>OW121744.1:100014812-100354921 GCA_933228675.1 Stomorhina lunata
TTAGTCAAAATTTTTCCTCTAGAAAAATTTTCAATAGAAATTTTTACTCTAGAAAAATTTTCAATCGAAATTTTTTCTATAGAAAAATTTTCAATAGAAATTTTTTCTATAGAAAAATTTTCCATCGAAATTTTTTCAATAGAAAAATTTTCAATCAAAATTTTTTCTATAGAAAAATTTTCAATCGAATTTTTTCTATAGAAAAATTTTCAATCGAAATTTTTTTAATAGAAAAATTTTCAATCAAAATTTTTTCTATAGAAAAATTTTTAATCGAAATTTTTTCTATAGAAAAATTTTCAATAGAAATTTTTCTAAAAAAAAATTTTCAATCAAAATTTTTTCTATAGAAAAATTTTTAATCGAAATTTTTTCTATAGAAAAATTTTCAATAGTAATTTTTCTAAAAAAAAAATTTCAATAGAAATTTTTTCTATAGAAAAATTTTCAATCGAAATTTTTTCTATAGAAAAATTTTCAATAGAAATTTTTTCTATAGAAATATTTTCAATAGAAATTTTTTTTATATAAAAATTTTCAATCGATATTTTTTCTATAGAAAAATTTTCATTTGAAATTTCTTCTATAGAAAAATTTTCAATAGAAATTTTTCTATAGAAAAATGTTCAATAGAAAAACTTTCAATTTGCAATCAAAATTTTTTCTCTAGAAAAATTTTCAATCAAAATTTTTCCTCTAGAAAAATTTTCAATAGAAATTTTTTCTATAGAAAAATTTTTAATAGAAATTTTTTCTATAGAAAAATTTTCAATAGAAATTTTTTCTCTAGAAAAATTTTCAATAGAAATTTTTCTATAGAAAAATTTTTAATAGAAATTTTTTCTATAGAAAAATTTTCAATAGAAATTTTTTCTATAGAAAAATTTTCAATAGAAATTTTTTCTATAGAAAAATTTTTAATAGAAATTTTTTCTATAGAAAAATTGTCTATGGAAATTTTTTCTATAGAAAAATTTTCAATCGAAATTTTTGCTATAGAAAATTTTCAATCGAAATTTTTTCTATAGAAAAATTTTCAATAGAAAATTTTCTATAGAAAAATTTTCAGTAGAAAATTTTCTATAGAAAAATTTTCAGTAGAAATTTTTCTATAGAAAAATTTTCAGTAGAAATTTTTCTATATAAAATTTTTTAATAGAAAATTTTCTATAGAAAAATTTTGAATAGAAAATTTTCCTTATTTTTTTAGAAAATTTTCTATAGAAAATTTTTCAATAGAAAAATTTTCAATGGAAAATTTTGTATAGAAAATTTTTCAATAGAAAATTTTTCAATAGAAAATTTTCTATAGAAAAATTTTGAATAGAAAATTTTCTATAGAAAAATTTTCAATAGAAAATTTATAAAAAGTTTGATTTTTTTTATCATTTACATGTCTTTATACACTTACTCTTTGTGACATTTTATTAAAGATTTTATATTTTATTATTTCATTAAAATCTTTGCTCTTAATTCTCATACTTAAGTCAACATCGTAGTAATTCATTATTTGCTTTTCCCACTAAAACTTAAATTAAATTACCAACTTTCTTGTAATTCAACACATGCATAGCTTTAGCATTCTTCAGTGCCACAATTGGAATTTGGTTTGTAATCTTAAAAAGTGCAATTTTTGCATTAACGCAATATCAACATAATTCCACACTCCCCAGACGAATGCTCGTAGTTAGGAAAACTTTATAGTTTCTATTTCAGTTTGATTCGTTGGCACGCACATTTCGCCTCAAACCTCAACTTCATATTATTATATATATTTGTCTTATACTTGTTAGATTTTAGTTGTGAAAGATTTCTGCTATTTATAGAGACAACTTGTTAGTGGAACTAAGATGGGAAACCACTAAAATTCCAAATCCAAGACAATTTATTTAACTTGTGGTTTGATGGAATTTTGGTTGAGTTTTATGTACAAATGCTAAAATCCGTGAATTTTGTTATAACCTTCATGGGCGAAGTCTATATAAATAGATGCTCTGAAACCGTTTTTTGGAACGCTTTAAATTGTTTGTGTTTACTCTTAAATAATTTGCACAAAGTGGGTTTATCGAAACTGCTCTAAAATAATTTCTTTTTTCATTGAACAATTTCAATATCTTTAATAATACTTAATTTTTTTTATTCTTTTCACAGTGTTCCAATTATTTCAAAAATATTTATTCAAATAATAACTGTCAAACATTGTGAAACAAAATTTGTATAACTAAAATTTTTCTATAGAAAAAATTTTATAACGAAAATTTTTCTATTAGCAAAAATTTTATAATGAAAATTTTTCTATAGAAAAAATTTTATAACAAAAATTTTTATATCGAAAAAATTTTATAAAGAAAATTTTTTTACAGAAAAAAAGACAAGTTTTCTATTGAAAATATTTATAAAAATAATGTTCTATAGAAAAAATGTTAATAACAAAAATTTTTCTTTAGAAAAAATTCTATAACGAAAATTTTTCTATAGAAAAAACTTTAATATCGAAATTTTTTCTATAGAAAAAATTTTAATAAAGAAAATTTTTCTTTAGAAAAAATTTCGTAAAGAAAATTTTTCTATAGAAAAATTTTAATAACGAAAATTTTTCTATAGAAAAATTTTAATAACGAAAATTTTTAAATAGAAAAATTTTTTAATAACTAAAATTTTTCCATAGAAAAATTTTTTAATAACGAAAATTTTTCCATAGAAAAATTTTTTAATAACGAAAATTTTTCCATAGAAAAATTTTTTAATAACGAAAATTTTTCCATAGAAAAATTTTTTAATAACGATAAATTTTTCTATAGAAAAATTTTTTAATAACGAAAATTTTTCCATAGAAAAATTTTTTAATAACGAAAATTTTTCCATAGAAAAATTTTTTAATAACGAAAATTTTTCTATAGAAAAATTTTAATAACGAAAATTTCTCTATAGAAAAATTTTAATAAAGAAAATTTTTCTATAGAAAAAATTAAAAAAATTTTTCTATTGAAAAATTTTCGTTAATTTTTCTATAGAAAAATGTTCGTTAAAAAATTTTTTCTATAGAAAAATTTTCGTTAAAAATTTTTTTCTATAAAAAAATTTTCGTTAAAAATAGAAAAATGTTCGTAAAAAATTTTTTTCTATAGAAAAATTTTTTTCTATAGCAAAATTTTTATTAAAAATTTTTTTCTATAATTTTTTCTATAGAAAAATTTTCGTTAAAAAATTTTTCTATAGAAAAATTTTGTTTAAAAAATTTTTCTATAGAAAAATTTTCGTTAAAAAATTTTTCTATAGAAAAATTTTCGTTAAAAAATTTGTTCTATAGAAAAATTTTTTAATAACGAAAATTTTTCTATAGAAAAATTTTAATAACGAAAATTTTTATATAGAAAAATTTGAATAACGAAAATTTTAATAACGAACATTTTTCTATAGAGAAATTTTAATAACCAAAATTTTTCTATAGGAGCTTTCGTTATAAAATCGTTATAAAATTTTTTCTATAAAAAATTTTTTTTTATAAAATTTTTTTATAGAAAAATTTTTGTTATAATTTTTTTTCTCTAAAAAACTTTCGTAATAAAATTTTTTCTATAGAAAAATTTTCGTTAAAAAAAATTTTCTATAGAAAAATTTTCGTTAAAAATTTTTTTCTATAGCAAAATTTTCGTTAAAAATTTTTTTCTATAGAAAAATTTTCGTTAGAAAGTTTTTTCTATAGAAAAATTTTTTTATAGAAAAATTTTCGTTAAAAATTTTTTTCTATAGAAAAATTTTAGTTAAAAAATTTTTTCTATAGAAAAATTTTCGTTAAAAAGTTTTTTCTATAGAACAATTTTCGTTAAAAAATTTTTTCTATAGAAAAATTTTCGTTAAAAAATTTTTTCTATAGAAAAATTTTCGTTAATTTTTCTATAGAAAAATGTTCGTTAAAAAATTTTTTCTATAGAAAAATTTTCGTTAAAAATTTTTTTCTATAAAAAAATTTTCGTTAAAAATAGAAAAATGTTCGTAAAAAATTTTTTTCTATAGAAAAATTTTTTTCTATAGCAAAATTTTTATTAAAAAATTTTTTTCTATAGAAAAATTTTCGTTAAAAAATTCTTTCTATAGAAAAAATTTTTGTTAAAAATTTTTTCTATAGAAAAATTTTCGTTAAAAAATTTTTCTATAGAAAAATTTTCTTTAAAAAATTTTTCTATAGAAAAATTTTCGTTAAAAAATTTTTCTATAGAAAAATTTTCTTTAAAAAATTTGTTCTATAGAAAAATTTTTTAATTACGAAAATTTTTCTATAGAAAAATTTTAATAACGAAAATTTTTATATAGAAAAATTTGAATAACGAAAATTTGAATAACGAACATTTTTCTATAGAGAAATTTTAATAACCAAAATTTTTCTATAGGAAGCTTTCGTTATAAAATCGTTATAAAATTTTTTCTATAAAAAAAATTTTTTTATAAAATTTTTTTATAGAAAAATTTTTGTTATAATTATTTTTCTCTAAAAAATTTTCGTAATAAAATTTTTTCTATAGAAAAATTTACGTTAAAAAAAAATTTCTATGGAAAAATTTTCGTTAAAAATTTTTTTCTATAGCAAAATTTTCGTTAAAAATTTTTTTCTATAGAAAAATTTGCGTTAAAAAATTTTTTCTATACAAAAATTTTTTTATAGAAAAATTTTCGTTAAAAATTTTTTTCTATAGAAAAATTTTAGTTAAAAAATTTTTTCTATAAAAAAATTTTCGTTAAAAAGTTTTTTCTATAGAACAATTTTCGTTAAAAAAATTTTTCTATAGAAAAATTTTCGTTAAAAAATTTTTTCTATAGAAAAATTGTTAAAAAATTTTTCTATAGAAAAATGTTCGTTAAAAAATTTTTTCTATAGAAAAATTTTCGTTAAAAATTTTTTTCTATAAAAAAATTTTCGTTAAAAAATTTTTTCTATAGAAAAATTTTCGTTAAAAAATTTTTTCTATAGAAAAATTTTCGTTAAAAAATTTTTTCTATAGAAAAATTTTCGTTAAAAAATTTTTTCTATAGAAAAATTTTCGTTAAAAAATTTTTTCTATAGAAAAATTTTCGTTAAAAAATTTTTGCTATAGAAAAATTTTCGTTAAAAAATTTTTCTATAGAAAAATTTTCGTTAAAAAATTTTTCTATAGAAAAATTTTCGTTAAAAAATTTTTCTATAGAAAAATTTTCGTTAAAAAATTTTTCTATAGAAAAATTTTCGTTAAAAAATTTTTCTATAGAAAAATTTTCGTTAAAAAATTTTTCTATAGAAAAATTTCCGTTAAAAAATTTTTCTATAGAAAAATTTTCGTTAAATAATTTTTTCTATAGAAAAATTTTCGTTAAAAAAATTTTTTCTAGAGAAAAATTTTCGTTAAAAATTTTTTTCTAGAGGAAAATTTTCGTTAAAAATTTTTTTCTAGAGGAAAATTTTCGTTAAAAAAATTTTCTATAGAAAAATTTTCGTTATAAAAATTTTCTATAGAAAAATTTTCGTTAAGAAATTTTTTCTATAGAAAAATTTTCGTTAAAAAATTTTCGTAAAAAAATTTTTTCTATAGAAAAATTTTCTTTAAAAAATTTGTTCATGCCAATCAAAAAAATATTTTATAACGAAACTGTTTTATAATGAAGAAAAAGTTTTACAAATTTTATGTAAAATTTATCTAAAAATTTCTCTGGAATTTCAAATGACTACTGTTCAAGATGACTCAGCAGTTTGAGATGACTTAGCACTTTGAGATGACTCAGCAGTTCAAGATTACTCAGCAATTTGAGATGCCCTAACAGTTTCAGATGACTTAACATTTCGAGGTGACTCAATAGATTTAGAACACTCAGAAGTTTGAGATGACACCAAGATGACTCAGCTGCTCAAAAATTCAGAAATTTATGAAACAAAAGGCATAAATAAAACAGAATCCATATAAAAAGTGGTATAGAGTTTTTAATACCATAACTTTTATTTAATTTTAAAGTTAAATTTAATGTCCTCTAGAGCTATGTGTGTGTGTGTATGGTGTCTCACTTGACAGTCCTATTAAAGTGCTAGAGATATTTACTTTTTCAGTACTTTAAAACTTGTAACTAAAACTGTAAAGCAGTTGTTAAGTGCGTGATACTAAAGCTAGGAATGAGCACTTATGCCAACATAAATCCGTCAACAAAAATTTTCACAGACTTTGCGTACATATTGTTAAAATGATGAAGTGAAGCATATTTTTAGGGTAAATAATGCAGGTGTAAAATAAAGTTTTTGGGTTTCGTAAGAACGATTAAATTTTGAAAAATTTTTCTATAGAAAAGTTTTTAATAGAAATATTTTTCTATAGAAAAATTTTCGTATCGAAAAAATATTTGTTCTAGAAAAAGTTAAGCAAGAAAAACTAAACCATAAACTAAAACAGGAAATGCCAGCATTACCAGACATTGCGCAATTACATACAAAAATTAATTCTTTTGGCCAAATATATTGGTCGTTTTTGTACAAATACATATAACCCTTAACTCCTCGCTTTTCACCGGATAGTAAGGTTGAGTTGGTTTGTTGTTTTATTGGTATATTTTCTTGTAGCTGAAATTTGTTGAAGAAATTTATAGCTTTACTAGAATTTTTATGGGTTTTGGGGTAAAATAATGTTTTATTAAAACTCATTTTATACTATTCATTGTTCTTATAAATGTTCAATTCGTTCCTTTGGCCTCATAAGAAATCCTGGTTGTTAATTAAAAAACAACAAAGTCTCTGCTAATGCCGACAACTAAATTAAATAGACAACTTAATTAACTCGAACGATATAAAATGTATGGGAATAAAAGTTAAAGCAAAAAGGAAGACAATAGCTGGAGGGACATGAATAATTTGTTTTACCCGCCTGAAAGTATGTTATAAAATCGAAATGTATGAAAATGAACTGAAAGTTTATTAGGGATTCAAAACAGGTATTAAGACATTTTGGGTAAAAGTGCATGTTAATTTGGTTCTTTTATATATAAAACGGGTGTAAATGAAAGCCTTCTTTTTTGATTTTATATATATAAATAATTTTTTGCATTTAGAATGGTATATCCTTTATGCCTTGGCTAAAAAGACTTAATTTGTATGTATGAGTGTTTGCCTGAGGCTGGTTAATACTTTTGTACTTACAGGATTTATTGTATATTTGTTTCATTTAAGTATTTAATGTCATTAATTAAGGCCACAATGTTATTTTAATTGACTTTTTAATGTAGATGGACAAAAGTCCATCTATAAAATATTATAACAAAAATTTTTTTATAGAAAAAATTTTATAACAAAAATTTTTTTATAGAGAAAATTTTATAAAGATAATTTTTCTATCGAAAAAAATTATAACATAAATTTTTCTATAGAAAAATGTTATAACAAAAATTTTTCTATAGAAAAAATTATTTAACAAAAGTTTTTCTATAGAAAAAATTTTATAACAAAAATTTTTCTATAGAAAAATTGTATAACCAAAATTTTTCAGTAGAAAAAATTTTTTAACGAAAATGTTTCTATAGAAAAAATTTTATAGCACAAATTTGTAAAAAAGAAATGTTTAACGAAAATTAAAAAAAAAAATTTATAACAAAAATTTTTCTGCAGAAAAACTTTAAAAACGAAAATAAAGAAAATTATAAAGAAAATTTTTCTATCGAAAAAATTTTATAAAAAAATGATTGTATAGAAAAAATTTTCGTAATTAAATTTTTCTATAAAAAATAAAATATAAAAAATTATAAAATTTTTTCTATAAAAAAATTTTTTTCTATAGAAAAATTTTCGTTATAAAATCTTCTCTATACAATAATTTTCTTTATAAAATTTTTTCTAGAGAAAAATTTTTTCTATAAAAACAATTTCATTATAAAATATTTTCTATAAAAAAATTTTCGTTATACAAATTTTTCAATATAAAAAAATTTAGTTTTAATATTTTTTCTATAAAAACATTTTCTTTATAAAATTTTTTCATAGAAAATTTTTCGTTATAAAATATTTTCTATAAAAAAATTTTCGTTATAAAATTTTTTCTATAAAAAAAATTTCGTTATAAAATTTTTCTATAAAAAAATTTTCGTTACAAAATTTTTTCAATATAAAAAAATTTCGTTTTAATAGTTTTTCTATAGAAAACTTTTCTTTATAAAATTTTTTTTATAAAACTTTTTCTATAGACAATTTTCGTTATAAAATTTTTTCTATAGAAAAATTTTCGTTATAGACAATCTCTACAAAAAAATTTTCGATATAAAACTTTTTCTATAGAAAAATTTTTGTTATAAATTTTTTTCTGTGGAAAAATTTTAAATTTTTTCTATAGAAAAATTTTCTTTATAAAATTTTTTCTATAAAAAATTTTCGTTATTAATTGTGTTCTATAGAAAAATTTCCTTTATAATATTTTTTCTATAAAAAACATTTCGTTATAAAATTTCTTCTATAGAAAAATTTTCTTTATAAAATTTTTTCTATAAAAAATTTTTAGTTATAAAATTTTTTTTATAGAAAGTTTTTCGTTATAATTTGTTTTCTATAACAAAATTCTCTTTTTAAAATTTTTTCTGTGGAAAAATTTTCGTTTTTATTACAAAATTTTTTTTATAGAAAAATTTTTGTTATACATTTTTTTCTATAGAAAAGTTTGAGTTATAAAATTTTTTCTATAGAAAATTTTTCGTTATAAAATTTAAGAAATTGGCGTTGAAAAATTTTTTCTATAAAAAAATTGGCGTTAAAAAATTTTTTCTATAGAAACATTTTTGTTATAATTTTTTTTTTATAAAAAAATTTTTGTTATAAATTTTTTTCTATAGAACATTTGTGTTATAAAATTTTTGCTATTCCAAAATTTTCGTTTTAGTTATAAAACTTTTCTCTGTAGAAAAATTTTCGAAATAAATTATTTTCTGTAGAAAATTTTTTGATTTCTTTTATTGGGCAGTTTTGACTATATATAGTGAGTCATGTCTGTTTGTAGTTAGTCTTTACTATATGTAGTCAAGACTGACTGTAAATTGTCAATACTGACTATATATTGTCTAGACTGATCATATGAAATCAAGACTGCCTATATGTAGTCCAGACTGACGATATATAGTCAAGGCTGACTATATATAGTCAAGACTGACTATATATAGTCAAGGCTGACTATATATAGTCAAGGCTGACTATATATATAGTCAATACTGACTATATATAGTCAGCCTTGACTATATATAGTCAGTCTTGACTGTAAATAGTCAAGACTGATAATATATAGTCAGTCTTGACTATATATAGTCAATCTTGACTATATATAGTCAAGACTGACTATATATAGTCAAGACTGACTATATATAGTCAAGACTGACTGTATATAGTCAAGATTGGCTATATATTGTCAGTCTTGACTATATAGTCAAGACTGACTATATATAGTCAAGACTGACTATATATAGTCATGACTGACTGTATATAGTCAAGATTGACTATATATAGTCAAGACTGACTATATATAGTCAAGACTGACTGTATATAGTCAAGATTGACTATATATTGTCAGTCTTGACTTTATAGTCAAGACTGACTATATATAGTCAAGACTGACTATATATAGTCAAGACTGACTGTATATAGTCAAGATTGACTATATATTGTCAGTCTTGACTATTTACAGTCAAGACTGACTATATATAGTCAAGGCTGACTATATATAGTCAAGGCTGACTATATATAGTCAAGGCTGACTATATATAGTGAAGACTGACCATATATAGTCAAGACTGACCATATATAGTCAAGACTGACTACATATAGTCAAGACTGATTATATAAATTAAAAGTCTTTTCAAATTTTTTATAAAAAAATATTTTATTTTATAACTTATAACCGGACGGGTTATAAGAAATACGACTTTATTTTATTAATTCACAAAACTGACTGCCAAGACTTTACAATAATTTCTTATAACGAAACTTATTTTATTAGTGAATTTGTTGATTTCGCATTTTCATGCAACAGCTAATGAAACAGCTAGCAATGCAGTTTAAATGTTGGCACGTTTCTTGGCTGTTGAACTTCTTTATTCTGCATTTTCGTCAAACAGCTAGCAATGCAGTTTTAATGTTGGAACGTTTCTTGGCTGTTGAACTCGAAAATAGCTAGCAATGCATTTTTAATGTTGGCGCGTTTCTTGGCTGTTGAACTTGATTTGCTGACATGTTGCAGTTGCAATAATTATAGTTAATGTTGTTGTTGTGTCTGCTTTATGGTTATCATACTAATAGAGTTTGTTGTTGTTATTACTGACACAGTGTTAACTCCTCCCCCTTTAAGTTCATACGTCCTCGTATGAATAACTAGAAAAATGGGAGGTTGTGAATCCTCTTGTTTTTGACGCTTAGTGATGGTAATGACAAGGAAACTTCCGGATTAACGTGTAATTTATCATCTTCTACAGTCTCCACTTGTCTTCCCAAGTTTGGTGATTGTTCACGTGTTCCAGATGACTTGTTTTCTAATTCAGTAGTTTCGTTTCTCTTCCTTCTCATCATAAAAGCAATAGTAACCAATATTGTTATGGCTATTATAAGTCCAAGATTAACAGAAAGATTGATTTTATTCTCGACTTGTAATTTTTCGATTAAGTGAGAATTGTTGACATTAACGGCCTCCATTCTTTCCAGTGTTATTACTTGTTCTTGGAAATTCGCATTACTTGGCTGCAGCAATGCGGGTAATGGCTTCGTAAGGGACACTTGGGTTGTCAGGTAAGTCTGATTTCGAATTCGTACTGTGGAATTTAGGTGATGAATTATAAAGGTGCCATCTATGTTGATAGTCGAATTGTCTATTTCAATTTGGCCTTTGAATTGGTTCAGCAGTACCATACTTTCGTCTATCTTTTCTACTAGTGCCACGTGCTCATCATTAGTTGTTGTACAGCGGGATGCTTTACTCTTCAGAAGGTTTGGGATGCACTCTGATTCACTTATGTCTATAATATTGTCCATTTCGCAAATACTTAATTTATTATAGTCTTTGCAATCATTTTTAATTCCAAATATCTTATTATAACATTTCAATATTTTCTTAAAATTCGTTCTAATTATTACATTGTTTTTTCTTACAGGTCTAATTGAGAATTCGTTACAAGTTTCTTTACTGGTTGTTGGGATATTTACTATGTAAATTATTTCTTTATCATTTGATGCAATTTTAACTTTCGAAAAATTTAATAATTCGTCCATATTACCGAATGGAATGTTGTCATTGTAAAAAATTTCTCTCAAAATATTAATTTCAATATCAGAAAAAATAAATGAATTTACTATGTTTGCTTTAGCCCAATGAATGGCATATTCGATATTAGACAATTCTTCTTTAACAATTTCCAATTTATACTTAAATTCTAACAAATTATCTTCCTTAATTTCTTTTTCTAAAAATTTGGAAATATTGTTGGTCATATTTGAGAGTCTATTAACCTTTTCCAGAGTTAACTGATTAATTACAATTTGGTTATTATTGGTGTCTAGGACATTGTTAATTTTATCTTTTATTATCTCAAAATCGTGGTGATCCGGACTACCGGCCAACCACTTCCAAGCACTGCCAATAAAGTCCAAAGACCTTTTTGTCCTTGTCTTAGATTTTAGTCTGGATAAACAGGATTTCATTTGGGATATGGTGTAGGATATGTAAGGTAATAGTTGAGTGTCAGCATTGTTGTTAAGGTTAATTCCGTTTTCCAATCTTTCTATCAAATTTTCGTATTCCCCTAAGTCGATAGTATGGATAAGTTTAAATACGCCAGTTTGAATTTTTGCTGAGCCTGTATTGATCACAACTAGTCTAGAATTCGAGTAGTCCATTATCTGGAACTCACTCATGGAGGCTGCAACCAGAGAAAGTAACCTGTAATAAAGTACAGTAAGAATTAATTCCTTATGTGTTTCTTGTGTACTATTCTCCCGCTTTCAGTCACTACAGTGGAATGTCTATTTTCCTTTACCAGTTCCCGTTTGAATTTCTCGGTCAATTTCGTACCAAGTCTTTTATTTATTTTAACAAAAATCTCTTGTCCGGGTATGTATTGCTTGATTTCCGTCTTGTTTTTATTATGATAATCTAAGTCCTTTTCCTGTTTCCTTTTCAGTTTATCGATGTTATTCTGTCTTGTTCGTTCGTAGCTTCCTGGAGAAAAATCTACTGTCCTCCCGAAAAACATGTCTACTGGCTTCCTACCTATTGTGGAATGTATGGAATGGTTGTATTCATTGACAGATCGTTCCAATAATTCTTCAAAATCTCTACAGATCCCCTCGTCCTTAAGACATCTCAAAATTTCTGCCAAAGTCGAATGAAATCTTTCAATCTGACCATTTGCTTCGCTCCTATAGGGTGGTGTTGTAAAGACTTCTATTCCCAATTCATCTTTCATCATAAATAGTATTGAGGCAGAATTCAATGATTTTTCATTATCCATAACAACGGTCTTGGGGATCCCATAGAAAAAGAGAATATCCCTTAAAGGTCTCCTAACATCTTCTATAGATTTTCCCTGTAAAATTTTTGTCTGCGCGTATTTTGAAAATTTGTCCAGCGCCGTTAGAACTATTTTCCTGTCAGTTGAAAAAATGTCAATGTGAATGATTTGACCAGGATAAGTTGGTATTTGTGTCTCATTTAATTTTGGTTGGTTGGGGTGTCTCTCGTATTTATTCTTCTTGCATGTGGAGCAAAGCTTTAGAATTCTCTTAATTTTAGAAAACATACTGGGAAAATAAGCTTTCTCCAGTATCTGATTCTTGTTTTCCGCTGCACTTCTATGTGCACGTTTGTGTGTTTCTATGATTAGAGTTTCCTGATCCGATTCCGATAAAATATCGTCCACAAAATTTTGTGTGAAACGCACCTTAAAATTTCTAAAATGACATGGGTATAATTGTTGAATTTTTCCCATAATGAATTCTGGAGCTTTTATGCCATTTATCACCGATGGATTTAAGTACCTCTTCAGTATGGATATTAGTTTTCCTGTGTCATAAACCTGTTCTTTTATCAGATGTCTGTGATATCCCGGAAAAATTATTTTAGAGTCATATGTTGGAGTGTCATCTATTTGTAGAAAAATTTGGTTCTTGAATGCGTTAATAGGGACTTCTACACTAGGTATTAGTTCCTCCGGTGAGCTGTCGCCACTGTGTACAGTTCCTGGTTTGTACTGAATCTCATAATTATACTCCTCCAAAATCGCTTTCCATCTTTTCATTTTTGTATTGTTATTTTTATTGCTAAGAGCATATGTCAGCGGTTGGTGGTCGGTATAAATTATGACTTTTGCCGATCCGTATAGGTAATTTCGTAGGTTTGTCAAAGCCCAAATTATAGCTAACATTTCCTTTTCGTTAACTGCATAATTTTCCTCGGTCTCTGTTAATGTTCTGGAAATGAAGGATATCGGTCGGTCATCTTGACTTAGTACGGCTTCTATTGCCACATTTGATGCATCTGTTGTTAGCTGAAATACTTTTTCAAAGTTTGGATATGACAGTATTACCTCTTGGGACACTAAGGCATTTTTTAGTGTGTCAATAGCGAGTCTTGCTGGACTGTCGAGATTTATTTCCCTCCTGCTTGACTCTGATTTGGAAATCATGCCTGCGTCTCCTCGTAAGAGTTTGGTTAGTGGTTTAGCGATATCCGCGTATCCCTTTATGAATCTTCTATAATATCCTGAGAGGCCAAGAAATGATCGAAGCTCTTTAATATTCCTAGGGTAAGGAAAATTTACAATTGCTTCCAACTTTTTTGGATTAGCTTTTATACCATTGCAGGAAACAATAAATCCAAGGAATTCGACATCCTCTTTGAAAAATTCGCATTTGTCCAACTGGACCTTCATGTTAGCTGCATTCAGAGTTTTGAAGACATCATTTAAGTGCCTCAAGTGTGAGACCTCATCTTTGCTGAAAATAATGATGTCATCTATAAAAACGTAGCATATCCGTCCGATATGTTCCCTTAGAATGTCGTCAAGGGCGCGTTGGAATATAGATGGAGCGTTCTTTAACCCAAACGGTAGGCGTGTAAATTCGTATTTTCCGTTATTAACAGAAAAAGCCGTTTTTTCTATATCTTCTTCCTTAAGGGGTATCTGGTGGAATCCGCTCTTCAGATCAATTACCGTAAAATACTTGTTACCTCCAAGATGAGAAAGAACATCGTTTATTTCTGGTATAGGATACCTATCAGGAATAGTTATCGAATTTAGCTTCCTGAAATCTACTACGACCCTATATTTTTCTCTTCCAGACGCATCCTGTTTTTTTGGAACCACCCAGATTGGTGAGTTATATGGGGAACGCGATGGTCGAATTATTCCGTCCTTCAGCAGTCTGGTGATTTCTTCCTCCACAACTCCTCTTAAGGCCATTGAATAAGGGTAGTTTTTCGAATATGTAGGTGTGTCAGTTGTTGTCCTAATTTCACCCACAACTCTAGTTGTATACGTAAGTCTTTCGTCTGGATCCGCGAATAAATTCCTATGTTTGTCTACTATGTGTACAAGAGATTTCTTCTGATACTCGGACAGATGATCGGTCCTTAGCTCGATATTATTAACGTCCTGTGCGATGTGCTGGAAAAGTTTAATTCTCCTGTTACCCTGCAAAGTCATGTAATTTTCGGAAGTATAAATTACTGCTGACAATTGCTTTAAGCAATCGTGACCTAAAATCGCATCGAAAGTTTTTAGTCCTGGTAGAAGGTAAAATTTAATTGAAATATCATTTATTCCGAACATGCAACCTATTACATGATGAGTTATTTGAACGTTTCCCGCTACTGAGGTTGCATTAAATCGTTCCTGATTTATTTTTGGGTTAATTGCTAACTGTGGTTTAATGTAATTCTTATTGCTACCTGTGTCTATCAAAATTTTAAGTGTCTCTCCGTTCCTCGTCCTGGCCTGAAAGTATGGCAGCGAGGAACTATTTAACCAAAAAAATTAAGGTCTACAAGGGCGTCGTCCCGTGTGCTTTCCAACAGATCATATTCAGGAGATTCGTGAATTGTATCGCTAAATGATTGGTTGTTATTCTCGATTTCCCTGTAATATTCCTCAACGTCTGGTACTCCACCTACGGCACCTTCCTCATCGTAATCAAAAACTTCCTTAGGTGGCTGCTGAACTACATTTTCATTTTCCGTTGTTACATGGAAGTTTCTCTGTATTTTATTTTGTGGGGTCTGAATGGACGACGTCAGTGGTCTCTTGAACGCGGTGTTCTGTGGCCTATTCATATAATTGATTTGACGTGTCTGTACCGATCGGTCCACATCCATTGGCTCGTATCCCGATGATGGTTGCTGATTGTTTGTAGGATGATTTGGAAATCCTTGTTTGTTTCCCTGATTAAACGGAGGTCTTGGTGTCCAATTTTGATTATTTACTGGCCGCCAGTTAGTGTTTTGATTATAGTTTTGTGTTGTCATATTTCGAGGTGGCAATGGTGGTCTAGGAAGAATTTTTCCCCCAATATGTGCCAAATCTGGATGGAATCTAGGTTTATGTCCTAGATATGGTCTTGCATCAATATTATCCTTTTGCACATTGCCTCTAGTCATCTGTCCATGCGCATAATTCATGCGGAATGTCATATTGTTTAGTTTTAAGCAAGTATGTAATGCTTGTGGTAAGGAGGTCGGTTCGCGAACGCTTAGCAATCGAGGTAGGTCTCCGTTAAGACCTCTAACAAACGTATCCAGAGCTTTATCCCTGTAAGTGTTTGTCATTACATGAAGGCTTCTCTCATCTAGGTCCAGGCATGATACCTTGTCAAGTATCAGCGACAGATGCTGATAGACAGCTTGATAGAATTCTGTGATTGTTTTGTTACCCTGGCAAAGGGTGGTCATTTGGTACTCTAGTGTACCAATGTCCCTTTTATCGGAGTAATGCATCATGAGGCATTTTTTTATCCTGCCCCAGTCTAATGGTGTCCGATAAGACTCCAATGCGGTGTCTGCTTCGCCCACTATCTTCGTCCGAATTGTATGTAATATGGCATAAAACCTACCTGTCCCCCGAAGAGATTGGTAAACTTCCATTATCCTATCAACAGATTTGCGCCAGGAGCTGAATTCCCCTGGTTGTCCGGAAAAATCTCGCAATGACCTAACTATGTCCGGGACTCTATCTAACTCCTCTAACCTCGTAATTGTCCCAATAGGTTGATCCACCTCTACGTCCAGCAAAGGATCCTGTTGCATATTTAGAACCTCATTAATTATTTCCCTTATCTGATTCTTTTGAATAGTGGTGAGTCCTGAAGGGACGTTAGCTGAACTGGTCGTGGTGCTTTGTGCCATCGTTAATGACCTACTCAGTCTTTCCGTCAATTTTTCGACAGTCTCGTCCTCAGGCATTGGAAATGGTTAGGATTAACAGTCGCAAACAACAAAAAAACAAAAAGGATTTATGATTTTAAGAACCTATGTAAATTGAACTCTTCTTACTTTTCTATAGCAAGGAATATAATTAAATATTATAATGATAATGTTAAAAATAATCTTACATAATAGTTGATATCATGATGAGGATTCTGGAAAAGTTTAGGTGTTGATGCTGGTGTTGGTTGATGCTTAAACTTTCTCTATCTATCTTTATTTATTGATATTATGATGAGGATTCTGAAGAAGTTTAGGTGTTGATGTTGATGTTGATTGATGCTCACTTTTTAAATCTTCTTTATTTGTTAAAAAATATTTGTTTAATATTAACACTTTGGTCACTGTTTATTCTTTCAAGATTTCTTATGCAATTAATATTTTTATTTCTGTTCACTTATTATTTTTATTGTTTTTCTGTTTTTATTGATCACTTAATTTATTTAATGTTTAAAAAAAAAAAACTTTTTTTTGTTATACCGTGGCCGCTGATCCTTTACGAGGATCTCTCGTTTGTCCTTTAAGAAGGACTACTAGAGCGCGTCGTTTCCGCGGTTTATAAATTAGTTTTACGACAAAGGACCCTTTTTCCTAGGGTCCCTGCTCGGGCGCCAATTAAAAGTCTTTTCAAATTTTTTATAAAAAAATATTTTATTTTATAACTTATAACCGGACGGGTTATAAGAAATACGACTTTATTTTATTAATTCACAAAACTGACTGCCAAGACTTTACAATAATTTCTTATAACGAAACTTATTTTATTAGTGAATTTGTTGATTTCGCATTTTCATGCAACAGCTAATGAAACAGCTAGCAATGCAGTTTAAATGTTGGCACGTTTCTTGGCTGTTGAACTTCTTTATTCTGCATTTTCGTCAAACAGCTAGCAATGCAGTTTTAATGTTGGAACGTTTCTTGGCTGTTGAACTCGAAAATAGCTAGCAATGCATTTTTAATGTTGGCGCGTTTCTTGGCTGTTGAACTTGATTTGCTGACATGTTGCAGTTGCAATAATTATAGTTAATGTTGTTGTTGTGTCTGCTTTATGGTTATCATACTAATAGAGTTTGTTGTTGTTATTACTGACACAGTGTTAACTTATATAGTCAAGACTGACTATATATAGTCAAGGCTGACTATATATAGTCAAGAATGACTATATATAGTCAAGAATGACTATATATACTCAGCCTTGACTATATATAGTCAGTCTTGACTATATATAGTCAGTCTTGACTGACTGTATATAGTCAAGACTGACTATATATAGTCAAGACTGACTATATATAGTCAAGGCTGACTATATATAGTCAAGGCTGACTATATATAGTCAAGGCTGACTATATAAAGTCAAGACTGACTATATATAGTCAAGACTGACTATATATAGTCAAGGCTGACTATATATAGTCAAGACTGACTATATAAATTCAAGACTGACTATATATAGTCAAGACTGACTATATATAGTCAAGACTGACTATATATAGTCAAGACTGACTATATAAATTCAAGACTATCTATATATAGTCAAGACTAGCTCTATATAGTCAAGGCTGACTATATAAAGTCAAGACTGACTATATATAGTTAAGACTGACTATATATAGTCAAGAATGACTATATATAGTCAAGACTGACTATATATACTCAAAACTGACTATATATAGTCAAGACTGACTATATATAGTCAAGACTGACTATATAAATTCAAGACTATCTATATATAGTCAAGACTAGCTCTATATAGTCAAGGCTGACTATATAAAGTCAAGACTGACTATATATAGTTAAGACTGACTATATATAGTCAAGAATGACTATATATAGTCAAGACTGACTATATATACTCAAGACTGACTATATATAGTCAAGACTGACTATATATAGTCAAGACTGACTATATATTGTCAAGACTGACTATATATAGTCAAGACTGAAAATATGTAATCAAGACTGACTATATATAGTCAACACTGACTAAATATAGTCAGGTATAGTAAAGACTGACTATATATAGTCAATACTATATATATACTACGACTGACTATATAGTCAAGTCTTGACTATTTATGTTCAAAACTGACTACATATAATCAAAATTCAATTTATGTAAACATAACGTAATAAATTTCCACTCAATCTCCTTATTACCCCACTGTGCTACATTACAGTCCATAATCTCTTTAAATTCTTTATGGAATTTCTACTTTATGTCCTAGAAAATCATAATAATATTTCCATGTATATCACGCTTCTACTAAACTAAAACACAATTACTAAACTAGTCGTTTACATGATACAAATCACCATTATTTACACAGAATACGACTACATCTAAAGTATGTATTGTACATATACATAATGTGATTGCAACTAACTTGTTCGTGTAAATGAGTTGTCGTCATACATATAAACCGTTTGTATAAGGATGTGGCTAAAATGTGTATATCCTACTGTATGTCATATAGTAGCATTGTTTAAGTGTTCACTATACCAGAAACGTGGTCGTCTATTAGGGCAGCTGTGTTTTGTTTGGGTCTGTGTTGGAGTCTTCATATGTTGTAAATGGTTGTTTTTCTATTAAAAGCTCCATGTGTTAATAACTAATAAATAATCAAATTATAGGATAGAATGTGTGCCCATTTGATTATTTAATTTATTTAAAAATGTGCTATCTAATTATATAATTAGCTGGCAAAAAGCAAAAATATCATAACAAGGATATATGGGGGACCGTGCTTAGTTATGGATTTAAAGAAAATATTTTTGTATTCATAGTACGACTATATTAATTACCTTTCTATAAAAAAAGTTGGAATATCCTCAACTTTTTTGACTGTTTATTGGGTACAAATTTTAGTCTTTAAATAAGCATATTTTTGGGATACTTTAAACAGTCTCTCAATTATTTTTTCTTTGGTATTTTCAATAATTGACTACTTTATTTCTGACCCCCTCGAAATATCAACCATTTTTACCCTGACACCTATTAAATATTAATATATTTATGTTGGTTTGTCGAACATTTCCATTTGATTTTTCCCATCAATATTTAAATGTTTTTTGTTTTAACAAATAGCAGCTTTACAAAAAAAAATCTCCAACAAATCTCTTAATAAATCATTAAATATTTAAAAGCTCTGTTACGATTCTGGGAAAAAAGTTTAAAACGACAGATTTTATTTATTTGTTTTTTTATTATATAAATTTTTGACATGTTTGTGATTTGCATTAAAAAGATTTTTTAAGCCATAATAATTAAATATTAACAACTTTGGGCTTTTTAATTTGAATGAACTTTTTTTAAACTTTTTTAATGAGCTTATGGGTAATGATGGTCGAGGATGGCAAAATGGCACATAGCACCAAATCTCACTATATTTTAAATAAAAGTGGGTTCCAATGAAAAATTTAGTTAAACGAGATTAACCAAAATTTCCACAAAATCATCCTATCATCAAATTTTCTACCGAAAAATCTTCCTATCGTCAAATTTTCTATAGAAAAATCTGTCTATCGGCAAATTTTTAACAGAAAAATCTTCCTATCGTCAAAATTTCAAAAGAAAAATCTTCCTATCTCCAAACTTTCTATAAAAAAAATCTTCCTATCGTCTAATTTTCTATAGAAAAATCTGTCTATCGGCAAATTTTCCATAAAAAATCTTCCTATCGTAAGAATTTCTATAGAAAAATCTTCCTATCGTCAAATTTTCTATAGAAAAATCTTCCCATCGTCAAATTTTCTATAGAAAAATCTTCCTAACGTCAAATTTTTTATAGAAAAATCTTCCTATCGTCAAATTTTCTATAGAAAAATCTTCCTATCGTCAAATTTTCTATAGAAAAATCTTCCTATCGTCAAATTTTCTATAGAAATATCTTCCTATGGTCAAATTTTCCCTAAATAAATCTTCTTATCTTCAAATTTTCTCTAGAAAAATCTTCCTATCGTCAATTTTTCTATAGACAAATCTTCCTATCGTCAATTTTTCTATAGAAAAATATTCCTATCGTCAATTTTTCTATAGAAAAATCTTGCTATCGTCAATTTTTCTATAGAAAAATCTTGCTATCGTCAATTTTTCTATAGAAAAATCTTGCTATCGTCAATTTTTCTATAGAAAAATCTTGCTATCGTCAATTTTTCTGTAGAAAAATCTTCCTATCGTCAAATTTTCTATAGAAAAATCATCCTATCGTCAAATTTTCTATAGAAATATCTTCCTATGGTCAAATTTTCCCTAAATAAATCTTCTTATCTTCAAATTTTCTCTAGAAAAATCTTCCTATCGTCAATTTTTCTTTAGAAAAATCTTCCTATCGTCAATTTTTCTTTAGAAAAATCTTCCTATCGTCAATTTTTCTTTAGAAAAATCTTCCTATCGTCAATTTTTCTAAAGAAAAATCTTCCTGTCGTCAATTTTTCTATAGAAAAATCTTCCTATCGTCAATTTTTCTATAGAAAAATCTTCCTATCGTCAATTTTTCTATAGAAAAATCTTCCTATCGTCAATTTTTCTATAGAAAAATCTTCCTATCGTCAATTTTTCTATAGAAAAATCTTCCTATCGTCAATTTTTCTATAGAAAAATCTTCCTATCGTCAATTTTTCTATAGAAAAATCTTCCTATCGTCAATTTTTCTATAGAAAAATCTTCCTATCGTCAATTTTTCTATAGAAAAATCTTCCTATCGTCAATTTTTCTATAGAAAAATCTTCCTATCGTCAATTTTTCTATAGAAAAATCTTCCTATCGTCAATTTTTCTATAGAAAAATCTTCCTATCGTCAATTTTTCTATAGAAAAATCTTCCTATCGTCAATTTTTCTATAGAAAAATCTTCCTATCGTCAATTTTTCTATAGAAAAATCTTCCTATCGTCAATTTTTCTATAGAAAAATCTTCCTATCGTCAATTTTTCTATAGAAAAATCTTCCTATCGTCAATTTTTCTATAGAAAAATCTTCCTATCGTCAATTTTTCTATAGAAAAATCTTCCTATCGTCAATTTTTCTATAGAAAAATCTTCCTATCGTCAATTTTTCTATAGAAAAATCTTCCTATCGTCAATTTTTCTATAGAAAAATCTTCCTATCGTCAATTTTTCTATAGAAAAATCTTCCTATCGTCAATTTTTCTATAGAAAAATCTTCCTATCGTCAATTTTTCTATAGAAAAATCTTCCTATCGTCAATTTTTCTATAGAAAAATCTTCCTATCGTCAATTTTTCTATAGAAAATTTTCCTATCGTCAATTTTTCTATAGAAAAATCTTCCTATCGTCAATTTTTCTATAGAAAAATCTTCCTATAGTCAATTTTTCTATAGAGAGTCTTCCTATCGTCAAATTGTTTAACGTACACATTTCTGTAGAAACAAACTATTTGCACTATAAATACATTTGTTTTTTTTTTTTTGCAAAATTTTACAAAAGAATAAACTGCAAAAATTTCCTAAATGGTGGTAGTTTCGATTATGTACAAAAAAAATTAATTTCCAATTTACTCTCTATTTTCAAACAATTCTATTAAAAGAAAAATTTTTGCCATAAAACCAAACTTTTTCAATATCAAAGAAAAATTTAAGCGAAATTCGTTTCGCTTAAATTGTAATAGAAAAGAATTCGAAAAATTTATATAAATGATGATGAAGTTATAAAACATTACAAATTTAGTTTAAATAACATTTAAACAGAAAATGTGAAATTTTCTAAAGCTAAAGCAAACTTTAAAGAAAATATTTTGTGTTTTACTGCATAGTCAAGCTAAGTCCCTTTATTGCCAATTCAATTTAAATACTAATTTCGCGTATAATAAAAAAAATCTATAGCCAATCATCATTTTACTCGCATTTTTATTGATGCTGATGCCAAAATGACTAAAAAAGATTACAGAAAAATTCCTGATCAATCTGGCGAAATGTTCGTAAATGTAATTTTGTCGCAATTCCATTTTAGAGCCACAAATTCAATTTAAACATTGCGAAAATTACATTTTTTCACATTTCCTTTTGTTCATATCGACAATGTGTGTGATTTGACCAACATATGTGGATATTTCCCTTTGTATTAAAGAGCAGAATAATAAGCTTTATATGAATTTAGGTATTTTTTATGAAAAAATTTGTCAAGGACTTAACATATACTAGTTAAAGCTTTAGTATAGCCAAAGAAAATCTGGCGAGAGGAAGACATTTCTATAGAAAAGTTGACAATAGGAAGACATTTCTATAGAAAAGTTGAGGATAGGAAGACATTTCTATAGAAAAAATGATGATAGGAAGAATTTTCTATAGAAAAGTTGACGATTGGAAGACATTTCTATAGAAAAGTTGACGATAGAAAGACATTTCTATAGAAAATTTGACGATAGAAAAACATTTCTATAGAAAAGTTGATGATAGGAAGATATTTCTATAGAAAAGTTGACGATAGGAAGACTTTTCTATAGAAAAAATGACGATAGGAAGACTTTTCTATAGAAAAGTTGACGATAGGAAGACTTTTCTATAGAAAAGTTGACGATAGGAAGACTTTTCTATTAAAAAGTTGACGATAGGAAGACATGTCTATAGAAAAGTTGACGATAGAAAGACATTTCTATAGAAGAGTTGACGATAGGAAGACACTTCTATAGAAAAGGTGACGATAGGAAGACATTTCTGGAGAAAAGTTGACGATTGGAAGACATTTCTATAGAAAAGTTGACGATAGAAAGACATTTCTATAAAAAAATTGACGATAGAAAAACATTTCTATAGAAAAGTTGATGATAGGAAGACATTTCTACAGAAAAGTTGATGATAGGGGGACTTTTCTACAAAAAAGTTGACGATGGAAAGACATTTCTATAGATAAGTTGACGATAGGAAGACTTTTCTATAGAAAAGTTGACAATAGGAAGACTTTTCTATAGAAAAGTTGACGATAGGAAGACTTTTCTATAGAAAAATTGACGATAGGAAGACTTTTCTATAGAAAAGTTGACGATAGGAAGACTTTTCTATAGAAAAGTTGACGATAGGAAGACTTTTCTATAGAAAAGTTGACGATAGGAAGACTTTTCTATAGAAAAGTTGACTATAGGAAGACTTTTCTATAGAAAAGTTGACGATAGGAAGACTTTTCTATAGAAAAGTTGACGATAGGAAGACTTTTCTATAGAAAAGTTGACGATAGGAAGACTTTTCTATAGAAAAGTTGACGATAGGAAGACTTTTCTATAGAAAAGTTGACGATAGGAAGACTTTTCTATAGAAAAGTTGACGATAGGAAGACTTTTCTATAGAAAAGTTGACGATATGAAGACTTTTCTATAGAAAAGTTGACGATAGGAAGACTTTTCTATAGAAAAGTTGACGATAGGAAGACTTTTCTATTGAAAAGTTGACGATAGGAAGACTTTTCTATAGAAAAGTT
This sequence comes from Stomorhina lunata, assembly GCA_933228675.1. NCBI lineage: Eukaryota > Metazoa > Arthropoda > Insecta > Diptera > Rhiniidae > Stomorhina > Stomorhina lunata. Next base: position 100,038,684 of record OW121744.1, read on the forward strand.
GACGATAGGAAGACTTTTCTATAGAAAAGTTGACGATAGGAAGACTTTTCTATAGAAAAGTTGACGATAGGAAGACTTTTCTATAGAAAAGTTGACGATAGGAAGACTTTTCTATAGAAAAGTTGACGATAGGAAGACTTTTCTATAGAAAAGTTGACGATAGGAAGACTTTTCTATAGAAAAGTTGACGATAGGAAGACTTTTCTATAGAAAAGTTGACGATAGGAAGACTTTTCTGTAGAAAAGTTGGCGATAGGAAGACTTTTCTATAGAAAAGTCGACGATAGGAAGAAAAGTTGTCGGTGGGAAGAGTTTTCTATAGAAAAGTTGTCGGTGGGAAGAGTTTTCTATAGAAAAGTTGTCGGTGGGAAGAGTTTTCTATAGAAAAGTTGTCGGTGGGAAGAGTTTTATATAGAAAAGTTGTCGGTGGGAAGAGTTTTATATAGAAAAGTTGTCGGTGGGAAGAGTTTTATATAGACTGGAGCACAGGTCAACGACCAAGCCTTTGCTGACTATAACAATAATCATTTTATTTATTTAGAAATACATGTGAAATTAGCTCTTTAATTAATGGTTGCATCTATTATCAAACATTAATTTAAATTTGTTTAAAAGTCACAGTTTTGCCAATAAATTTCATGTGCAATTGGCTATTGTTTATTAAATAACTGTTTTCAATATTTACCGCTCTTTGTATTCCATTTAATCCTTTTCTGTGGACGAATTGAGGTTATAATACAAGAGAGTAACAGTTTTCATTTGACGCATGAACATGAATAGTTGCACATTGGGGCCAATAACCGAAAATATTTAACAAAATATTTTTGATAAGACAAGAAATGTTAACTTACAAACTATCATAATATAAACGATTGTTCTATTGAAAAGTAGTTGGAGTTGACAAATTTTATAGTTTAAAGATATGAGTGGAAAAAGTTTTAGTAAAATTGTTTTGGGAAAGAAAAGTTGGAAAGTTTATAATTTTTATTAAGTTCCACCCCGTTGTGCGTACCGAATGCACTTTTTTTAATTTCACATGGTTTTATTTGAAACATAAATTGGTTATTGTGGCATTTTAAGGACAAATGGATGTTGTTCATGATCATGCCGTAATTACTCGAAAATTAAAAAAAATCGAAGCGAAAATATTCAATGCACCAACAAATAAAAAAATATGTAAGCATTAAATTTAAACAAAGTTTACAACTAAAATAAATTATTATTAAGCCAAAAGTTACAAATTTATTTAATCTCCAACATTTAAGGCTCATTAAGCACCAAATGGCTTTGGATGGAGGAAAAAAACAAAAAAAAAAAACCTTATTTGAATCAAAATTACCTTAAAACTTTTTAATGAAATCATTGACAAAGCACCTCGTTAATATTTTTTACTACTTTCTTCGGGAAGTTAGACATATTCTCTTTACATAATAATTACAAGAATTAGAAAAAAAATCTATAGAAAAGTTGACGAAAGGAAGACTTTTCTATAGAAAAGTTGACGAAAAATAAGACTTTTCTATAAAAAAGTTGGCGAAAATCTTACTTTTCTATAGAAAAGTTGACGATAGGAAGACTTTTCTATAGAAAAGTTGACGATAGGAAGACTTTTCTATAGAAAAGTTGACGATAGGAAGACTTTTCTATAGAAAAGTTGACGATAGGAAGACTTTTCTATAGAAAAGTTGACGATAGGAAGACTTTCTATAGAAAAGTTGACGATAGGAAGACTTTTCTATAGAAAAGTTGACGATAGGAAGACTTTTCTATAGAAAAGTTGACGATAGGAAGACTTTTCTATAGAAAAGTTGACGATAGGAAGACTTTTCTATAGAAAAGTTGACGATAGGAAGACTTTTCTATAGAAAAGTTGACGATAGGAAGACTTTTCTATAGAAAAGTTGACGATAGGAAGACTTTTCTATAGAAAAGTTGACGATAGGAAGACTTTTCTATAGAAAAGTTGACGATAGGAAGACTTTTCTATAGAAAAGTTGACGATAGGAAGACTTTTCTATAGAAAAGTTGACGATAGGAAGACTTTTCTATAGAAAAGTTGACGATAGGAAGACTTTTCTATAGAAAAGTTGACGATAGGAAGACTTTTCTATAGAAAAGTTGACGATAGGAAGACTTTTCTATAGAAAAGTTGACGATAGGAAGACTTTTCTAAAGAAAAGTTGACGATAGGAAGACTTTTCTATAGAAAAGTTGACGATAGGAAGACTTTTCTATAGAAAAGTTGACGATAGAAAGACTTTTCTATGGAAAAGTTGACGATAGGAAGACTTTTCTATAGAAAAGTTGATGATAGGAAGACTTTTCTATAGAAAAGTTGGCGATAGGAAGAGTTTTCTATTGAAAAATTGGCGATAGGAAGAGTTTTCTATTGAAAAGTTGGCGATAGGAAGAGCTTTCTATAGAAAAGTTGGCGATAGGAAGAGTTTTCTACATAAAATTTGTCCATGAGAAGGGTTTTCTATAGAAAAATTGTTTCTTAATAAATGTTATTTTATTCTGATTTTATAAGCATGGGAAGAGTTTACTGTAGAAAAATTATTAAGGAATTTAAGTAGAAAAATTAAGAATTTTGTATTATTTATTTTATCTGTCTGGCTGTCGACAGTTAGAAAAGATTTATGAAGAAAAAGTTTTCAGTGTGAAAATTTTGGTTTTCCATGAAAAACTTTATAATTGTTTTATTTCTAAATTTTATTGTTATATTCGATAAAGAAGCAGTTATATCGATATACAAATACTTCGCACTGAGTTTATTAAGATGAACATGTTTCGAGTATTATTTCCATTTATTTATTCAGTATTAAAGTCACAGTATGAGATTTAAAAGCAATACGAACTTAATTCTACTTTAGAACAGCATGTAAAAAAAACATTAAAAATATATAAATATAAAAAATACAAAATAAAAAATTAAGCTTCAAAACCATACAATGGAAATCAGCAACAGAATATTTGCTATTAAGGAACATCAAAAAAAAACTGAAATAAGGAAGAAATTCATGAATTCATGAATCCTTAGGCATTTGCAATTTGTTGTAAAATACAAGCAGTTACTGGCAAAAAGAACAATAAGTACTAAAAAAATATTTCCTTAAATAACATAATATAGAGCAAATAAAAATGAATTGAAAACTTCAGTACCAACAGAAACAGATCTAAAGTAATAAATAAACAAAAATTTAAGGCATTAAATAAACATTAGCAGCAACAATGGCATCCGAAAAAGAATTATATTGAAAAATAAAAACTCGAAATTTTCTTGCATTTTTCGTATACTCTTTGATAATATTAAAGAAAACTTTGACTATTAAAAGTAAATTTTATAGTGTTAAATTTTTTTAAGGAAAATTGCTTAGCTAAGGAAAACTAAGATGATATTGTAATGTACAAGTGAAGGAAAAAAGAGCAGGGATTCCCTTTATCACTCCACTTTCCTATGGAAATATTTTCACTTCATCAACATTTCTAAAGAAATTTCTTCCTATCATCAACTTTTCTATAAAGATATCTTCCTTATATCAACTTTTATATAGAAAGATCTTCCTTATGTCAACTTTTCTGTAGAAATGTCTTCCTAACGTCAACCTATCTATAGGAATGACTACCTATCGTTAACTTTTCTATAAAAAAGTCTTCCTTTCGTCAACATTTGTATAGAAAAGTCTTCCTTTCGGCAACATTTCTATAGAAAAGTCTTCGTTTTATCAACTTTTCTACAGAAAAGTCTTTGTTTCATCAACCTTTCAATAGAAAAGTCTTCCTATCGTCAACTTTTCAATAGAAAAGTCTTCCTATCGTCAACTTTTCAATAGAAAAGTCTTCCTATCGTCAACTTTTCAATAGAAAAGTCTTCCTATCGTCAACTTTTCAATAGAAAAGTCTTCCTATCGTCAACTTTTCAATAGAAAAGTCTTCCTATCGTCAACTTTTCTATAGAAAAGTCTTCCTATCGTCAACTTTTCTATAGAAAAGTCTTCCTATCGTCAACTTTTCTATAGAAAAGTCTTCCTATCGTCAACTTTTCTATAGAAAAGTCTTCCTATCGTCAACTTTTCTATAGAAAAGTCTTCCTATCGTCAACTTTTCTATAGAAAAGTCTTCCTATCGTCAACTTTTCTACAGAAAAGTCTTCCTATCGTCAACTTTTCTATAGAAAAGTCTTCCTATCGTCAACTTTTCTATAGAAAAGTCTTCCTATCGTCAACTTTTCTATAGAAAAGTCTTCCTATCGTCAACTTTTCTATAGAAAAGTCTTCCTATCGTCAACTTTTCTATAGAAAAGTCTTCCTATCGTCAACTTTTCTATAGAAAAGTCTTCCTATCGTCAACTTTTCTATAGAAAAGTCTTCCTATCGTCAACTTTTCTATAGAAAAGTCTTCATATCGTCAATTTTTCTATAGAAAAGTCTTCCTATCGTCAAATTTTCTATAGAAAAGTCCTCCTATCGTCAACTTTTCTATAGAAAAGTCTTCCTATCGTCAACTTTTCTATAGAAAAGTCTTCCTATCGTCAACTTTTCTATAGAAAAGTCTTCCTATCGTCAACTTTTCTATAGAAAAGTCTTCCTATCGTCAACTTTTCTATAGAAAAGTCTTCCTATCGTCAACTTTTCTATAGAAAAGTCTTCCTATCGTCAACTTTTCTATAGAAAAGTCTTCCCATCGTCAACTTTTCTATAGAAAAGTCTTCCTATCGTCAACTTTTCTATAGAAAAGTCTTCCTATCGTCAACTTTTCTATAGAAAAGTCTTCCTATCGTCAACTTTTCTATAGAAAAGTCTTCCTATCGTCAACTTTTCTATAGAAAAGTCTTCCTATCGTCAACTTTTCTATAGAAAAGTCTTCCTATCGTCAACTTTTCTATAGAAAAGTCTTCCTATCGTCAACTTTTCTATAGAAAAGTCTTCCTATCGTCAACTTTTCTATAGAAAAGTCTTCCTATCGTCAACTTTTCTATAGAAAAGTCTTCCTATCGCCAACTTTTCTATAGAAAAGTCTTCCTATCGTCAACTTTTCTATAGAAAAGTCTTCCTATCGTCAACTTTTCTATAGAAAAGTCTTCCTATCGTCAACTTTTCTATAGAAAAGACTTCCTATCGTCAACTTTTCTATAGAAAAGTCTTCCTATCGTCAACTTTTCTATAGAAAAGTCTTCCTATCGTCAACTTTTCTATAGAAAAGTCTTCCAATCGTCAACTTTTCTATAGAAAAGTCTTCCAATCGTCAACTTTTCTATAGAAAAGTCTTCCAATCGTCAACTTTTCTATAGAAAAGTCTTCCTATCGTCAACTTTTCTATAGAAAAGTCTTCCTATCGTCAACTTTTCTATAGAAAAGTCTTCCTATCGTCAACTTTTCTATAGAAAAGTCTTCCTATCGTCAACTTTTCTATAGAAAAGTCTTCCTATCGTCAACTTTTCTATAGAAAAGTCTTCCTATCGTCAACTTTGCTATAGAAAAGTCTTCCTATCGTCAACTTTTCTATAGAAAAGTCTTCCTATCGTCAACTTTTCTATAGAAAAGTCTTCCTATCGTCAACTTTTCTATAGAAAAGTCTTCCTATCGTCAACTTTTCTATAAAAAAGTCTTCCTATCGTCAACTTTTCTATAGAAAAGTCTTCCCTTCGTCAACTTTTCTATAGAAAAGTCTTCCCTTCGTCAACTTTTCTATAGAAAAGTCTTCCCTTCGTCAACTTTTCTATAGAAAAGTCTTCCCTTCGTCAACTTTTATATAGAAAAGTCTTTCGTTCGCCACTTCTTCTATAGGAAAGTCTTCCTTTTTTTAATTTTTCTATAGAAAAGTCTTCCATTTTTCAACTTTTCTATAAAAAGGTCATCCTTTCTTAAATTTTTCTATAGAAAGGTCTTGCTTTCGTGAACTGTTTTACAGAAATGTTTGACGATATTCAAATTTTAAAAATTTATATTTATTTTTAAATAAATATTTCTTTAATTGGATTATTGGATAATTTTATTTGAATGAACTTACCACAAATTCTATAAAATAATCCTCATATTTTGCTGAATAGTATTAAAGGTTTTTGTATGACATTTTGGTTTAAATTTTTTATATTTATTGCACTTTTTTTTAATTTTTAATGTCTATTGTATTTTAATTAAATATCCAAAAAAAACACAAAAATTTACAATAAAACATTTTAGTTTTTTTCTATGGTTCAATTTTGATTGCTTTTATGTTTTATTGGTTTAATTTAATTATTATTATTATGAATTTTTTATATTTTCTTAATTACTCATAGGCTCAGAAAAAAAGATGCAAAGGTGTTGATTGAAATGGTATTTGATGATAATGACATATAATTATTTTTACACTTCAGTGATTTTATGATTTTGTTGAAAAACTGTTAGATTATACTGATTATTTTTTAATTTTTCACACTTCAGTGAAATTTAAGTTAATTTAAATATTTATCTCATTAATGATGACATACATATATTTAGTTTATTAAACAAATTTTTTTATAATTAAAAAAATTATAATAACTAATATCTTATAGACCATCAGGCACCGGGCGATCATTTTGTCATTAAAATGAATTCCATATTACTCATCCGCCCTCAGTTTAATTCAAAGGAATTAGACTTTAGCAAAACCGGAAATTGAACTCAATTCCCATATAAGACAAAATTTAAACACGTTACTTTTCCGTTAAAAAAAAAATTATTAAGAAAATTTTCTTTTGCTAGTTTTAAACGTTTTAAAGTAACTCGAATCACTGAACTTTACATTTCATACAAATTTACATATTTATCAATGTTTTGGGAAATTTTTAAATAAATATTTTTTAACATCATTTAAAACATGGGAAAATTATACAAAAACTCTTAAAAAAAATTACTGTAAAACATAAGCTTAACTAACAGACAAAGAGCTTTTCAAAAATAATAACATTTGAAGAGTTTTGTTAAATATGAAATATTTGAAATGTTAAGTTTGCAACATTTCTATAAAAATTTTTTCCTATCTTTAAATTTACTGTAGAAAAGTCTTCCTAAAGTCAACTATAGATAAGTCTTCCTAATGTCATCTTTTCTATAGAAATCTGCTCCTAACATGAACTTTTCTATAGAAATGTGTCCCTAACGTCAACTTTTCTATAGAAATGTGTTCCTAACGTCAACCTTTCTATAAAAATGTGTTCCCATCGTCAACTTTTCCATAGAAATTTGTTCCTAACATTAACATTTCTATAGAAATGTGTTCCTCACGTCAACTTTTCTATAGAAATGTGTTCCTCACGTCAACTTTTCTATAGAAATGTGTTCCTAACGTCAACTTTTCTATAGAAATGTGTTCCTAATGTCATCTTTTCTATAGAAATGTGTTCCTAACGTCAACTTTTCTATAGAAATGTCTTCCTAACATCAACTTTTCTATAGAAATGTGTTCCTAACGTCAACTTTTCTATAGAAATGTGTTCCTAACGTCAACTTTTCTATAGAAATGTGTTCCTAACGTGAACTTTTCTATAGAAATGTGTTCCTAACGTGAACTTTTCTATAGAAATGTGTTCCTAATGTCATCTTTTCTATAGAAATCTGTTCCTAACGTCAACTTTTCTATAGAAATGTGTTCTTAACGTCAACTTTTCTATAGAAATGTGTTCCTAAAGTCAACTTTTCTATAGAAATGTTTACCTTTCGTCAACTTTTCTGTAGAATTGTTTGCCTATTGTCAACTTTTCTGTAGAATTATTCGCCTATCGTCAAATTTTCTGTACAATTGCTTGCCTATAGTCAACTTTTCCGTAGAATTGTTTGCCTTTTCTTCAACCTTTCTATAGAAATGTCTTCTTATCGTTAAGTTTTCTATAGAAGTGTCTTCCTATCGTCAACTTGTCTATAAAAATGTCTTCCTGCCGTCAACTTTTCTATAGAAATATCTTTCTGGCGTCAACTTTTCTATAGAAATGTTTTCCTGTCGTCAACTTTTCTATATAAAGGTCTTCCTATCGTCAACTTTTCCATTGATATATCTTCCTATCTTCATCTTTTCTATGGAAATGTCTTCCTATCGTCAACTTTTCTATAGAAATGTCTTCCCATCGTCAACTTTTTTATAAAAATGTCTTCCTATCGTCAACTTTTCTATAGAAATGTCTTCCTATCGTTAACTTTTCTACAAAAATGTCTTCCTATCGTCAAGTTTTCTATAGAAATGTCTTTCTATCGTCAACTTTTCTATAGAAATATCTTGCTATAGTCAACTTTTCTATAGAAATATTTTCCTATCGTCAACTTTTCTATAGAAATGTCTTCCTATCGTAAACTTTTCTATAAAAATGTCTTCCTATCGTCAACTTTTCTATAGAAATGTCTTCCTATCGTCAACTTTTCTATAGAAGTGCATTCCTATCGTCAACTTTCTATAGAAATGTCTTCCTATCGTCAACTTTTCTATAGAAATGTCTTCCTATAGTCAACTTTTCTATATAAATGTTTACCTATCGTCAACTTTTCTATAGAAATGTCTCCTATCGTCAACTTTTCTATGGAAATGTCTTCCTATCGTAAACTTTTCTATAGAAATGTCTTCCTATCGTCAACTTTTCTTTAGAAATGTTTGCCTATCGTCAACTTTCCCATAAAATTGCCTTTCTTCAATTAGTACTAGTATTGGTTGGTTCGCATAATTATAAAATATTTGGCAATTCATTTATTTAATTAAATCGCTATTACTCTTGTTTATTTTGCCTGAACGTTAATCGCTTACCATGGCGTTATATTCCGTGATTATCTCTTAACAATTTTTCTATTTTTTTCTTTATTTTGCATCTTTATCATCAAAAGGCCTTAAGGCTAAATAATTATGTTTATTCATCTACTAATTGCGGTTATCGTGGCAAAAGAAATTTTTAAATGGAACACTCGACATTTGATACAAATTTGCTTATATTAATAGGACAAAGCGTTAGAATCGGATTAGAGAATTTTAACGGAAGGAACTTAAGAAAATTAGAATGCAAATTTGTTGATGAAAATTACAATTAGTGGATTTTACTCATTAATTTGGTAGTACGTTATTGTTAGAGAGCATTTTTTGTGATAATTAGTTCATTCAATGTAATTGGCATTTAATCAGATTGACAGAGTTAATACCAGAACTATAACGTGGTCAAAGAAAAATTGCATAAGCCAGGATGATAACGTATTTTAGATAACATTTATTTTAAAATTTAAATTTTGGTTAGCAATCGACACAACACAATTCATCTAAATTGATAAAATTATATAAAAACGACTATATTCATATATACTAAATAACAGTAGATTCTGTTTGTCAACAATTTTGTTATTTCTCTACTTGAATACCATCACTTTGTAATTTACTTAAAATGAATGTGGGGTATCGAAGGTAAATAATATCGGAAAATCTATTCAAAACAATTGAATTCCAGGAACATACGTCGAAGCACATTCGTATGCAAAATTAAATATGATAAGAGTATAATAAACAATACAAAATGATCAAATTGAAATAATCAATTATGGAGCACATGCAGGTAAACATTACCTCGAATAGTACCCACATTTGACTATGAACTAGATGAATTGATAGAATGAAAACAATTGCACATATTTGACATTGAAGCTAAAATATTTTAAAATATTGCCATTAGAATAAAAGGATATGAAAAGCTTTAAGAAAAAAAGAGCTGGCGATAGAAAGACATTCTATCTATGGAAAAGTTTACGATACGAATACATTTCCTTAGAAAACCTGACGATAAGAAGACATTTATATAGAAAAAAGGCGATAGGAAGACATTTATATAGAAAAAAGGCGATATGAAGACATTTCTATAGAAAAGTTGACGATAGGAAGACAATTCTATAGAAAAGTTGAAGAAAGGAAGACATTTCTATAGAAAAGTTGACGAAAGAAAGACATTTCTATAGAAAAGTTGACGAAAGAAAGACATTTCTATAGAAAAGTTGACGATAGGAAGACTTTTTTAAAGAAAAGTTGACGATAGTAAGACATTGCTATAGAAAAGTTGACGATAGAAAGACATTTCTATCAAAAAGTTGACGGTAGAAAAACATTTCTATAGAAAAGTAAACGATAGGCAGACATTTCTACAGAAAAATTGACGATGAGTCAGATATTTCTCTACAAAAGTAAACGATAGGCAGACATTTCTTTAAAAAAGTAAACGATAGGTAGATATATATATAGAGAAGTTTACTATAGGCAGACATTTCTATAAAAAAGTTGACGATAGGAAGACATCTTCTGAAAAATTTGTGTAAAAATAAGAAATTTCTTAAAAATTGTCTATAAAAATAAGAATCTTTTGAAAAATTTCCTATAAAAATAAGAAATTTTTTTTTTAAATTTTCTATAAAAATAAGAAATTTTTTTAAAATTTCCTATAAAAGTAATAACATTTTTTAAAAATTTCCTATAAAAATAATAAATTTTTTAAAAATTTCCTATAAAAATAAGAAATTTTTGAAAAAATTAAAATAAAAATAAGAAATTTTTGAAAAATTCTTATAAAAATAAGAAATTTTTAAAAAATTCTTATAAAAATAAGAAATTTTTAAAAAAGTTCCTATAGAAATAAGAACTTTTTGAAAAAATTCCTATAAAAATCAGAAAGTTTTGAAAAATTTCTTATAAAAATAAGAAAATTATAAAATATTTCCTATAAAACTAAGAAACTTTTGATAATTTTCCTATAAAAATAAGAATTTTTTTAAAAATTTGTTATAAAAATAAGAAATTTTTGAAAAATTTCCTATAAAAATAAAAAACTTTTTTAAAAATTCCTATAAAAATAAAATATTTTTAATAAATTTCCTATAAAAATAAGAGTTTTTGAAAAATTTCCTATAAAAATAAAAAAAATTTGAGAAATTTTAATTATTTGAAATAAGAATTTTTTGAAAAGTTTCCTATAAAAATAAGAAATTTTTCAAAAATTTCCTTTTTTTATAGGAAATTTTTGAAAAATTTCTTATTTTTGTAGGAAAGTTTTCAAAAATTTCTTATTTTAATAGGAAATTTTTCAAAAATTTCTTATTTTTATAGGAAATTTTTCAAAAATTTCTTATTTTTATAGGAAATTTTTCAAAAATTTCTTATTTTTATAGGAAAATTTTCAAAAATTTCTTATTTTTAAAGGAAATTTTTCAAAAATTTCTTATTTTGATAGGAAATTTTTCAAAAAATTTCTTATTTTTATAGGAAATTTTTCAAAATGTTCTTATTTTTATAGGAATTTTTTTAAAAATTTTTCATTTTTATAGGAAATTTTTCCAAAATTTCTTATTTTTATAGGAAATTGTTCAAAAATTTCTTATTTTTATAGGAAATTTTTCAAAAATTTCTTATTTTTATAGGAAATTTTTCAAAAATTTCTTATTTTTATAGGAAATTTTTTAAAAATTGCTTATTTTCCGATAAAAATAAGAAATTTTTGAAAAATTTCTTACAAAAATAGTACATTTTTCCTTTTCCTTTCTGCAAATAAGTCATTTCCAAAATATTATAAAAGCTTTGAAAATCCGTAATTTAAAAAAAATTAAAAAATTTGATATAAAAAAATCCTTTTTAGTTTTAATATTTATTTCGTCATTTAATTTTTGTATTTGTTTTTTCCCTTGTCAGCTATTGTCAACTATTTCTACTTTTTTTCATTTTGCCAGTATTATACAATTATTTATACCTTTAGTTAGTTTTTAGTTTCTAAACAATTTAACCCTTCTTTTACACCAACTTTAATTTAACCACAAAAACCAAACCACAGAAGTAGATCATAGAAATGACCACAAAAGAGCAAAACCTGAAAAGGGACGATAGTTTTGAGTGGTAGTTGTTTTTTTTTTTTTTAACTAGACCTAAATCACAAAAGTTAATGAAAAAGTTTTGAGATTTTTTCTTTCATTTTTTAGTTTCCCATAGAAAGTAGGAAAAAATGGAAAAGTGTTTAAGGCAGCATTGACATGTTGGGAAAACTAAAGTTTTGTTAAGAAATTTAAGGGAAGCCAAAAATAAAGGAAACTTAAATTTTAAAAATGTTTTAACTTTTCAAAAGTTATTGAAACTCGTTAAATTGTCAAAACTGGTTACTAGAAGGTAATGGAGCGAAAAAACTTATGACAAAATCTGGTAGGAGATGGCAAAGATGCTTTAACTACAAAATCAATACTTGAATCTTTAAAATTGTTATAAATTTAATTAAAACGAGCTAATATTAATTCTATCTTTATCTGGTCGTTTATCTTTAGAAAGTTTATTTATTTTAGTTATTAATTTCTAGGCCTTAAGCTCTTTAACAAACTAATTAGACAAAAGCCACGAAAGGAATACATTTTGGTTATTAGGACGGCTCATTTTGTTTTAAAGAAAAAATATTTTCTTACTTAAGTTTCTTAGAACTTAGATTTTTGTGGAGAATTTCCTGAATCTTTTTAATATTCAAATCTTTGTGGTTAACTAATTTTCAAGCCTAAACTAACATAATAATTTCTTTGTTTTGGGAAAATTTGTGAAGCCACAAAATAGATACAATTATAGATTTAGCATTAAGACTATGAAGAAAGTTTAATTTGAAAATCTATTAAAATGCTTAAAGCAAAACAACTTAATCTAAATATAGGAAATTTTAAAGAAATTCTCAAAAATGGCAAATTCCTATATCCTGGGAAACGTGTATTTTAGAAACTAAGAAATTTAAGGTAAAAAGGGTTAAAAAAATGAAGCCATTCAAGTAATACCTCAAAAACTAAAATGGTTGAAAAAAACTAAAATTAAGTTTTAAGCTGATACTATAACAAACTGGCACATATTATGTCATATTATGTCTTTCTGTCTGTCTGTCTGTCTGTCTGTCTGTCTGTCTGTCTGTCTGTCTGTCTGTCTGTCTGTCTGTCTGTCTGTCTGTCCGTCTGTTTGTCTGTCTGTCTGTCTGTCTGTCTGTCTGTCTGTCTGTCTGTCTGTCTGTCTGTCTGTCTGTCTGTCTGTCTGTCTGTCTGTCTGTCCGTCTGTCTGTCTGTCTGTCTGTCTGTCTGTCTGTCTGTCTGTCTGTCTGTCTGTCTGTATGTCTGTCTGTCTGTCTGTCTGTCTGTCTGTCTGTCTGTCTGTCTGTCTGTCTGTCTGTCTGTCTGTCTGTCTGTCTGTCTCTCTGTCTGTCTGTCTGTCTGTCTGTCTGTCTGTCTGTCTGTCTGTCTGTCTGTTTGTCTGTATATCTAACCGTCTGTCTATCCGTCAATATAAACGCCTATCTATCCGTCTGTCTATCCATCTGTCTGTCTGTTTGTCCGTCTGTAGGTCCGTCTGTCTGTTTAAAAAAAAATTTCATTTCTTGTAAAATTTTGGTGTTGAAATTGAGAGAAATCGGTTTACATTTAACCATAGATCGAATATAACCTCGCCTAGGCTAATCGCTTATTTGCTAGTATATGACAAATTATAATAGATATGATGATAAGGTTTAACACAGAGAAGTTTTTGGCCCACGTTTTGTATTAGCTGCACCCTCGTAGATATGTGAGATATATTTCTAAATTTAACACAATTTAATGGTGGGAAATGAAAAAAAAATTTACCGTTTTAAGGATAACAAATTTATTTTAAACTTTTCAGTGCATTTAATGTTTTCTTAACCAAACCTCAACATCCATCGTAATATTCAAAAACTTTCTCAAATTTGTTCAAGACTAATTCATTTGTCTCGTTTACTAATTTCAAACTAAAATATGGACTATCTTCATTTAAGCAAAATGAACATATGTTTGTATATTTGCTTAAATTTTACTCCCAATTAAGACAAAATTTACTCGGTATTTAAATTCAAGCAAATATTTGTTAGAAAATGTGAAGTTTATCTTCTTTTCATAGAGTCCCCTACTGCAAATAATCCATCCATTGGGGGTTTCGAAAACAAAACCCACAAGTGCACAGACACTTTAAAAGCAACAATAAAATTTTTATTTTAAATAGACCCAAGAGCTTCAAGTTGTCAGTTTGAATGACTGAGAAAATTTTTACTAAACACCCAGTAGATATTTTAAATCTGATGTTTTAATAATCATTTGAAGATAACTGTCATCAAATGTTTAAATTTTAAAATTGAAATGTTGACTAGGATTTCTTGTCAGTATTTTTTTTATATTTGAATACTTTTGTGTTGACAAACATTCTCTGAATTTTTTTTCACAGAATTTTATGTGGCCTAAGTACTATCATTGCAACCACATTTAAGGTGTACCCAGAGGGAACAATAGAAAGGCCTGCATTTTTAAGGCTTTTTGTATTATTTTCATCTTTTTATTTTATCTTATATATAAAACTAGCCTTCTTATATTAGAATAAAAAAATAAAGATCTTAGAAGACACCTGATTTTACAGGCCTTCAAAAGGCTAAAAATTTGCAGAAACTGAATATGGAGGGCAAAAAGTGTAGTACTCCTTTATAAACGAATAATAAAAGTCATTAAGATATCCTAAATTATTTGACACTTACAAAATTGAAAATTTTCCCGCTGGTTAGCTTCATATATAAATGCAAATTATATTAAAGATAGTAAATATGTATATATAAAATCTTTATTAAATAAAACTTTTAATAAAGAAAATACTTAAAAACTTTTCTTTTCATATTTCCTTTTACTTTTTATTATAAGTTTCTTAAATCCAACTTCATTCATAATACAAACTTATATATAATTGTTAAATTCTTTTAACTGCATAACAGAGATTCTTTTCCTTCAGCAAAATATAAAAAAAAAACTTTTAAAAGATTAAGTTAACATTCTTCTAAAGAAGCTTAAATATGTAGATTGTAGACAAAAATCATATGAGAAAACCCCTAAAAGAATGCAACAAAAAATCTAGATTTTTTTTAATTTTTGGAAATAAAATGAAATATTTAACTCTAAACCGCAAAAAATTGCAAAGTCTATTCTAACTATGACTAGACTATGACTAGACTATGACTAGACTATGACTAGACTATGACTAGACTATGACTAGACTATGACTAGACTATGACTAGACTATGACTAGACTATGACTAGACTATGACTAGACTATGACTAGACTATGACTAGACTATGACTAGACTATGACTAGACTATGACTAGACTATGACTAGACTATGACTAGACTATGACTAGACTATGACTAGACTATGACTAGACTATGACTAGACTATGACTAGACTATGACTAGACTATGACTAGACTATGACTAGACTATGACTAGACTATGACTAGACTATGACTAGACTATGACTAGACTATGACTAGACTATGACTAGACTATGACTAGACTATGACTAGACTATGACTAGACTATGACTAGACTATGACTAGACTATGACTAGACTATGACTAGACTATGACTAGACTATGACTAGACTATGACTAGACTATGACTAGACTATGACTAGACTATGACTAGACTATGACTAGACTATGACTAGACTATGACTAGACTATGACTAGACTATGACTAGACTATGACTAGACTATGACTAGACTATGACTAGACTATGACTAGACTATGACTAGACTATGACTAGACTATGACTAGACTATGACTAGACTATGACTAGACTATGACTAGACTATGACTAGACTATGACTAGACTATGACTAGACTATGACTAGACTATGACTAGACTATGACTAGACTATGACTAGACTATGACTAGACTATGACTAGACTATGACTAGACTATGACTAGACTATGACTAGACTATGACTAGACTATGACTAGACTATGACTAGACTATGACTAGACTATGACTAGACTATGACTAGACTATGACTAGACTATGACTAGACTATGACTAGACTATGACTAGACTATGACTAGACTATGACTAGACTATGACTAGACTATGACTAGACTATGACTAGACTATGACTAGACTATGACTAGACTATGACTAGACTATGACTAGACTATGACTAGACTATGACTAGACTATGACTAGACTATGACTAGACTATGACTAGACTATGACTAGACTATGACTAGACTATGACTAGACTATGACTAGACTATGACTAGACTATGACTAGACTATGACTAGACTATGACTAGACTATGACTAGACTATGACTAGACTATGACTAGACTATGACTAGACTATGACTAGACTATGACTAGACTATGACTAGACTATGACTAGACTATGACTAGACTATGACTAGACTATGACTAGACTATGACTAGACTATGACTAGACTATGACTAGACTATGACTAGACTATGACTAGACTATGACTAGACTATGACTAGACTATGACTAGACTATGACTAGACTATGACTAGACTATGACTAGACTATGACTAGACTATGACTAGACTATGACTAGACTATGACTAGACTATGACTAGACTATGACTAGACTATGACTAGACTATGACTAGACTATGACTAGACTATGACTAGACTATGACTAGACTATGACTAGACTATGACTAGACTATGACTAGACTATGACTAGACTATGACTAGACTATGACTAGACTATGACTAGACTATGACTAGACTATGACTAGACTATGACTAGACTATGACTAGACTATGACTAGACTATGACTAGACTATGACTAGACTATGACTAGACTATGACTAGACTATGACTAGACTATGACTAGACTATGACTAGACTATGACTAGACTATGACTAGACTATGACTAGACTATGACTAGACTATGACTAGACTATGACTAGACTATGACTAGACTATGACTAGACTATGACTAGACTATGACTAGACTATGACTAGACTATGACTAGACTATGACTAGACTATGACTAGACTATGACTAGACTATGACTAGACTATGACTAGACTATGACTAGACTATGACTAGACTATGACTAGACTATGACTAGACTATGACTAGACTATGACTAGACTATGACTAGACTATGACTAGACTATGACTAGACTATGACTAGACTATGACTAGACTATGACTAGACTATGACTAGACTATGACTAGACTATGACTAGACTATGACTAGACTATGACTAGACTATGACTAGACTATGACTAGACTATGACTAGACTATGACTAGACTATGACTAGACTATGACTAGACTATGACTAGACTATGACTAGACTATGACTAGACTATGACTAGACTATGACTAGACTATGACTAGACTATGACTAGACTATGACTAGACTATGACTAGACTATGACTAGACTATGACTAGACTATGACTAGACTATGACTAGACTATGACTAGACTATGACTAGACTATGACTAGACTATGACTAGACTATGACTAGACTATGACTAGACTATGACTAGACTATGACTAGACTATGACTAGACTATGACTAGACTATGACTAGACTATGACTAGACTATGACTAGACTATGACTAGACTATGACTAGACTATGACTAGACTATGACTAGACTATGACTAGACTATGACTAGACTATGACTAGACTATGACTAGACTATGACTAGACTATGACTAGACTATGACTAGACTATGACTAGACTATGACTAGACTATGACTAGACTATGACTAGACTATGACTAGACTATGACTAGACTATGACTAGACTATGACTAGACTATGACTAGACTATGACTAGACTATGACTAGACTATGACTAGACTATGACTAGACTATGACTAGACTATGACTAGACTATGACTAGACTATGACTAGACTATGACTAGACTATGACTAGACTATGACTAGACTATGACTAGACTATGACTAGACTATGACTAGACTATGACTAGACTATGACTAGACTATGACTAGACTATGACTAGACTATGACTAGACTATGACTAGACTATGACTAGACTATGACTAGACTATGACTAGACTATGACTAGACTATGACTAGACTATGACTAGACTATGACTAGACTATGACTAGACTATGACTAGACTATGACTAGACTATGACTAGACTATGACTAGACTATGACTAGACTATGACTAGACTATGACTAGACTATGACTAGACTATGACTAGACTATGACTAGACTATGACTAGACTATGACTAGACTATGACTAGACTATGACTAGACTATGACTAGACTATGACTAGACTATGACTAGACTATGACTAGACTATGACTAGACTATGACTAGACTATGACTAGACTATGACTAGACTATGACTAGACTATGACTAGACTATGACTAGACTATGACTAGACTATGACTAGACTATGACTAGACTATGACTAGACTATGACTAGACTATGACTAGACTATGACTAGACTATGACTAGACTATGACTAGACTATGACTAGACTATGACTAGACTATGACTAGACTATGACTAGACTATGACTAGACTATGACTAGACTATGACTAGACTATGACTAGACTATGACTAGACTATGACTAGACTATGACTAGACTATGACTAGACTATGACTAGACTATGACTAGACTATGACTAGACTATGACTAGACTATGACTAGACTATGACTAGACTATGACTAGACTATGACTAGACTATGACTAGACTATGACTAGACTATGACTAGACTATGACTAGACTATGACTAGACTATGACTAGACTATGACTAGACTATGACTAGACTATGACTATACTATGTCTAGACTATGACTAGACTATGACTAGACTAGTCTAGTCTTAGTCTAGACTAGTCTAGTCTAGTCTAGTCTTAGCCTTTATTTTAAATTGAGCGTTTTTAAGGATTTTTGCTGAATTGTCCTTTTCTTTAAATTAAGTCATTTTTAATCAAATCCGTTTGCTTAAAGTACGTCGATTTATAAATATTACAATTTATTTTAATTAAGTACTTAATTAAGTTTTATATATTTTTGTTTAACAAATTGTCTAAAAATATACTTTTTTCAAATTTCAAATATTTAAAATATTTTAGTCATTTTTAGGTTGTTAAAAGTTTTTTAACAAAAACAGTTTTTTTTCATATTTAAGGAAAAGAAAACTAGTTAAAGTACCCTTTTCTAGGACATTGATTTTATGGACAGTTTTATATGTATATATTTTTTTTTTTCGTTTTCTTTAAACATTTTTTAATATTTTACTGGAAATGGAAATTTCTTTATATTAAACAAGAGGAAATGTGAAAAAGGAAATAATACTTACTTTAAAATGTCTTCAATACCGAACATTTTTTGGCAATTTTTTTATTTCCCCAGATTTCTGATGAACTAATTCTAGAATATAAAAATAATACTGCCCTGAATAATTTTCATTATTTTTGTATTAAAACCACAAATGCAATTTTTCATCATTTTCTGATCCCTTTTGTGTAAAATTGTCACACAATTGCCATTAGGACAAATTACAAAACGTCTGCGGTTCCCTTCAGCTGAAAGCCAACCTTCCCTCAATGTGAGAATGCAATTGTTCTATGAGTGAAAGTGGGTTCCTGTTGACACTACCACAGTAACCCTCATAAACTAATGAAAACAGAAACCTCTAGTGCTGAAACCAGTAATAATAAAAATGGAAAATATAATATTCCTGTTTGGCGCTCGGTGTCATTGCAGTGGCGACCAATTAAACGAAATGACAAAGTGGTAGCAGCTTTAAGAAAAATTTGTTCAAAATAATATATTTTTAAGATAAACAAAAAAAAACTTGTACAAAAAATTTCAACAATCTCCAAGAAAAACGCAATAATTTAACAAAAAATCTTTATATTTGCTTCATAAAAAATTTACAAGAAGTTTTTGCATAAAATTATTATTATTTTCCTCTTAAGATAAAAAGAAAAAATTGAATAACAAAAATTTCCTTAAACGGGAGAATGAACAATTATTTTCTATCTACTTTAAAGTAGAAATGAAAACAAAATTTTAAAAAGAAGCGAAAGATAATAGAGATACCAGAAACAGAAATTGAATAATTTATGATGGAAAAAAGAAAGTAGTACAAGAATTGAGTATCATCTGATATTTAACTAGATTTAAAAAATTAAGTCAATTTTTGCAAAACTTCCCATTAAAAAAAAATAAATTTTGCCAAAATTAACTATTAAAAAATTTTCTATTATTATAAGAAATTTTTCAAAAATTTACTATTTTTATAGGAAATTTTTCAAAAATTTACTATTTTTATAGGAAATTTTTCAAAAATTTACTATTTTTATAGGAAATTTTTCAAAAATTTACTATTTTTATAGGAAATTTTTCAAAAATTTACTATTTTTATAGGAAATTTTTCAAAAATTTACTATTTTTATAGGAAATTTCCAAAAATTTCCTATTTTTATAGGAAATTTTTCAAAAATTTCCTATTTTTATAGGAAATTTTTCAAAAATTTCCTATTTTTATAGGAAATTTTTCAAAAATTTCCTATTTTTATAGGAAATTTTTCAAAAATTTCCTATTTTTATAGGAAATTTTTCAAAAATTTCCTATTTTTATAGGAAATTTTTCAAAAATTTCCTATTTTTATAGGAAATTTTTCAAAAATTTCCTATTTTTATAGGAAATTTTTCAAAAATTTCCTATTTTTATAGGAAATTTTTCAAAAATTTCCTATTTTTATAGGAAATTTTTCAAAAATTTCCTATTTTTATAGGAAATTTTTCAAAAATTTCCTATTTTTATAGGAAATTTTTCAAAAATTTCCTATTTTTATAGGAAATTTTTCAAAAATTTCCTATTTTTATAGGAAATTTTTCAAAAATTTCCTATTTTTATAGGAAATTTTTCAAAAATTTCCTATTTTTATAGGAAATTTTTCAAAAATTTCCTATTTTTATAGGAAATTTTTCAAAAATTTCCTATTTTTATAGGAAAATTTTCAAAAATTTCCTATTTTTAAAGGAAATTTTTCAAAAATTTCCTATTTTTATAGGAAATTTTTCAAAAATTTCCTATTTTTATAGGAAATTTTTCAAAAATTTCCTATTTTTATAGGAAATTTTTCGAAAATTTCCTATTTTTATAGGAAATTTTTCAAAAATTTCCTATTTTTATAGGAAATTTTTCAAAAATTTCCTAATTTTGTAGGAAATTTTTCAAAAATTTCCTATTTTTATAGGAAATTTTTCAAAAATTTCCTATTTTTATAGGAAATTTTTCAAAAATTTCCTATTTTTATAGGAAATTTTTCAAAAATTTCCTATTTTTATAGGAAATTTTTCAAAAATTTCCTATTTTTATAGGAAATTTTTCGAAAATTTCCTATTTTTATAGGAAATTTTTCAAAAATTTCCTATTTTTATAGGAAATTTTTCTAAAATTTCCTATTTTTATAGGAAATTTTTCAAAAATTTCCTATTTTTATAGGAAATTTTTCAAAAATTTCCTATTTTTATAGGAAATTTTTCAAAAATTTCCTATTTTTATAGGAAATTTTTCAAAAATTTCTAATTTTTATAGGAAATTTTTCAAAAATTTCCTATTTTTATAGGAAATTTTTCAAAAATTTCCTATTTTTATAGGAAACTTTTCAAAAATTTCCTATTTTTATAGGAAATTTTTCAAAAATTTCCTATTTTTATAGGAAATTTTTCAAAAATTTCCTATTTTTATAGGAAATTTTTCAAAAATTTCCTATTTTTATAGGAAATTTTTGAAAAATTTCCTATAAAAATAGGAAATTTTTGAAAAATTTCCTATAAAAATAGGAAATTTTTGAAAAATTTCCTATAAAAATAGAAAAATTTCCTATTTTTATAGGAAATTTTTCAAAAATTTCCTATTTTTATAGGAAATTTTTCAAAAATTTCCTATTTTTATAGGAAATTTTTCAAAAATTTCCTATTTTTATAGGAAATTTTTCAAAAATTTCCTATTTTTATAGGAAATTTTTCAAAAATTTCCTATTTTTATTGCAAATTTTTCAAAAATTTCCTATTTTTATAGCAAATTTTTCAAAAATTTCCTATTTTTATAGCAAATTTTTCAAAAATTTCCTATTTTTATAGCAAATTTTTCAAAATTTTCCTATTTTTATAGCAAATTTTTCAAAAATTTCCTATTTTTATAGCAAATTTTTCAAAAATTTCCTATTTTTGTAGCAAATTTTTCAAAAATTTCCTATTTTTATAGCAAATTTTTCAAAAATTTCCTATTTTTATAGGAAATTTTTCAAAAATTTCCTATTTTTATAGGAAATTTTTCAAAAATTTCCTATTTTTATAGGAAAATTTTCAAAAATTTCCTATTTTTATAGGAAAATTTTCAAATATTTCCTATTTTTATAGGAAATTTTTCAAAAATTTCCTATTTTTATAGGAAATTTTTCAAAAATTTCCTATTTTTATAGGAAATTTTTCAAAAATTTTCTATTTTGATAGGAAATTTTTGAAAATTTTCCTATTTTTAAAGGAAACTTTTCAAAAATTTCCTATTTTTATAGGAAATTTTTCAAAAATTTCCTATTTTTATAGGAAATTTTTCAAAAATTTCCTATTTTTATAGGAAATTTTTCAAAAATTTCCTAGTTTTATAGAAAATTTTCCAAAAATTTCCTAGTTTTATAGGAAATTTTAAAAAAATTTCCTAGTTTTATAGCAAATTTTTCAAAAATTTTCTATTTTTATAGCAAATTTTTCAAAAATTTCCTATTTTTATAGCAAATTTTTCAAAAACTTCCTATTTTTGTAGCAAATTTTTCAAAAATTTCCTATTTTTATAGCAAATTTTTCAAAAATTTCCTATTTTTATAGGAAATTTTTCAAAAATTTCCTATTTTTATAGGAAATTTTTCAAAAATTTCCTATTTTTATAGGAAATTTTTCAAAAATTTCCTATTTTTATAGGAAAATTTTCAAAAATTTCCTATTTTTATAGGAAATTTTTCAAATATTTCCTATTTTTATAGGAAATTTTTCAAAAATTTCCTATTTTTATAGGAAATTATTCAAAAATTTCCTATTTTTATAGGAAATTTTTCAAAAATTTCCTATTTTTATAGGAAATTTTTCAAAAATTTCCTATTTTTATAGGAAATTTTTCAAAAATTTCCTATTTTTATAGGAAATTTTTTAAAAATTTTCTATTTTGATAGGAAATTTTTGAAAATTTTCCTATTTTTAAAGGAAACTTTTCAAAAATTTCCTATTTTTATAGGAAATCGACTCTCCTGGCGATTCTGAGTAGATCGGTATAATTTTTATGGGGTCTAAGGCGAACAATAAATTACAAACGGAATGACAAACTTATAATACCCTTTCACCTATTGGTAAAGGGTATAAAAATAGTAAATTTTATCAAAATTTCCTTTAAAAAAGAGTAAATTTTGTTAAAAATTCCTATAAAAAAAATAAATTTTGTCAAAATTTCCTATTAAAAAATAGAAAATTTTGGGAAAATTTTCTATAAGATAAGAAAAATTTTAAAATAATTTTTTGTGTGTGTAAAAATTGCTACAGCGTATAAGTAATATCAGCCAAAAATTTTATAAAGTATACGACCTTATATAATCCCGGAAATAAAGATCTATAAAACAAATGTTTATTTAACAAAATTGCTATAAAATATAATTAATGACTTAACATTTGAATGATTTCATCTGTAGAGTCTATCTGTAAATTGCATGTGTTGATCATTAAAATTTTAAGTAATTGTAAATTTTTAATGATTTTCCAAGGACTTTGTTTGCCACATATCAGACACATGGAAAATTTCATTAGAAATTCCAAACATTAAAGGAACAAGAGTAATAAAAATTAACATACATAAATCATTGTTGTTTAAATGGAATTAAAAAATGGTATTTGTTTTATAGCATTTTTTAAATTAGAGATAAATTTAAATAATTTTGTTTTTTATTATTTCAAATTAAATTTGAACAAATTTAAATAAACACTTTAACATAAATATTCAAGGAAAAGGGTCACTTTGTAAGAAAACATATTTCTTACCTCGTCCAAATGAACATTATTTATCTTTTAAGGACTTAAGCCTCAAGAAAAGCTTTTAAGACATTTTGCCCTTTTAATGCCAACACAAAAAAAGGGTTCTCCTTTCCCACCAAACACACAAACAAAATAAATGCAAATGTATTTATTTTATTTCATAAGTAAAGTGAAGTTAAGTGAAGAAATAAGAATAAATTTCAGTTGTTATTTCTGCTTTTTATTTTTATTATTTCTGTTAATATTGAAATAAGAAATTCAAATAACCGAGACAGAGACACCGAAACGGCAGTCAAACAAATTTAAAACAACTTAATCTGATTTTGAATTGGGTGGAAACATTAAAGTGAGATATTTTGTTAAGATTTTTATAGGATTGACAGCAAAATATGGCTGCTTTCCTTTTAAGAAGATTTTAGGAGCTTTTGTTCAAAAGTTTAGTGAAGCCTTATATATAGTTCACACATACACACATATAAAGAAATATCTATACATGGAAAAGTTTTGAATTTTATTTAATTTGTTTCATGATTTATGTGTCTTGGCTTTATTTAAATTTATGAAAGAATATTTATTGTCATAGTACCAGAGTTTATTCTGTAATAAAAAAGAAAAATATTTTTTGCTATAAAAAAGAAATAGAAATGAGGAGGAAGTAAATCATTGAACAAAATACCAACATTAATAGAAAATTTCTAATTTTTAATAGGAATTTTTTGCAAAATTTACTATTTTTTAAAAGCAAATTTTTACAGAATTTATGATTTTTGAATAGGAAATTTTTCAAAAATTTACTATTTTTAAATACGAAATTTTTCAAAAATTATTCTCAAAAATTTACTACTTTTATAGGAAATTTTTTAGAAATTTATTATTTTAATAAGAAAAATTTCAAAAGTTTGTTATTTTTATAGAAAATTTTTCAAAAATTTACTATTTTTATAGAAAATTTTTCAAAAATTTATTATTTTTATAGGAAATTTATCAAAAATTTACTATTTTTATAGAAAATTTTTCAAAAATTTATCATTTTTATAGAAAATTTTTCAAAAATTTATTATTTTTATAGGAAATTTTTCAAAAATTAACTATTTTAATAGAAAATTTTTTAAAAATTTACTATTTTTATAAGAAATTTTTCAAAAATGTCCTCTTTTTACAGGAAATTTTTAAAAATTTTCCTAATTTTATACGAAATTTTTCAAAAATTTCCTATTTTTATAGGAAATTTTTCAAAAATTTACTATTTTTATAGGAAATTTTTCAAAAATTTACTATTTTTATAGAAAATTTTTCAAAAATTTATTATTTTTATAGGAAATTTTTCAAAAATTTATTATTTTTATAGGAAATTTTTAAAAAACTAACTATTTTTATAGGAAATTTTTCAAAAATTTCCTATTTTTATAAGAAATTTTTCAAAAATTTACTATTTTTATAGGAAATTTTTCAAAAATTTACTATTTTTATAGGAAATTTTTCAAAAATTTCCTATTTTTTAATAGGAAATTTTGACAAAATTTACTTTTTTGTAATAGAAAAATTTTCAAAAATTGACTATTTTTATAGGAAATTTTTCAAAAATTGACTATTTTTATAGGAAATTTTTCAAAAATTTACTATTTTTATAGGATATTTTTCAAAAATTTACTATTTTTATAGGAAATTTTTCAAAAATTAACTATTTTTATAGGAAATTTTTCAAAAATTTACTATTTTTATAGGAAATTTTTCAAAAATTTACTATTTTTATAGGAAATTTTTACTATTTTTATAGGAAATTTTTCAAAAATTTACTATTTTTATAGGAAACTTTTCAAAAATTTACTATTTTTATTAAAAATGGTTCAAAAATTCTTGAAAAATTTACTACTTTTATAGGAAATTAAAAAAAAACTTAAACTGTGCTAATACCATCATTCTTTCATACTTGTTGAATTCCTTTGCAATTACATAACCATTTCGCTCACCCCTTTTTCGGAATTACATTGATGATTTTATTTATTTGCCTAACAAATATATTTCAAAAACTTTTTCTATAAATTTTTTTTTATTTTTGTTTAACTTTTATATTTTTCTTTTCATTCATTTTGATTACAAATTTTATACAATCAATCACTAATTTCAAGGAAAAATCCTAAATGATTAATAAGATTACATAAGCTTTTTTTCTATATATTTGGAATAAAAGCAAATATAGGATTCGGACGATTTTGTATAGAATAAATACCTATAAACAAATACTCAAATTGTTAACATTCCGCATACAAAAGCCTTTTATTTTTTTTTTTCCCAAGTTTACAAATCAATGATAGCATATTGCAGAGTTTACAATTGGTTTTAGAAGTAGATTTCCAGTTAAAGAAATCAAAAACCATTTTTGTACATGATGATGAGGACTAAACACATTTAATGATTAAATTTAGATGGGTTTCAATGCCATTTAACCCCAATATCCAATCAACACATGCATCAACAGGCACTTTGCCTTAATGTAAGGGTATGATGTACTTAACAAGGTTTTTTTGTGGAAACTCATACCGTTAAGGATCAAAAGAGATTTAAAAAAGCAACTGAAAGCATTTGAAAAAAAAATTTGTATGTTAAAGGATACTTGCGATAACAAAGAAATAAATGTTTTAGAAAGAATAAGATATAGTTACATGAGGCCTAGACTGAGTCTTAGAGATAGACAAAGACTAATACTAATACCAGTACTAATACTAGCTTATTAGAGATTTAAGATATAAGACTATAACATAAAATGAGACATAGACTGAGAATAGTTACAGATATGGAGGTAGACTTAAACAAAAACTTGTTCTTTTATTTATATTCAAACTTTATTTTTTGTCCTTCCTTCCATTTCTGTATTGAAGTTATTACCCGTCCTTCTACCTTTATAAAATTTCGTCCTTTGTTTTCTTTCTGCCGTTACAATGTTAAGGAGAGTGATGATGGTCAGTCACTTCACAATAAAACCTTTTTATTTGCTTAGCTTTTACTATTGAAATACTGACCCAGTAAAACTTTTCATTACCAAATAATGAGTTAAACAGTTAAACTATTGAACACGAACTACTTACTCATTCGCTGTTTAAGTCATTACATTAACATGGGGATGTCATTGGAGGCAAGTACTTACCAATTGCAGAAAAGTAATGACTTGGGTAAGCAATTTGAAAGCAACAACAACAACAGCAACAACTTTTTTGTTGTTGTTTTATTAAAAACATATATTTTTAAACGAAATACAAATTTTTTTTTATGATCCCATGGGGGCTCGAACCCAGACCCTCCGATTGCTAGGCAGAGACTCTTCCACTGAGCTACTTCATATGTTGAAAACTTAGCAGATTATAATTAATATAAACAATTTTTATTTTTAGTTCCAAAATCATGTGAAAATAACTTTGTTTTTCCCTGCTTTTTTTTGCTTTGTTGTAATTTTTGGAAAAATATTTTTATACGATTTTTTGTAAATTATTTTAAAACTTAAACAATTTAAATCTTCTTTTTTGTATAAGTTTTTACATAATATTGACTCTTACTTACTTAAATGTTACAACCTGTTAAGGTCAAAGTCCGAGCATATTTTAGAATTCCATGGATTTCGATCTTGTGCGAATATTCTCCAATTTTATAGGCCAAGCTTTGAAAAATATTCCTCTACTTGGTCTTTCTATCGAAGTTTCGGACATCATCCTATAACATTAGGTAGTGGGACATTTCAATTCTAATTTTATCCTCTTCATTGTATTTTTTTTTTCAAGAGAGGGTTACTAGCCCGTAATCCTAACCCATTTTTATCGATCTTATGGGACAACTCTCGGAACATGTTAACTCACAATATTAATGGATGTTAAACTAGCTTCCGGGGTGATACCATGAGGAGGTGTGTGTCCACAGTTGAGATGAAGGATGACCCAGATAAGATAAGACCAATTAGAATCGTGTTTGGTATTCAACATCCCCTACATAATCAAAATTGAGTCATGATGGTATTTTTTCATTAACGTGAGTTAATTTTACAAATTTTTTTTACAGAAGAAATATTTAAGTTCTTAAAATTCAAAAATCATTTAAAAAGACTCTTTTAATAAAAAAAAAAACTAAAAAAAATTGTTGCCCTTGGTGGGATTTGAACCAGGGCCATTCAGTTTAAATTACCATCTTAATTACAAATAAGTACTTCTGTAATAACTTATTATTTATTTGGATGGTATGTTGTAGTCGTTACAAGGTAACCAGTTATCAGAGTACTTGCCATTACCAAAGTTTTGCTGGGGATTTATTTCAAAAATATTTTCCTTTGAAAACAAAACTTCAACGAACCGTATGTGCGTCATTTTAGCCAACAAAGTTAAACTTTTGAATAATCAATCACATTTGGGAAAAAAATAAAATTCGAAAAAAAATAAAAACAATCTCATTTAAAGATTATCAGAAAACCGATTACAAAAAGCCAGTGATTGATTTATGGACATTTTCAAATCAAAATTGAAAAGAATAACAATTTTTTATTTCAAATCCTGGCGAATTTATTTTTAATAAAATACAATTATTTATCAAAATAAATATCATTTTATTACCATTCCCCCTTAAAAAAACAACTTCTAATGGTTTTTTCTACACTTTCCCTTATTTAGAGGAAATAAGATGAAACAAGTAAGAGTGTTATATTCGGCTGTGCCGAATCTTATATACCCACCATCAAGTTGTGTTAAATTTAGAAACATATCTCATATATCTACGAGGCTGCAGCAAATTCAAAACGTGGACCAAATTGGAAAAAAGTTGTTACGCTAGTTGGTATTGTTGGTAAAATATTTGGAATAACTTCGGTTGCAGTAGCTTTATAGTTCAAGATTCAAAAGTGTTTAAGTGGTTTCCCTAGTAATTATTTACTTTGAAAAAAATTCGTTATCGTAACCGGGTATAGTTTTACATTAATAAGTTGTTAAATACTTTTCGTTTAGCTTAATATTAAGTTAAGATAAAGAAGTTGATAGTAATACGACAGGTCCATATATTTTGTTAGGAGTTCCTAATGCATCTACCATATACATAATCTTAATATTCTGCTTGTACCTCCGAATCTTTTTGATTGTAGATATAAAAAAGGGGATGTAATATAAATATATAAGAATTATAGCCAAATGTTGACCGATTGTAACAAAATTTCACACACTGGCTGGTATTTATACAGGGCTTATTCTTGCAAAATTTAGTGGCAATAGCTGTCACAGTTTCTAATTTAATAGCTTTTAACTGGTCCTTGCTAAACATTTTTTTGGTTTCCGGGAGTGTTTTTTATATGAAAGCTATAGTCAAATATGGACCGATTCCTATAAAATTTGATATACTGACCAATAGTTGCATAAAACTTCTCTATACTAAATTTAGTCGTCATAGCTATCACAATTGTACTCAATTTATCAGCATTTATGTGTTTCCCGGGGCGGGGTTATATGGGAGCTCTAACTAAATGTGAACCGATTTCGCCCATTTTCAGTACAAAACTTTTGTTACATATCGGAAATACTTTTGTAAAATTTTGTCTCTCTAGCTTTTGTAGTTAAGGAGCTGTCGCGCTTTTATCTGACGGACAGACGGACATAAATCTCCTTTTCTTTTTGTATTTTTGTGTTTCTGTAAGTTTTTTATATGGGAGCTATGGTCAAATGGTGACCGATTGTAACAAAATTTTGCACACTGACTGGCATTCACATAAGACTTGCTTTTGCAAAATTTTGTTGCTGTAGCCCTTTCAGTTAAGGCGCTATCGCGCTTTTATCTAACGGACAGACGGACATAAACCCCCTTTTCTTTTTGTATTTTTGTGTTTCCGTAAGTTCTTAATATGGGAGCTATGGTCAAATGGTGACCGATTGTGACAAAATTTTGCACACTGGCTGGTATTCACATAAGACTTATTTGTGCTAAATTTGGTGGCGAAAGCTATTACATTTTAGCATTTATTGGCATTTAAGTGAATTTCAGGTGGAATTTTGGCTGTTTCCGTATGTTTTTTATATGGGAGCAATGGTTAAATGTGAACCGATTTCGATGAAATTTTATATACTGCCTAGTGCTTATGGAAAACTTCTAGATACCAAATTTTATCATCATAGCTATTATAATTTGTCAGTTATTAGCAAATAAGCGACTTGTCTAGACGAGGTTATACGGGAGCTATGGTCAAATGTTAACCGATTTTGCCCAATTTCAATACCAAAATTTTCTCATAAATGAAGAATGTTTTTGCTAAGTTTCAGTGAGCTAGCTCCTTTCGTTTAGGCGTTATCGTGATTTCAACAGACAGACAGACAGACAGACAGACGGACAGACAGACGGACAGACAGACGGACATCGCTCAATTGTCTTAGAATTTCATAAGGATTCAGAATATATATCGTTTTTGATTTTTGAGTCAATATTAAGGAAATTACAAACGGAATGACAATCTCAATATACCCCCCATTCTTTTTGATGGTGGGTATAAAAAGGCTGCATAAATAATATTAAATGTTAATTTTATTCTTGACATGTTACTGTTACTGTAACTGATACTGCTAACGGCTATAGCTTCTGTATTCCGATTGTTAGTGTCTCGGGTCTTATTCTAAAATTGTGTTTATTTAGGACCATAAATTTGTCACAATTTATTTTTATTATTTTCCTGTTCAGAAAACACATTTGGTTATTTGTATGCAAAGGACATGATGTAAAACATAAGTAAATTTATACACATATCCTTTAATTTATTGTCTGACTACTTTACATGGAACAGCACACACACACGTATTCACACACATACATGAACAATATAATAAAGGTCTAAAACAAATATAAGCATAAGGGTATGCTTACCAAAGTTCGAAAAAACAGTACCTTGTTATATTGTACTGAACTTACGTACACATAAAAGTTATTTACTTTAACGTACCTAAATAAGTTCGAAACAAAGTTAAGTACACAAAGATATAACAAAACAAGTAAGAAAGTGCTATAGTCGGTCAAGCCCGACCTTGCGATACCCATCACCATTAAGGTCAAAGGTGTTATTTTTCCTGTATAAAGACAAATATTTGCTAAATTTTACCATCATACAAACATTTTCTCAAAACTTATATATTTAAGCTGTTTCCGTCGTTTGGACTTATATGAGGGTCAAATGTGGACCGGCAAATTGATTGCAGTTGTTACAAAAATTATGTTTACAAAAAATAATTTAGTGCGTTTTGACACATAAGTTTGTAGAGGAGCTATGTCAAATTTAAATAGCCATCTATCAAAAAAAAATATTTGTGCCAAATTTCATCAAATTGTCTTTAGAATTTCAACCTGTACTTTGATAACAAGGTTTACATGGGGGTCCAGCCAGGCAGCCAACCGTCCAGCCAGACTGACATCGCTAAATCGACTTAGAAAGTGGTTCTAAGCCTATCTTATATTCTTAAACGAGCAATAATCCATCGGCCGGATATTTTCGCCTTATGTGAAACCCAGGTATCTGAGAGTGCTGATCCACAGGATTTTTATATACCTGGGTATCACTTTCTATCGCTTTTTAACTTCCATCGGGTCATTGCAATGTACATTCGCGATGAAGTTGCGCACCAGAGCCAGCAATCGTTAGGCACGCATGATAGCGAATTTAACTGTCTCTGGGTTAAGTTCAGAATCAGGGCGCACCTTTTGCACTTCGGGTTTCTTTACAGAAGCCCAAACGCGGATAGGGACACAACGTTATACGGCTTCGATGCCCTCTCCGATTCAATTACGAAGATCCTTGAGAGTTACCCGAACAGTGAAATTGTTATTGCTGGTGATTTCAATGTTCACAACTCGTCCTGGCTTCGCCATTCTAGCCACACAACTCCTGAAGGCCAATATGTTGAGCTATTCGCCGAGCACAATCACCTGGCGCAACTGGTGAATGAACCAACGCATATCTCATGTGTTGAAGGACACCAACAAAATACCCTTGACCTTTTCCTTACTTCACACCCTGACAAGTATGAAGTAAAGGTTCTTGTGCCTCTTGGCAATTCGGATCATTGTACAATTTCCGCCTCTTTTTCGTTCTCCGGACTTCGGAATGTTTCACAAACAGCCACGAAACGTTTAACTTATTTATACGAAAAAGGTCGTTGGGCTGAGCTCAACGAATTTTTTAGGCATTTTAACTGGAAACTTTGTTTTCTTGACAATAATGTCAGTGCCTCGGCTGAAATGGTGTCTAATGTTATTAAGCTGGGAATGAAAATGTTCATCCCAGCGAAAAATATTTCGATTAAACCAAAGTTAAAAACCTGGTTTAATCAGACGTGCAAACATGCAGTCAGATCCCGAGAGGTAGCTTTCAGTAACTGGCGTAATAACCAAAATCCAGTTACTGATTTGCAGCGCAAACAGGCAAGGCGTACGTGTGCCAAAGTATTAAGGCGTGAAAAGGCTCTGTACGAGCAACGCCTTCGTACTAAAATTCTGGCTGCTCCTCGGGGCAGCAAGAATTTCTGGTCATTCGTTAAAACAGTCAAGAATAATGCTAGTTCTTCAATTTTTTCTCTTTTAAAGGATGGTCAGACATTCACAGACCCGGTTGATAAAGCTAACCTTTTAGCTGAACTATTTGCAAGCAATTCTCGCTTGCCGGAAAGCACTCAACCTATGCCCGAGCTCGAAAGAGTATCTGTAGCTATGCCAAAGATATTCTTTCGCGCTCGTGCTGTAAAACGGGTTTTAGCGGATCTCAATATAAATAAGTCTCCAGGGCCAGATGGCATTCCAGCACTGGTCTTGAAGCAGTGCTCTTCGATGCTTGCGCGTCCATTAGCTAACCTTTTCAGCACCTTGTACCATGCCGGTACATTTCCTCGGTGCTGGAAGGTTGCTAATGTCACGCCAATCCCTAAAAAGGGTGAGGCTAACAACCCTGAAAATTACCGCCCAATTGCAATTTGTTCTGCACTCTCCAAAGTTTTGGAGAGTATGGTAAACCACCATCTTGTTAAAAATCTAGAGTCTAACAACCTACTAAGCGACCGCCAGTATGGGTTCCGTAGGGGACGCTCTACGGGAGACCTGCTAGCCTTCCTATCGGAAAAATGGTGTCAATCAATACACCGTTTTGGCGAAAGTAAAGTTGTTGCTCTAGATATTTCCAAGGCGTTTGATAGAGTGTGGCACGGAGCACTTCTATCAAAGCTTATTGCCTTTGGTGTCGGTAATAACTTCTCTCAGTTTATATCGAGCTTCCATAGAGATCGCACTATACGAGTTGTTATAGATGGGTTCTCCTCAAACGAGTTCAAGATTAATTCAGGGGTACCGCAAGGTTCTGTTCTTTCTCCTACTCTATTTCTTATCTTTATAAATGAATTTCTTCGTCAAACTTCCAATCCTATCTACTCTTTTGCAGATGATAGTAACATTTGCCATTCATATTCATTCAATCGTAGGCCAAGCCTCCTTGAGGTTGACTCTATGAGACAAAACATGAATGAATCATTAAACCGCGATTTTGAAACAATATCAGAATGGGGTCGTGCGAATAGAGTTCATTTTAATGCGCGGAAAACTCAATGTTGTATGCTTACACATAAACGCACGGCAAACCATGTTACTTCATCTGTATTAATGGGTGGTGTACATATTGAGGAATCAGATGCTCTTGATGTTCTAGGCATGCGAATACAATGTGATGTTCGTTGGACAAAGCATATCTTTCAAGTGTCGAAAGAAGCATTCAAGTGCCTCGGTTTTCTAAAACGGTGTAAAAGATACTTCACTTCTTCTGATCTCCTTACTATTTACACCACCTACATCCGACCGAAAATAAAATACAACTCTCATGTATGGGCCGGTGCTTCAAAGTCTATTTTGGAGCTTCTCGACCGAGTGCAAGAGAGGACGAAAGTGCTCATCGGTGACAGTAGGGTATCCGACTCTATTGATTCACTGGAGCACCGTCACAATGTGGGTTGTGTCTCACTGTTCTATCGTTACTACTTTGGAATGTGCTCTAACGAAATCAGGGAACTCGTTCCCGAAACTCGAACTTTTTTACGCAACACACGTCATTCTGCTAGAGCACATTCCTTTGTGGTCGATTGGCCGGTTGACCGAACAACACACTACAGAGAAAATTCGTTCCTTAGTCGTACAGTTCGTATGTGGAATTCGCTTCCCGCAGAAATTTTTCCTGCTAGTTGCAATATAGGTAAATTCAAATCAAATGTCCACAAACACTACTCCATCTATCCTCCTTCCCATAACCTATTTTCCTAGTTCCAACACAATGCATCGCATAAGTAGGGGTCATCCCCTGAGTGCTGGTCCTAAGTTAAAAAAAATATATATATGGCTATCATATAGAATGGCTATCTCGAAAACGGCTCTAACGATTTTGATAAAATTTGGACAGTGGGTATTTTTTTTGATGTATAGGTCGAAGAAGAAAGTACTTTTGGAACCTTTGCTTTTAAGAGGGTAAAAACGGGTAAAAAGGGGAAAAAATCGAAAACGCTATATCTCCTTAATTAATAGATATAGAAACAAAATTTAAATTACGTTTTAAACAGCTATGAAAATAAACGGACAGGTGTTTGGTACTTTTTTGAAACTATGTCCGATAGGGGGTAAAAAAGGGTGAAAATAGTTTTTTTGGTACCTTTTTAACCCACTCTTATATTTTAAACTAAAGAATATAGAAAGAAACTTTGTACTGCAATCAATAGATGTAAAAGAAACATGAAATACGTGCTTGGTACTTTTTTAATTTTGGAGCCAAAATGGGTAAAAAGGGGATAAACATCTCCAAAGTAAGATGAATAGGAACATTATACATTATGCTAACTGCATTTGAATAAAATGTACCGAATTCAATTGGCACCAAAAAAGTAACAAATATGCATATGGAACTTTTAGAAATTAGGGAATAAAAAGGGGGGAAAATTAGTATTATTTTAAACAAATCAACGTTTGTCTGTATGTATGTTCTTTATAGAATAGTAAACTGTGAATTTGATCATGTTATGCTCTTTAGCGAAGATGTTGCGGATAAGCCGGCGAAGGTTTTAAAGTTGATAAGACTAATTTCCGACAGATGGCGCCACTGAAAATTACTAAAAATTAATTAAATCGTAAACTGTACATTTGATCATGCTATGATCTTTAGCAAAGTTGTAGTGCACGAGCCGACGGAGGCTTTTTAGTTGGTATGAATAATTTCCGACAGGTGGCGCTACAGAAACTTACTCAAAGTCAATTTAATCGTAATCTGTACATTTAGTCATGCTACAATCTTTAGAAAAGTTGTTGCACATGAGCCGACGAAGGTTTCTTAGTTGGTATGAAGAAATTTCGACAGGTGGCGCCACTGAAATTTACTCAAAGTCAATTTAATCGTAAGCTGTACATTTAATCATGCTATTATCTTCAGCAAAGTTGTTGCGGATAAGCCAACGAATGTTTAATTATTGAAATGAGCAAAGTCCGACAGGTGGCGCCACAGAAATTTACTTAAAGTGAATTAAATCGTAAACTGTGCATTTGATCATGTTATAATCATAAGCAAAGTTGTTACGAATAAGCAGACAAAGGTTTCTTATATGGTATGAACAACTTCAGGTGGCGCCACTGCAAACTACTCAAAATGAATTAAATCGTAAACTGTGCATTTGATCAGACTATAATCTTTAGCAAAATTGTTGCGCATGAGTCGACGGATGTTTCTGTTGGTATGAATAATTTCCAAAATTATTAAAATGAGTTAAACTGTAAACTATGCAAACTATGTAAATAAAATAATTCAAAATTAACTAAATATTTGTACAATATCTTTCCTCTAAATTTATTTTAGCACTTTATAATATAAAATATATAAAAACTTTTAAATTTGCCTCAAAATGCTTATCATAAAGCTCCGAGCAAGGCTCGGTCAACCAGGTACTTGGTGTACTAAAAGATGGGTCTAAGACAAATATTTCTATGCGTTACATACGTCAGTACAAACTTATAATAAGAACGGAAACTTATAATAACGTACCGTTCTCTTCGGTTTTAAAGTACTTTTTGGTTTACTTTGGAGTACTATAAAGTTTTTTGGATAACACACAAATATAAGCAAGTGTTGCCAGTTAGTGGATTTCCATCCTAAACGACAATTAAATAATATATAATTTCACTTTTGGCAATACTGTTTTTGCCATTGTTGTCTGTTCATAAAAGTTCGTTAAAGTACTCAACAAAGTATGTTATAGTACTCCAGAAAGTAAGTTATTTTTAGCTTACTTTGTGAAAGTACGTTATGATAAAGGTTGTGTATTTTAACAAGTACTCTAAAATTTTAAAGTACCTATAGTTAAATTAAACACTTTGTTATGTATATGACTACGTACCGAACTTGCCTAAGTATAATACTGTACCTTAAAATACAGTACTTTAGAGTATTTTTTCGAACCTTGATCCTTACACCTACATATTTTCATCTTAGCATTACTTTGTAAACATTTCCACAAATATCCTGTTTTTCTCTGTTATATCATTATAATTTTATCGTTTGCTATGTTCCACTAGGTTTCATACAAAATATTTAATTGTTTCCTTGGACATGGTTAAATATGTTTTATGTTCTTTTTTCAGTTCTTAATTGGCTTAAAGAGAAACCCAAAAAAATCCTCTTAACATGATATTTTTATCTTTTGTAGGTGTTAGGTCATAATAAAAAGGTAAGTATTATGGAAAATGGCTTCCTTTTATAATTTACTTTTGCCTAGATTTTCGTTGTTTAACAACATTTGCAAGATTGTTGTCGTGTTAATGTTAAAGATTTTACCGGTAATTGGTAGTAGATAAATTTTGATAAATTTTTATTAGTTCCATTAATGACTCGACTCATAGGAAAGTGTAAAATTACTTAACATTTACATAAAACATTTTTTGTAAAGAGAGATTTATGATCTAATTTAATATCGAAATATATTTACATACAAACATTTTGTGATAAATTTTCTATTCCTTAATTTTTTAAACAATGAATTTCATTAATTTAGGAGTAAGTCTTTTGATATACAGGGTGGCCCAGAAAGACCGAAGTGGTGTGAATTGCTTATAACTTTTTATTTAAGAGATATTTTTTTAATTTTTTTTTTAAATACATTAAATTTATGGGGAATATTTTTGGATTAGTTATTAAAAATGATATCCCGCAAGTGGTGGCCATATTCTGCTTCGCACAAATGTGCTCTTTCCAACACATTTTCCATGACCTTTCGCAAAACTTCCGGTGGTATGTTGTTAATTTCTTCTCGAATATTGGTTTTTAACTCCTCAATAGTCCTAGGCTTATTAACATAAACTTTTCCTTTTAAATAGCCCCAAAGAAAACAGTCTGGAACGGTTAAATCCGGGGACCGCGGAGGCCAATTAAAATTGCTGTTACGAGAAATTATTCTTTCACCAAAGATGTCGCGTAAAAGAGTCATTGTGGCCCTCGCAGTGTGCGCTGTGGCTCCATCCTGTTGGAACCATATTTGCGGATGGTTTTCCACGGCTGGCCTTACAAAATTTTGCAACATGGCCCGATATCGATCACCATTGACGGAAATGGCGACACCTAGTTCATTTTCAAAAAAAAATGGGCTAATGATCCTTTCTGAAGAAACACCGCACCAAACGGTACACTTAACAGGGTGCAATTGTCGTTGATGAAGTACTCTCGGGTTTTCCGTAGCCCATATCCTACAGTTTTGCTTGTTAACGAACCCATTTAATTGAAAATGGGCTTCGTCACTCATTATTAAGTTATGAATAAAATTTGGATTCTCTTGTGCTTTTTGCTGGAAATAAATTGCATAGTCAAGTCGTTGCTGGTAATCTGTTGGTTTCAATTCTTGGACAAGTTGAATTTTGTATGGAAACAATCCTATGGTGTGCAAAATTCGCTGCAGCGACGTTCTTGAGAGGCCCAGTTGTGACGAACGTCTCCTGGTTGATGTTTCTGGATCCTCCCGAATACTCTCCTGTACCACTTGAATATTGTCAGCCGTGTGGACAGTTCGGTGTCTGCCGGGACCAGGAAGGTTCCTTACTGCTCCTTGTTCTCGAAAATTTGCAACCAGACGGTTTATTGTTGACTGAGAGGGTGCAACCCGCACATTAAATTGACGACGGTATGCACGCTGAGTCAACACAATGGACCGTTGATTTGAAAAGTAAATTTCAACAATTTGGGCACGTTGTTCAGTTGTGTATTGCTCCATTATAAATTATCCAAGTCTTCTTTACAAAATACTGAAAAGAAAAGTAAAAAAAAATTATAATAAAAAAGTTATAAGGAATTCACACCACTTCGGTCTTTCTGGGCCATCCTGTATTTAAGCAGTTGATAGAAAAAAAAGCAGTTTAAGCATTCTTCTCTACTAGCATTAGTATTAGTACTAGTTATAGTATTTGTTATACTCTATTCTCTAGCCCATGTCTTAATATGAGTTATCATATAAATTTTAAAATATATCTTAGTCTATACCTTTGATTTATTATTTTCAGGACAATTGCTTCTATTCTTCATTATCTATCTATAATATTAATACGCAAGCACCCATTTATTATCCCCCTTTTACGCCTTAATTATACACTCATTTCTGGAAAATTTTATACCATTTGAAAGGTATTTTTCCTTAGATCAGACGAATCTATATTTTATTAAAATCGGTTCAGTTTTAAAAAATCGGTTTGGTATTCAAAAATCTTACTAACACAATAAAGAAAAATCACATGCATATGAAATTCATTATTAAGAATCAAACAAAAGAAATTGTATGCAAACATGTTTTTTTTTTTGTTTTTATTATTTTTGGTGAGTGATGAGAATAAAAGAGTATATTTGTGGGGAGATAGTGGTAGACAAAGACAAAAATAAAGAGTTTTTCTTTACAATTAAATAAATGTTTTTGTTTTGTAAAATAATAGCAACAAAAATTATTGGTATTGTTTTTATACCCACCATCAAAAAGAATGGGGGGTATATTGAGATTGTCATTCCGCTTGTAATTTCCTTAATATTGGTTCAAAAATCAAAAACGATATATATTCTGAATCCTTATGAAATTCTAAGACGATTGAGCTATGTCCGTCTGTCTGTCCGTCTGTCTGTTTGTCTGTCTGTCTGTCTGTCTGTTGAAATCACGATAACGTCTAAACGAAAAGAGCTAGCTAACTGAAACTTAGCAAAAACATTCTTTATCTATGAGAAAACTTTGGTATTGAAATTGGGCAAAATCGGTTAGGATTTGGCCATAGCTCCCGTATAACCTCGTCTAGGCTAATCGCTTATTTGCTAATAAATGACAAATTATGACAGTTAAAATTTGGTATCTAGAAGTTTTAGATAAGCACTAGGCAGCATATAAAATTTCATTGAAATCGGTTCACATTTAGCCATAGCTCCCATACAAAAAACTTACGAAAACAGGCTAAATTTCACCCAAAATACACTTAAATGCCAATAAATCTAAAAGTTTAACAGGTATAACCACTAAATTTGGCACAAGAAAGTCTTATATCTATGCCAGCCAGTGTGCAAAATTTTGTCACAATCGGTCACTATTTGACCTAGCTCCCATATAAAAAACTTACGAAAACACAAAAATTCAAAAAGAAAAGGGGATTTATGTCCGTCTGTACGTCAGATAAAATCGTGATAGCTCCTTAACTACAAGAGCTAGTAAGACTTAATTAAGCACAAAGAAGTCTTATGTCAATGCCAGCCAGTGTGCAAAATTTCGTCACAATCGGTCACCATTTGACCATAGCTCCCATATAAAAAACTTATGGAAACACAAAAATACATAAAGAAAAGGTTGTTTATGTCCGTCTGTCCGTCAGATAAAAGCACGATAGCGCCTTAACGAAAAGAGCTAGAGGGACAAAATTTTACAAAAGTATTTTGGATATCTTGAAAAAGATGTGTGTTGAAAATGGACAAAATCGGTTCAAATTTAGTTAGAGCTCCCATATAACCCCGATCCGGGAAACACATTAATGCTGATAAATTGAATACAATTGTAATAGCTATGACGATTAAATTTAAAATAGGGAAGTTTTATGCAATTTTTGATCAGTTTATCAAATTTTATAGGAATCAGTCCATATTTGACTTTAGCTTTCATGTGAAAAACACTCACGGAAACCAAAAATTTTAGCAAAGGCCAGTTAAAAGCTATTAAATTAGAAACTATGATAGCTATGGTCACTAAATTTTGCAAGAATAAGCTCTCTATATATACCAGCCAGTGTGTAAAATTTTGTTATAATCGGTCAACATTTGTCTATAATTTTTATATATATATATAACATCCCCTTTTTATATCTACAATCAAAAAGATTTGGAGGTACATTCATTATATTAAGATTGCACCTATGAAATTATATAGGCATCAATCAATGTTCAGCCCAGACTTTATATATGATGAATGCATTAGGAACTCATAACGAAATATATGGACCTGTCGTATTACTATTAACGTGTTTAGTCTAACTACATATTAATCACAACGAAAAGTATTTAACAACTTATTAATGTAAAACTATACCTGGTTATGAGACCGAATTTTGATCAAAGTAAAACCACTAAAATATGTTTGAATGTTGAACTATAAAGCTACGAAAACCTAATTTAGTCCAAAGGTTTTACCAACAATACCAAATAGCTTAGCGATTTTTCCAGTTTTGGTGCAGATTTTGAATTAGCTGCACCCTTGTAGATATATGAGATATGTTTCTAAATTTAACACAACTTGATGGTGGGTATATAAGATTCGGCACAGACGAATATAACACTCTTACTTGTTGTTTTGTAAAATAATAGCAACAAAAATTATTGGTATTGTTTTTATTATTTGTGGTGAGGGAGTGAAAGACAAAATTAATATTTTGGAAGAT
Organism: Stomorhina lunata; assembly: GCA_933228675.1. Classification (NCBI taxonomy): domain Eukaryota; kingdom Metazoa; phylum Arthropoda; class Insecta; order Diptera; family Rhiniidae; genus Stomorhina; species Stomorhina lunata. Next base: position 100,079,513 of record OW121744.1, read on the forward strand.
TTGACAAAAAAAAATAGTGCTTAAAATGTAAACCTTTCAAATTAGAATTTTTTGAAGTTAAATTATGGAATTTTGTTTTTTGGGTTGGTTTATTGGGATAAAATCTTCGAGTGATTGAGAAATAAATATTGTGTTAAAAAATTAAATAATATTGCAGGGAAGGGCACGTATCTTATCTTATATTCTTAAACGAGCAATAATTGTATATATACATATATATATATATATATATAGAATGGCTATCTCGAAAACGGCTCCAACGATTTTGATAAAATTTGGACAGTGGGTATCTTTTTTGATGTATAGGTCGAAGAAGAAGGAACTTTTGGAACTTTTACCTCTAAGAGGGTAAAAACGGGTAAAAAGGGGAAAAAATCGAAAACGCTATGTCTCCTAAAGTAATAGGTATAGAAACAAAATTAAAATTACGTTTTAAACAGCTTTGAAAATAAGCGGACAGGTGTTTGGTACTTTTTTGAAACTATGTCCGATAGGGGGTAAAAAAGGGTGAAAATAGTTTTTTTGGCACCTTTTTAACCCACTCTTATATTTTAAACTAAAGAATATAGAAAGAAACTTGGTACTGCAATCAATAGATGTAAAAAAAACAGGAAACACGTATTTGGTACTTTTTTGATTTTGGAGCCAAAATGGGTAAAAAAGGGATAAAATTATAACTTAACATCTCCAAAGTAATATGAATAGGAACATTATACATTATGTTAAATGCGTTTTAAAAAAATGTACCGAATTCAATTGGCACCAAAAAAGTACCAAATATACATATGGAACTTTTAGAAATTAGGGAATAAAAAGGGGGAAAAATTAGTATTATTTTAAACAAATGAATGTTTGTCTGTATGTATGTTCTTTATAGAATAGTAAACTGTGAATTTGATTGTGTTATGCTCTTTAGCGAAGATGTTGCGGATAAGCCGGCGAAGGTTTTAAAGTTGATAAGACTAATTTCCGACAGATGGCGCCACTGAAAATTACTAAAAATTAATTAAATCGTAAACTGTACATTTGATCATGCTATGATCTTTAGCAAAGTTGTAGCGCATGAGCCGACGAAGGCTTTTTAGTTGGTATGAATAATTTCCGACAGGTGGCGCTACAGAAACTTACTCAAAGTCAATTTAATCGTAATCTGTAAATTTAATCATGCTACAATCTTTAGCAAAGTTGTTGCACATGAGCCGACGAAGGTTTCTTAGTTGGTATGAAGAAATTTCGACAGGTGGCGCTACTGAAATTTACTCAAAGTCAATTTAATCGTATGCTGTGCATTTAATCATGCTATAATCTTCAGCAAAGTTGTTACGGATAAGCCGAAGAAGGTTTATTAATTGGAATAAGCAAAGTCCGACAGGTGGCGCCACAGAAAACTACTCAAAATGAATTAAATCGTAAACTGTGCATTTGATCAGACTATAATCTTTAGCAAAGTTGTTGCGCATGAGTCGACAGAGGTTTCTGTTGATATGAATAATTTCCAAAATTATTCAAAATGAGTTAAACTGTAAACTATGCAAACTATGTGTTGGTCGGACAAAATAAATCAAATAATTCAAAATTAACTGAATATTTCTACAATGTCTTTCCTCTAAATTTATTTTAGCACTTTATAATATAAAATATATAAAAACTTTAAAATTTTCCTCAAAATGCTTATCATAAAGCTCCGAGCAAGGCTCGGTCTACCAGGTACTGAGATCATTAAGAGCTATTTTACAATGCCAATTTTTTTAAGAGTCATAATAGTAAAGAGTTGGAAAAGAACATTGTGACTTATACCCAAAAAGGATGTTACGGATTAAAAAAACAGTCTTTTGAAGGAAAGTTTATAATATTTACAGATTATTATCAAGAAAAGGAATTAAATGATCGGTCTGAATCAAATGTAAATTCAAAACTGATTAATGTTTAGAAAATGCTATAATATCAGGAAGGAATATTAAAAGGCAAATCTTGCATTGCGACTGGAATGGTTTTAGACGGTAAGCTTCTACAGATTCCAAGTACTTCGTGGTTCTCGGGGTTAATTATGCAGTAAAATGATAATAAATAGACCTTGATTTCTCCATCATTTTTGTCAGTTCGTTAGTAACGCTTATAAGTTAATCTGTTCATCACTTTACGGAGCATTTTGACATCGATAACGCAAGATGTTTTGATAAGAACTACTAAGTCTAAATCTTTTTCCTTCTCATTCACTTCTGAAGATACAAAAACGGTTTAATATGGAATATCTTGAATCAGTAAACTCTTCGAGAGCTACACAATTTTTAATTATAGTTTTGCCAATTTGGCCAATTCGACGCTCTGTTGTATGGAGTGACATAGAAATCAATGAGATCAATTTCTCCATATATCCGTTTAGCCCGAGCAATTTTAAAAACTTGCTACATCGACACTGTCATTTTTGACTTAAAGCTCTGACTGTATGAGTTTTCTTTTATAGAGAAGTAGCACTCAGGCAAATACTGCCTATACAATTGCACATGGAGTATATACGAATTGGGTAACCTTATTTGGAAAGAGGATGGTAGAGAAGAGAAAGGTATATCTATTTTTAGAACAGTGTTGCGCATTTGTTGTTATTTAGACGCAGTTTTTTACAGCCAATTTTATTTATTTTTCGTAGACGGCGTGTTATTGCTGTAGTCTTACCGCCGACGGAAGATGCTGTGGTAAATAATAATTTTAATTCTGTTATCATTGACTCCCAGTGGAGCATAGGGCCTTAAATTTAATAGAAATTAATAATTACAGAAATTGTTGTTGCCGAGACCGGGGATCGAACTCAGGCTCAATGTAATATTACGTGCTAAACAACTAAGCCACAGCACGGGAAATTTGTATTCACAATGAACTAGATGACGGTCGATTGTGTCGACCGCAGGATTCGCTAGTTGTTATAAAAACGGAACAGTTTTCAAATTTCTTTAGCGTCCTCTTTAAATTCATTCTCACTTTCATAAATCAGTATTTCAAATTAAATTCTTAATTTCAAGTTCATAATCTCTCTTTCTTATAAACTCATACCAACTTGCCTTTATTAAACACCAACTACGAATGAAATAAAATATAAGATTATTTATTGCATACTTTGCAGGGCAACTAGAAATTCTGGTCATGTTTTGTTTTCACTCGTATTTCGGTTCCCCAGCTTAAGAGATTAAATAAAACCGAAACAAATTCGTATATTTGTAAAATAAAAATGCAACATGAATGCATTTTTGTTTCAATTAGTTTTTTTTTTGGACTTCAAAAGAAAATCTCTTTTGTTATTGCAGTTCAAGTGGAAAATATCATGTACAGCAAGTACGTGACAATGGCAATGAAGGATCCAAATGTAACCCCAATTTATATTTTTTTTTTTTTTTTTTTGACACACAGAAGAGGAAGAAACAAACAAATATTTATAATATCCAACATTTTTCTACTAAGCGTCCGTCTGTCTGCCATTGTGGTTCTGTGTACCTTAAGGGATTAGCAAAGTTATCGTTACTATCATGATTATGGTTGTGATAGTTTTACTGATAGTTTGTATATTTGGCAAAAATCCAAAATAAAATTATTTGTATTTATTTGTTTTTTGCACTAAGACCGAGTTAAGTATGTGGGCAATAAATTAGTTTTTTTTTTAAATCAAAATCATAAAAGCAGAAAACTTAAGTTAAATGGAATATTATGAGAGAAAGAAGGAAACTGAAAAAAAAAAACTTCTTATGAATGAAAATAAAAGGAAAGTGATTTGAACAAATTAAAAGTGTCGGGGAAGTCCATGTGAAAATGGAAAAATAGACATAAGCCTTTATTTGACCTTTGTCTAGTCCATGTCCAATCGTGGCAATTGTTGCTGTTCCAAATATAAACTAGGCCCTTCTGAATAATTCAATATTCAAAAGTATGTTCAATATAAATTTCAACTTCTGTCCTCATTGATATGGATTTTCCCATTTATTTACTATTTTGTAATGCCCTTGCTTTTAGCTAAGCGCTGGCAGTTTAATAAGAATAAAATAAAAAACTTTTTGGCAAAGATTTCGTTTGCCATAAAAATATTTTTGTACTCAGAATAATAATGAAAACTGTAAATAATAAATGATTAATTACATTGAAACTGCTTCATTATAATGTCAGTTATTAAAATACGAATAATAACTATTTCCAAGAAAAACTTAAACAAATTGCAAATGCTTAATATAGTCAATTTAGAAGATTTTATTATATCTATAAATTTCATATGAAATGCAATTTTCTTTATTGACTTATACAGTTACAGGAAGACAAACACTTGGCTTTTCCAACAATCGTTGCTCACTTATGCATTTGTTTTCATTTCCTTTCACTTTCATTTCCGCTACACACGACTCGCACTCTCTATTACTCTATATACTAACACATTCAAGCTTACACTTTCTCTTTAACACTTTTAGTACCAGCAATAATAATATAATTATTTCTCTTATTATGAAGCGTTTAACCCATTGACGCATATGGGACACCCTAAAGTCCCTAAAGTTTTACAAACAATTTGTTTTAAATGGAAAACAATTACGAATCTAAAAAAAAGTTTTTTTTGTTAATGGACACCATGTCTTCACTTTGGGACTTATATGACCCAGGCCATTTCTTCAAATTTAATAAGATTTTTAGTTTTTTATTTATATAAATAAATGTTTAAAATAGCCCTCAATTTGCTAAATAATTCTTTCAGATTTTACAAAAGCAGTTTTGTGCGTGAAAGGGTTAAACTGAAGAACATTAATATGACTATTCTCACAAATGACCGGGACCTTTTAGGGATAATTCAGTTTTCTATAGGAAAATCTACAAAATATTAATATTTATCTATTTTTGGGATCCAAAAATAGACAAAAATGTCTCGAATTCTATGTTTTAAAAAATATTTTCTTTTTATTTACTTTTGACCCCCTAGCCCTGCTAGGGTTAATCCGTGTTTCCCAAGTACATAGAAACACTTAAGTTTGCATGTTTATAGAAGTACGTGTTTGTTGGAAAACTCATTCAAGTGAATATAATAAACACATGTTAAACTTTAAGTACGTGAGTGGTTAAAAATGTAACGTCCTCTTTATGGGTCCAGAGCCGACATGTATCTATATTTCCTTTATACATTTGCATGTCTATCAAAGTGTTAGTTACTGTTTTGCATATCCCCATATCATAGGCAAGGTTTAACTGAAATAAAGGAATTATCTAAAGGCCAATAAATAAAACTATACGATATAAATCGCAGCAAATTAAAAGCGAATTACATTAACAGACACAATTGAAAATTGGACCCATGGCTAAAATTTGGACTATATAAAGAGCTACGATTGAAGATAGGACTATATAAAGAGCCACAATTAAATATTTTACCATATAAAATGCACTATTGAAGATCAGAATATAGAAAGAGCCACGATTAAAGATTGGACTGTAAAAATAGTCACGATTAAAGACTTGACTATATTAAAAGCCACGATTAAAAATGTAACTTAATAAAAAACCACGATTAAAGAGTGAAATATATAAAGGAGCCGCGATTAAAGATTTTACTATATAAAGGCCACGATTGAAAACTAAACTGTGGATATAAAGGGCTACGATTGAAGTTTGGACTATATAAAGAGCAACAATTGACGATTGGACTATAATAATTAAAGGCCCACGATAAAAGATCACGATTGAATATTGGTATATAGTCCAATATTCAATCGTGATCTTTTATCGTGGGCCTTTAATTATTACAGTCCAATCGTCAAGCCGTAATTGAAGATATTGCTATATAAAGGGCCATGATCGAAGATTGGACTATATAAAGAGCCATGATAAAAGATTTTCCTATATAAAGAGCAATGATTGAAGGTTAGGTTATATAAAGTGTCACGATTAAATATTGGACACGTGAATAGCCATTGAAGAGGAGACTATATTAAAGAGCCACGATTGAATATTTAATTATATAAGGAGACACGATTAAATATTGGATCCATAATGATCCACGATTGATTGTGTGAGTATATTAAAGAGTTACGATTGAAGATGTGACTATAGTAAAGTGTCACGAATAAGTATTTTACAGTATAAATAGCCACGATTAAAGATGTGACTTCATTAAAAAGTCACGATTAAAAATGTGACTATATTAAAGAGTCACGATTGAAGATGTGACTATATTAAAGAGTCACGACTGAAGATGTGACTATATTAAAGAGTCACGATTGAAGATGTGACTATATTAAAGAGTCACGACTGAAGATGTGACTATATAAAAGAGTCACGATTAGGATGTGACTATATTAAAGCGTCACGATTGAAGATCTGACTATATAAAAGAGTCACGATTGAAGATGTGACTATATTAAAAAGTCACAATTGATGATGTGACTATATTAAAGAGTCACGATTGAAGATGTGACTATAATCAAAAGACACGATTGAAGATGTGACTATATTAAAGAGTCACGATTGAAGATGTGACTATATTTAAGAGTCACGATTGAAGATGTGGCTATACTAAAGAGTCACGATTGAAGATGTGACTATATTAAAGAGTCACGATTAGGATGTGACTATATTAATGAGTCACGATTAGGATGTGACTATATTAAAGAGTCACGATTGAAGATCTGACTATATTAAAGTGTCACGATTGAAGATGTGACTATATTAAAAAGTCACAATTGAAGATGTGACTAAATTAAAGAGTCACGATTGAAGATGTGACTATATTAAAGAGTCACGACTGAAGTTGTGACTATATTAAAAAGTCACAATTGAAGATGTGACTATATTAAAGAGTCACGATTGAAGATGTGACTATATTAAAGAGTCACGATTAAAGATGTGTCTATATTAAAAAGTCACTATTGAAGATGTAAATATATAACAGAGTCACGATTAAAGATTTGATTATATTAAGAGTCACAATTGAAGATGTGAGTATACTAAGGAGTCACGATTGAAGATGTGACTATATTAAAATCACAATTGAAGATGTGACTATATTAAAGAGTCACGATTGAAGATGTGACTATATTAAAGAGTCACGATTAAAGATGTGACTATATTAAAAAGTCACTATTGAAGATGTAAATATATAACAGAGTCACGATTAAAGATTTGATTATATTAAGAGTCACAATTGAAGATGTGAGTATACTAAGGAGTCACGATTGAAGATATGACTATATTAAAATCATAACTGAAGATGTTTCTATATTAAAAAGACACTATTGAAGTTGTGACTATATTTAAGAGTCACGATTGAAGATGTGACTATACTAAAGCGTCACGATTGAAGATGTGACTATATTAAAGACTCACGATTGAAGATTTTACTATATTAAAGATTCACGAATAAATATTTTACTTTAAAAGTAGCCACGATTAGAGATGTGACTATATTAAAGAGTCACGATGAAAGATTTGACTATATTTAAGAGTCACGATTGAAGATGTGACTTTACTAAAGAGTCACGATCAAAGATGTTACTATATTTAAGAGTCACGATTAAAGATGTGACTATATTAAAGAGTCACGATTGAAGATGTTACTATATTAAAGATTCACGAATAAATATTTTACTTTAAAAGTAGCCACGATTAAAGATGTGACTATATTAAAGAGTCAGGATTGAAGATGTGACTATATAAAAGAGTCACGAATAAATATTTTATTGTATAAATAGCCACTACTAAAGATTTTACTATATAAAGAGCCACGATTAAAGACTGAACTATATAACGAGCCATGATTAAAGATTTTGCTATATGAAAAGCCACGATTTAATATTTATTATATAAAGAGCCACGATTGAAGACTGAACTATATAACTAGCCATGATAAAAGATTTTACTATATAAAAAGCCACGATTAAAGATTAGATCACATAAAGAGCCACGATTGAAGATGTTACAATATAAATGCCACTATTAGATATATGACTATATACTGAGCCACGATTACTATATAAAGATACACGAGTAAAGATTGGACTATATTAAAGAGACACGATTAGATACTTTACTACACAATGAGCCACGATTAACGATTTTACTATATAAAAAGTCATGATTGAAGATTGGACTATATTAAAGAGCCACGATTAAAGATTTTATATATAAAGAGTCACGATTAAAGATTGGATTATATTAAAGAGCCACGATTAAAGATTTTACTATGTAAAGACCCACATTTAAAGCTTTTACTACATAAATGCCACGACTGGAGATTGAACTATATAAAGAGCCACGATTGAAGATTTTACTATATAAAGAGCCACTATAAAAGATTTTACTACGATTTAAGATTTTAGTATATAAAGGGACACGATTGTAGATTGAACTATAAAAAAAGCGATGTTTAAAGTTTTATATTATATAAAGATTATGCACTGTATCAAAAAGATACTATTCAATATTTTACTATATAAAGATTGAACTATATAAAGTTCTACGAATACAGACTTTAATATATAAAGAGCCACGATTGAAGATTTTACTATATAAAGAGCTATGATTAAAAATTGAACTATATAAAGATCAACGATTGAAGATTGGGCTATACAAAGAGCCATGATTAAATATTTTACGATATCAAAAGCCACGATTGAAAACTGGACTATATAAAGAGACGCGATTGAAGATTATAGAATCACGATTGAAGATTGGACTATGTAAAAACACACGATTGAAGATTAAATATTAAGGAGCCGCAATTGAAGATAAGATTATATAAAGGCCCACGATTGAAGACTAGACTAAATAAAATTCCACAAGTTAACATATTTTTTTATACAAAGACCCGGGTTTAAAGATTGGACTTCGAAAGTTGAAAATTTATTACAAATTTAGTTATATAGTTTCACATTGTGCTAAAGAACATTACACCAACACTTGTTAGTCCCCACAATTTAGAAAGTGACTACAATTTATTCCCCAAAACCCATAACTTACTAAAGACATATTCAATTTTCTGCTCAATCTTCGCTATCTTTACAGTTAATTTTACCTTAAATCCTTTTAGTACCAAAAAAATAACTGTCTCAATTCCTTTTGAATAACATAGCTAACATATGCATGTATTAGTATTTAGCTTCATGTCTAAAGACTTTTCTAGCATATGCTATATATGCATATATATGTCCACATACACATTCATTTCAATATTTCCTTATGTTCCTTTTAAGTAGTTGGCACTGATTTATGGGTTTTCATGGCATAATTTATTGCCACTTTCAAAATATATTTATACACCTAAAGTATTTGTGTTGTAGGTACTCGCATCTGCATATAAAGAAAACTGTTTTAAATATTTTGCCCAACTTGTTACTTCTTTAACTATTCGGCAGCAGCTGAATAGGTCCTGTCTATTCTTTTTCTAGGATTTTATGCAAATATTTTTTTTTTCAAATCGATTGTTGTTCAAGTGACAGGGAGACATGTTTAAAAAAATATTGTGTATGCTAAATTTTTTTCCCATAAGTTTTTTATTCAAAATCATTGAATTTTTTTTTAATTTTTGATTCTTTTTATAAAACATTGTTTTTTAATTTTAAAATTTTAATTCAATGTCGTCTCCTGTAATATATTATATTCATTCAAATTTTAGCCATGATTTAGAGACTTGTAAAATTTAAAATTATTCAAAATGATTTTTGACACTTGTCTAAATACTTTTCCAAAAGTTTTTATTTGCGTATGGGAGTTTAGGGGAATTTTAGGAGTGATTTTCATGTTTAGACACTTGGTAGACATCATCATTTATAAATCCATCAAAATTTTGAAATAATGTCAAGAAATTTTGCTGAAGTTATTTTTGCAATTATAGGGAAAAGATGAGTAATTGATTTAGAAAATTTGGCTAAGTAAAAAGTAAATGAAATTTATGATTTAAAATTATGCTATTTAAAGAGCCACGATTAAAAATTAGACTCTGTAAAAAGAAACGATTGAAGATTGGGCTATATAAAGAGTCACGATTGAAAAATGGGCTATACAAAGAGCCACGATTGAAGATAGGACCATATAAAGCGCAATGATTGGTTATTGGACTATATAAAGAGTCGCGATAGAAGATGGGACTATATAAAGTGTAACGACTAAAATATGACTATGCGAAGATTCAGGATTGAAGACGGGACTATATAAAGTGTCACGATTAAAATTGGACTATATAAAGAGTCAAGATTCAAGATAGGACTATATAAAGTGTCGCGATTGAAGATTTGACTATATAAAAAGTCACGATTGAAGACTGAACTATATTAATAGTCACAATTAAGGACTGTACAATATACAGAGTCACGATTGAACTATATAAAGAGTAACGATTGAAAATTTAGCTATATTTATAGTCACGATTAAAGATTGGACTATATTAAGAGCCGCGATTGAAGATTGGACTATATATAGAGTCAGATTGGGTTATGTAAAGGGTGACTATTAAAGATTTTACTACATAAAGAGTCACGCTTAAAGATAAGATTATACAAAGGGCCATGATTGAAGATTGGACTATATAAAGAGACATGCTTGAAGATTGGAGTATATAAAGATCCACGATCGAAGATTGCACTATATAAAGAGACACGATTGAAGATTAGACTATGTAAAGAGATACGATCAAGGATTGGACTATATAAAGGGACACGATTGAAGAATGGAGTATATAAAGAGCCTCGATTAAGAATTGGACTATATAAACAGACACGATTAAAGAATGAAGTATATAAAGAGCCACGATTGATGATTGGACTATATTAAGAGATATGATTGCAAATTTGACTATATAATAAGACACGATTGAAGATTGGACTATACAAAGTGACACGATTGAAGATTGGAGTATACAAAGAGCCGCGATTGAAGACTGGACTATATAAAGAGACAGAATAGAATATTGGACTATATAAAGTGACACGATTAAAGATTGGAGTATATAAAGAGACACGATTGAAGATTCGAGTATATAAAGAGCCACGATTGAAGATTGGACTATACAAAGTGACACGATTGAAGACTGGAGTATATAAAGAGCCACGATTGAAGATTGGACTATACAAAGTGACACGATTAAAGATTGGACTATATAAAGAGATACGATTGAATATTGGACTATATTAAGAGACAAGATTGAAGATTAGACTATATTAAAAGCCACGATTGAAGATTGGACTATATATAGAGGCACGACTGAAGATTGTAGTATATAAAGAGCTACGATTAAAGATTGGACTATATAAAGAGGCACGATTGAATATTGGACTATATTAAGAGACAAGATTGAAGATTAGACTATATAAAAAGCCACGATTAAAGATTGGACTATATAAAGAGACACGATTGAATACTGGACTATATAAAGAGACACTATTGAAGATTGGAGTATATAAAGAGCCACAATTGAAGATTGGATTATGTAAAGAAACAGGATTGAAATTGGACTATATAAAGAGACACGACTGAAGATTGGAGTATATAAAAAGCCACGATTAAAGATTGGACTCTCTCTCTCAAGAGTCCAATCTTTGATTGGACTATTGTGATGAGGCTCTATGCTCCACTGGGAGTCAAGGATAACAGAAGAAGAAGAAAGATCAGACTTTATAAAGAGACACGATTGAATATTGGACTATATAAAGAGACACGATTGAAGATTGGAGTATATAAAGATCTACGATTAAAGATTGGACTATATAAAGAGACACGATTGAAGATTGAAGTATATGAAGAAGCACGATGGAAGATTGGACTATATAACGAGACACGATTGAAGATTGGAGTATATAAAGAGCCACGATTGAAGATTGGAGTATATTAAGAGTCACGATTGAAGATTGGACTATATGAAGGGTCACGATTGAAGGTTGGGCTGTATAAATGGTGACCGTTAAAGATTCTACTACATAAAGATTCACGATTGAAGATTGAACTATATAAAGATTAGACTTTACAAGAACAACAATTAAAGAGTGGAATATATAATGAGACACAATTGAAAGTTGGACTATATAAAGAGACACGGTTGAAGATTTTAGTATATGAAGAGTCACGATTGAAGATTTGGCTATATAAAGGGTAGCTATTTAAGATTTTACTACATAAAGAGTCACGATTGAAGATTAGATTATACAAAGGGCCACGATTGGACTATATAAAGAGCCACAATTTAAGATTTAACTACATAAAGACTCACGATTTAAGATTCGACTATAGCGATTACAGTTTCGTCTATATAAAGACCCACAGTTAAGATCGGACAATCTAAAATTAGACAATTTAGGAAGACCCAAGATTAGACTGTTTAAAGAAAAAAAATATATATATATTTAAATTCCTAAGCAAACTGAAAACATGCTTTCAAAATCCTTTTTCCCTTTAAATTTTCCCCTTTAGTCTTCAACTCTTTTCAAAGTAGACATATAATGTCTTGTCATTTCCTTTAGCCGATAGCAGGTGTGAGTTTGTAGACTCAGAAAAAAAGTTTTTAATAATCTATGCAAATTTATCTTGTTGACAACTGTCTGGCCCTTGTAGTAGCTTTTCGTCGACACTTTTCTGGGGGAAAACTTACGGAAAATTATTTAATCATAAAAATTTTATTAAGCATTTAGGGCTTTTCTTGTCAAAATAAAATCCTTAAAGACTTTTGCTTGTATTTATAAATATTTAAACTACTTAAATAAATAACTATATATTAGTAAATAAAGTGGAAATTTGGAAAGTTTTTCAAACGTGTCGTCTAATGTTATTAAATAAACACGAGAGAAAATTTATTAATACAAATTTTATTTTCCATAAAAACTGGAAAAAAGGTTGAGCTAAATATTTTCTCAAAAATTTGCATAAAGTATTGAACTTTAAATAAGTTTTAATAGGGCTTTTAGGATTTTTATCAATTGTGTAACTCAGGGCGTATGATTGATATTAATTATTTTGAAAATTAAATTTTCTGAAATTTGAAAGCCTTATTCTTGCCAAATTCACTTCTTTTTGTTAAAAATCTTAAGAAAAGAAACTGTTTAATATATACCATAAACCCAGCACTTACTTTATAGCAATTCACACTTTCCTTTATCATCCCTAAGCCAATAAACATGACATAAGGAAATTATGTCTTTAATATGAATATGCATAAGTTTGTCATTCTTATGACCAAAATGAAATTGCACGTCTTAGGAGGAGTAATGAAAAATCATGAATATTTCCTGGAAGCATCTTTCTTTTTTTTATTCCTCAACATTTTTACATTTGTTTTTATCTGCTTGTTTTCAAACGCATTCAGGCATTAACGACATTATCACCATCACTCAAAATTTTCTGACAGTAATAAAAAACTTAAGGTGTGGACGTGAGATAGCTCCATGAAGATTAAGGGGGGGTAGCCATTATAATGGGAGTGATGATTTTGCTTGTATGTGTGTGTGGTTTTATGACCTAGTTGCCTCATATGCTGGTAGTCGTGCGCGATTAATGTGTCAATCCATAATGGGCAATTTGTTTGAATATTGGTAAAATTCCACAGGTTGTAAAATTCTGAGTGATGCATTAAATTAAAAGGCGTGTAATATGTTGGAATACGGCAGAAGTTATTGGAAGCTAAAGAGCTGATGTTATAAAAGGGAAATTGTAAAAATACACTTAACAAAATTGCAAGAAAGTTAATATTTTTGGACAACATTTTTTATAAAGAAAATATATTGGTACAAAATTTTCAAAAAAAAAAGTTCTGTATAAAAAATATTTTGGGACAAAATTTTCTATATAGAAAATATTTAAAAACAAAATTTTCTACAAAGAAAATATTTTGGGACAAAATTTTCTATATAGAAAATAATTTGGGATACAATTTTCTATATAGAAAATATTTTGGGATAAAATTTTCTACATAGAAAATAATTTGGGACAAAATTTTCTATGTAAAAAATATTTTAGGACAAAATATTCTATTTAGAAAATATTTTGGGACAAAATTTTCTATTGAAAACATTTTGGGACAACATTTTCTGTATAAAAAATATTTTTAGACAAAATTTTATACATAGAAAATATTTTAGGACAAAATTTCTATGAATAAAATATTTTAGGACAAAGTTTTCTTTAGAGAAAATATTTCGAGACAAAATTTTCTATAAAAAATTCATAAAAAATATTTTGCAACAAATTTTTTTATATAGGAAATATTATGGGTCAAAATTTTCTACATAGAAAATATTTTGGGACAAAATTTTCTATATAGAAAATATTTTAGGACAAAATATTCTAGATAAAAATTTTCGGGACAAAATTTTCTTTAGAGAAAATATATTGGGAAAAAATTTTTTATATAGAAAATATTTTAAGACAAAATTTTCTATAACAAAATATTTTGGACAAAATTTGCAATGAAGAATATAATTTGGAATAAAATTTTCTATAACGAAAATATTTTGGGAAGAAATTTTCTATAAGAAAATATTTTGGGACAAAATTTTCTATATAGAAAATATTTTGGGACAAAATTTTCTACATAGAAAATATTTTGGGACAAAATATTTTCTATAGAAAATATTTTGGGACAAAATTTTGTATTTAAAAAAAATATCTAAGAACAAAATTTTCTATACAGAAAATATTTTGGAACAATATAGAGAATATTTTGGAATTAAATTTTCTATATAGAAAATATTTTGGAACTAAATTTCGAAAATAGAAAATATTTTGGGATAAAATTTTCTATATAGAAAATATTTTGGCACAAAATTTATTACAAAGAAATTATTTTGTTACAAAATTTTCTTTTAGGAAAATATTTTGAGACAAAATTTTCTATACAGAAAATATTTTGGAACACAATTTTCTATAGGGAAAATATTTTGGCACAAAATTTACTATAAAGAAAATATTTTGGGACAAAATTTTCTTTAAAGAAAATATTTTGTGACAAAATTTTCTATATGGAAAATATTTTGGCACAAAATTTTCTTTAGAGAAAATATTTTGGGACAAAATTTCTATAAAGAAAATATTTTGGAAAAATGTTTTGGAACAAAATTTTCTATATACAAAATTTTCTATATAGAAAAAGTTTTGGGACAAAATTTTCTATATAGGAAATAATTTGGGAAACAAAATTCTATAATGAAAATATTTTGGGCAAAAATTTCTGTAAAGAAAATATTTTGGAACAAAAATTCTTATAAAGAAATACTTTGGGCAATATTTTCTATAACGAAACTATTTTAGGACAAAATTTTCTATATAGAAAATATGTTGGGATAAAATTTTCTATAAACAAAATTTTCTATATAGAAAATATTTTGGTGCAAATTTTCTAAATCGAAAATATTTTGGGACAAAATTTTCTAAATACAAAATACTTTGGTGCAAAATTTTCTAAATAGAAAATATTTGGGACAAAATTTTCTATATAGAATATATTTTGGGACAAAATTTTTTATATAGAAAATATTTTGGGACAAAATTTTCTATATAGAAAATATTTTCGGACAAAATCTTCTATATAGAAAATATTTTGGGACATAATTTTCTATATAGAAAATATTTTGAGATAAAATTTTCTATATAGAAAATATTTTTGGACAAAATTTTCCATATAGAAAATATTTTGGTACAAAATTTTCTATATAGAAAATATTTTGGAGCAAAATTTTCTTTAGAGAAAATATTTTGGAGCAAAATTTTCTTTAGAGAAAATATTTGGGGACAATATTTTCTACATAGAAAATATTTTGGGACAAAATTTATTATAAAGAAAAAATTTTGGGACAAAATTATTTATATAGAAAATATTTTCGGACAATATTTTTAGAAAATATTTTCTATTTATATAGAAAGAGTTTGGGAAAATATTTTTGTTTTTATATCACTATAGTTATAATACCCGATCGCAGAGAAGCTTATTCATGTCTATGTACACATAACTCCGAGCCGTAGGGTAACATATGATCGCTGCTGATCGATCATACATATGTATCTATTTGTTAAAAATAGATATTTTTTATTTTCAAAAACAAAACTCTTATCTCTTCAATTATTAAATAAATAATTTTTAGTTCTCTTCTATGAAAACAGTTAAATATTTTCATAGATAATTTTAAAGCAATTCGTAGAATAATTTCAGTTTAAAAACAAACTTTAAAGTGATCGGTCTGGTAAATTTTAGAGCGTCCGCGTTTACGAAAATGTCTATTACTGTCATTTTATTGTACATTATCATAGGATTAGTCACTTCGGCTCTGTACTTTGTAAGAAAACGCCTTAACTATTGGAAAGATCAAGGTATTGCCCACCTAGAACCCAGTTTACTATCCGGTAATTTAGAGGGAATTAACACTAAACGTAATTTGGCACAATGTGTACGCGACGCTTATGTAAAGCTTAAGGGCAGTGGTCCTTTTGCTGGTCTCTACTTTTTTCAAAGACCCCAAGTTTTGGTCTTGGATTTGGATTTAGTAAAAAATATTTTGATTAAAGATTTTAGTAATTTTACTAATCGCGGTTTATTTAGCAATGAGAAAGATGATCCGCTGACGGGTCATTTATTTTTACTGGATGGCACGAAATGGAAAAATTTGAGGCAAAAATTGTCACCCACTTTTACCTCGGGTAAAATGAAATTTATGTATCCCTCGGTAATAGAGGTGGCCGAGCAGTTTGTGGAGGTCTTTGGACAACTGATTAAAGAAAATAATGTGGTGGAGATAAGAGAGCTATTGGCCCGCTTTACCACCGATATCATAGGCTCCTGTGCCTTTGGCATCAAATGCAATAGCCTCAAAGATCCTAATGCTGAATTTCGTTTAATGGGTAGACAAGTGTTCACTAAACGCCGCCATAACAATATTGTTACCGGTTTTATTCAAACCTTTCCCGATTTGGCCCGAAAGTTGCATATGAAATTTCTGCCCGATGAAATAACCAATTTCTTTATGCGAATTGTTCGGGAAACTGTGGACTATAGAGAGGCTAATAATGTAGAGGCAAATGATTTTCTTAATATCTTAATGGATCTCAAGAATGGTAAAGATGGTGAAAAGGCTATAAAATTGACCATAGAAGAAATGGCGGCACAGGCTTTTGTATTCTTTGTGGGTGGATTTGAGACCTCTTCGTCGACTATGGGTTTTACTCTCTATGAATTGGCTCAGCATCAGGAGATTCAACAGAAAATGAGAGAGGAAATCAATAAAGCTTTTGATGATAAAGGGCAAATAAGCTATGAGAACCTACACAATTTGCATTATATGGGTCAAGTGATATCAGGTGAGTTTTGTACAAGAATAATATAACTAATATAACTCTTTTCATTAAATAATAATTTTATTTCCTTAGAAACTCTACGCAAATACCCCATTGTACCCCAGCTCAACCGTCAAGCCTTAACCGATTATGTAGTACCCGGTCACCCCAACTTCGTTATCAAAAAAGGCATGCCTGTTATAATACCGGTCTATGCCTTACATCATGATCCTCTTATTTACCCCGAACCCGAGAAATTCCTGCCCGAACGCTTTGATGCCTCCAATGTCAAGCAACGTGATTCTATTCAATGGCTACCCTTTGGCGATGGTCCTCGCAATTGTATTGGCATGCGTTTCGGTCTAATGCAGACTCGTGTGGGACTCGCTTATCTTTTGCGCAATTTTCGATTCTCTGTTTGCTCGGAAACCGAAATACCTTTGGTTATGAATAAGAAATTGTTTTTGATATCTAGTCAAAATGGTATCTTCCTAAAGGTGGAGAAGGTTTGAAAGGGTTAAGAGATAGAGGAGGTATTTAAGTGGTAATTGATATTAGTTTTGTATTTGAAAACATTGTAATGTAATTATTTTAAATTATATAATTATATATTTTCAATATTTTTGTTAAATATTTAGTAATAAATGAAACTTAACCTTGGCTATCATATAATTTGTTTATATCAAATTGTACCCCCCTGAAAATGCACAGTGGGATGTTGAAAACAAAATTATGTGGAAATAATTGTTTATCAACTGAATAAAAAGTTCGATTTGAGTTTAATAAACATATTTCAAAAAAACAGATTTTGAACAACCGCTTAAGGGTTAAACAGTTGTTATACCCTTCATCACCATAGGTGGAAAGGGTATTATAAGTTTGTGCTGATGTATGTAACGCATAGAAATATTGGTCTTGGACCTACCTTTTACTATACCAATAGGTTGAGAATCACTTTCTGGGTCGATTTAGCGATGTCAGTTTGTCCGTCCGTAAGTCTGGACGGCTGGCTGGATCTCCATTTAAACCATGTATTCAAAGTACAGGTCGCAATTTTAAAGATAAATTTGATGAAATTTGACATGGATATTTTTTTTTGCCGATTCGTCAAAATCGGTCCATTATTTATGGTACCCCCGTAGGTCCCAATTCCCGGAATTAATATATTGGCCACAAATATCAATATTTTTTCAGGAAATTTATGAAAAATACTACTTAAATACTACAAATTTCGTTGAAATCGGTCCACATTTGACCATAGCTCCCATACAAACTCTTCTGTCGAAACGCACTAAATGAGACAAAAATCAATAAAACGCTCGTAAATCTGAAGAAAATGGGAATTTTAAGTTTATTTTTCGCATACATAATTTTTGTAAAAACTTAAATCAATTTTCGAGATAATCGGTCCACATTTGATCCTAGCTCTCATATAAGTCCAAATGACGGAAACAGGTTAAATACATAAGTTTTGAGAAAATGTTTGTATGATGGCAAAATTTAGCAAATATTTGTCTTTATGCAGGAAAAATAACACCTTTGACCTTAGTGGTGAAGGGTATCGTATGGTCGTCTTGACCGACTATAGCGCTTTCTTACTTGATTTGATTGAGTCAGTTTTAATTTTTATGAAAAGTTTACTTTACGAATGTAGAAGAAACTTGTTTTACATTGAAAATTGTATAAATTTAAATTATGTCTGTAAAATTTGTATATTAAAATAAATTGATACAAGATCGTTGAAATCGATTGAAGAAATGATAGGAGATATAATACAAAATTGTAGGTACGTTAGCAACAAAATAAGTTCCATTGTATAATTTCGTATATGATAAACGTCTAATGAGGACTTTTTAAAGCTTATGTGTTTCTATTTCTGATAAAATTTGCATATATAAAGTTTATGGTCTTAAAAGTAAATTTTGCTTTTATTTTTGGTACAAAATAAAAATGCCATTTCCCTTCCCTGGTTAATATAATTTGAGTTTTTTAAAACTTTGCTCTCCAAAATAGCTTCTGCTCTTTATACATCTCTCTCCCTCTGTTATTAAGATATAATAAACAAGTCGCGTGCCGAATAATGATGACTTACACATTTGAATAATAACATATGTTTATACTTATGTAAGTATGTATGTATGTATTTTTTTAATAAAAATATTTTTAAAACTTATAAACAATGATTTAGAAAAAATATTGCACCCAGAGTCACATATCACCTGAGTAAACAACACTATTGCATTCTTATTTCTTTTTATTCTTATTCTTTTTTTTAATTTCTAATTTTTAAATGTAATTTTTAAAAGTTTCTTAATATTATAGAAAATTTTTGAATAACTTTTCAAGTTTTATATGAAATTTTTTCTTATTTTAATAGGAAACTTTTTAAGTTTTATATGAAATTTATTCTTATTCTAATAGGAAATTTTTCAAAAATGATATATTTTTATTGAACGTTTTTTAGAAATATCAAAACGTTATAACATTTTTTCAAAAACTTCATATTTTTATAGGAAATTTTTAAAAAATTTCTTATTTTTATAGGACATTTTTCAAAAACTTTTTATTTCTGTATGAAATTTTTCAAAAATTGTTTATGCTTAGAGAATATTTTTCAAAAATGTCTTATTTTTATAGGAAATTTTATAAAAAATTTCATATTTTGATAGAAAATTTTTCAAAAATTTCTTATTTTTACAGGACATTTTTCAAAATTTTCTTATTTTCAAAGGAAATTTTTTAAAATTTTTCAAAAATCTCTTATTCCTATAACAAATTTTTCAAAAGTTTATTATTTTTATAGTAAATTCTTATCTCAAAAATTTCTTAATTTTAAAGGACATTTTTTAAAAATTTCTTATTTCTATAAGAATATTTTCAAACATTTTTTAGGCTTGAAGGAAATTTTTCAAAACTGTCTTGTTTTCAAACGAGATTTTTCAAAAATGTCATATTTTTTCAGGAATTTTTTCAAAGTTCGTTTTTTTTTATTGGAAATTTTTCTAATTTTTATAGAAAAATTTTCAAAAATTTCATATTTTTTTTAAACAATTTTTTCAAAAATTTCTTATTTTTATAAAAAAAAAAAAAAAAATCAAAAATTTCTTATTTTTATAAAAAAAAAGAATTTCTAAATTTTCTTCTTATTACAAGAAAATGTTCAAAAATTTATAATTTTTATAGAAAATTCCAAAAAATCTTAATTTTATATTAAATTTTTTAAAACTTTCTAATTTTTATAGAATATTTTTCAAAATTTTTTATTTTTATAAAATTTTTCAAAATATTTTTATTTTTATAGGAAATTTTCTTATTTTATTAGGACATTTTTTTTAATTCTTATTTTCATTTAAAAAAAAATTTAAAACTTCTTATTTTTATAATAATTTTTTTTTTAATTTTTTATTTTATAGGAAATTTTTCAAAAATTTCTTATTTCTGCAGAAAATTTCTTATTTTTATAGGAAATTTTTCAAAAATTTCTCATTTTTCAAAAACTTTTTATTTCTGTAGAAAATTTTTCAAACATTTTTTACGCTTAGAGAATATTTTTCAAAAATGTCTTATTTTTATAGGAAATTTTATAAAAAATTTCATATTTTGATAGAAAATTTTTCAAAAATTTCTTATTTTTATAGGAAATTTTTCAAAAATTTCTTATTTTTAAAATAAATTTTTCAAAAATTTCTTATTTTTATAGGAAATTTTTCAAAAATTTCTTATTTTTGTAGAAAATTTTTCAAAAACTTCTTATTTTTATAGGAAATTTTTCAAAAATTTCTTATTTTTATAGGACATTTTTCAAAAACTTCTTATTTCTGTATAAAATTTTTCAAAAATTGTTTATGCTTAGAGAATATTTTTCAAAAATGTGTTATTTTTATAGGAAATTTTATAAAAAATTTCATATTTTGATAGAAAATGTTTCAAAAATTTCTTATTTTTACAGGACATTTTTCAAAATTTTCTTATTTTCAAAGGAAATTTTTTAAAATTTTTCAAAAATTTCTTATTCCTATAACAAATTTTTCGAAAGTTTATTATTTTTATAGTAAATTCTTATCTCAAAAATAAAGGACATTTTTTAAAAATTTCTTATTTCTATAGGAATATTTTCAAAAATTTTTTAGGATTGAAGGAAATTTTTCAAAACTGTCATGTTTTTATACGAGATTTTTCAAAAATGTCATATTTTTTCAGGAATTTTTTCAAAGTTCGTTTTTTTTAATGGAAGTTTTTCTTCTTTTTATAGAAAAATTTTCAAAAATTTCATATTTTTTTCAACAATTTTTTCAAAAATTTCTTCTTTTTATAAGAAAATGTTAAAAAATTTATAATTTTTATAGAAAATTCCAAAAAATCTTAATTTAATATTAAATTTTTAAAAGCTTTCTAATTTTTATAGAATACTTTTCAAAATTTTTTATTTTTATAAATTTTTTCAAAATATTTTTATTTTTATAGGAAATTTTCTTATTTTATTAGGACATTTTTTTTAAATTGTTATTTTCATTTAAAAAAAATTAAATACTTCTTATTTTTATAACAATTTTTTTTTAATTTTTTATTTTATAGGAAATTTTTCAAAAATTTCTTATTTTTATAGGAAATTTTTCAAAAATTTCTTATTTTTATAATAAATTTTTCAAAAATTTCTTATTTTTATAGGAAATTTTTCAAAAATTTCTTATTTCTGCAGAAAACTTTTCAAAAATTTCTTATTTTTATAGGAAATTTTTCAAAAATTTCTTATTTTTATAGGATATTTTTCAAAAACTTCTCATTTCTGTACAAAATTTTTCAAAAATTTTTTATGCTTAGAGAATATTTTTCAAAAATGTCTTATTTTTATAGGAAATTTTATAAAAAAATTTCATATTTTGATAGAAAATTTTTCAAAAATTTCTTATTTTTACAGGACATTTTTCAAAATTTTCTTATTTTCAAAGGAAATTTTTTAAAATTTTTCAAAAATTTCTTATTCCTATAACAAATTTTTCGAAAGTTTATTATTTTTATAGTAAATTCTTATCTCAAAAATTTCTTATTTTTAAAGGACATTTTTTAAAAATTTCTTATTTCTATAGGAATATTTTCAAAAATTTTTTAGGATTGAAGGAAATTTTTCAAAACTGTCTTGTTTTCATACGAGATTTTTCAAAAATGTCATATTTTTTCAGGAATTTTTTTAAAGTTCGTTTTTTTTTTAATGGAAATGTTTCTTATTTTTATAGAAAAATTTTCAAAATTTTCAAAAATTATATATTTTTTTCAACAATTTTTTCAAAAATTTCTTCTTTTTATGGGCGTGGCAAATTTTTCCCCTTAAATTAGTCAGGTACGGAGACCTATTTCGTCCTAACTCGAGAACGACTCATCCGATTTTCAAAATTAAAACCCTTGAAGATGCATAACAAAATTACATATCTTAAGAATAAAATAAGCTAAATTGGTAATCGGTAAATTGGTAATAAAATTCACATTTTTAAACCGATTTTTACGGTTTATAGCTTATTTTATTCTTTAGATATGTAGCTCTTAGAAAAATGTTTAAAATGTTAAAATTTTACTTTATCTTTTCTTTAATTACATTTTTAACCTAAAAAAAATTATGAATTTTGCACGAAAAAAAAAATTTTCTTCATTAATTTCTAAATAACTCCAAAACGATAAGAGATACAGAAAAATTATATTAGACTAAAATAAATGCAATTTTGTTATGCATCTTCAAGTGTTTTAATTTTGATAATCAGATGAGTCGTTCTGGAGTTAGGACGAAATAGGTCTCCGTACCTGACTAATTTAAGGGGAAAATTTTGCCACGCCCATAAAAAAAATCCAGATCTGATGGAAAAAAACCGACAACGGATCTGAGCTTAGCGCATCAAAATCCATGTAGTCCACATAGTTTTATTAAAAGGAGGATTTGGCTGCAGAGCAGTGTATATGGTAACAATTAGCTCCCATATTAGGCCCTTAGACGGAAACGACATAAATGTACTTAAATCTCGAAATTAAAAAAAACACATGGTTTGTGTATGTATGTCTCTAAGACTTAAGGAAAACTTGTTAAATTGTTGGTCCATATTTGACCTTAGTAGTGAAGGGTATTATATAGTCGGTCTTGAAAGACTATAGCTTTTCTTATTTGTTTTTTTGTTGAGTTTTATTGATATCGATATGTCTGTAAAGTGAAAACACTTAAAGACCAATGGCGACGGATTTTTAAAAACTTTTCTTAATCTATTGAAAAAGTTTTATGCGATCGGTCCAATAGCTTCCATATAACCCCAGATAATTAATAAGATGTCAAATATTCGGAGATATAAAAATAAAATATAAAACTAAGAAATTTTTTTACCATTATAATAAATTAGGCGATAATAAGTCTATTTTGATATAAACCTCAGATATATAAGATGCGATACAGTCGCATATTACTTGTTTTATATGGTAAAAAAAAAGGTGTGTCTTATAAAAATATTAAAACAAGTTCAGTCCACCCTATGAACTAAAAAGCTTTAAATAACATCAACAATGATTTGCAAAAATTTGATTAATGTAGAATAAATTAATTCCCTCAATGAGTGTTAAAAATGCTACCTATTTAATGGCAATTAAGATATAATTTTCAAAAAATGCTTAATAATTTTAATAGAAGACTTGCGACAAGTCTCTATATAATCTATAGAGTCTCTATATAATCAAACAAAAGAAAATATTTGAACACAGAATAAAATCAAATGGGAGAACATAAATAACAAAAACAAGTAAGAAAGTGCTATAGTCGGTCAAGCCCGACCATACGATACCCTTCACCACTAAGGTCAAAGGTGTCCTTTTTCCTATATAAAATCAAATATTTTGTTATCATACAAACATTTTCTCAAAATTTATATGTTTAAGCTATTTCCGTCATTTGGACTTATATGAGAGCTAGGGTCAAATATGGACCGATTAGCTTGAAACTTAGCAAATTGATTAAAGATGTTACAAAAGTTATGTATGCAAAAAAGAAACTTAAAATTCTTATTATCTTCGGATTTACGAACGTTTTAGTGAATTTTGTCTCATTTAATGCGTTTTAAGAAAAGAGTTTGTATGGAAGCTATGGTCAAATGTGGACCGATGTCAACGAAATTTAGTACAGTGATTTAAGTTTACATAAGCAGTATCTGCTTTAAATTTCATGAAAAAATATTGATTTTTGTGGCCAATATATCAATTTCGGGAAGTGGGGCCTATGGGAGGTACCATAAGTAATGGACCGATTTTGACGAATTTTAATAGCCATGGTCCCATTTTAAAAAAAATTATCTGTGCCAAATTTCATCAAATTATCTTTAGAATTGCGACCTGTAGTTTGATTACAAGGTTTACATGGGGGTCCAGCCAGCCAGACGGACGGACGGACATCGCTAAATCGACTCAGAAAGTGATACTAAGCCTATTGGTATACTAAAAGATGGGTCTAAGACAAATATTTCTATGCGTTACATACATCAGCACAAACTTATAATACCCTTTCCATCTATGGTGGTGCTATAGTCGGTCAAGCCCGACCATACGATACCCCTCACCACAAAGGTCAAAGGTGTTATTTTTTCTGTATAAAGACAAATATTTGCTAAATTTTGCCATCACACTAACATTTTCTCAAAACTTATATATTTGAGCTCTTTCTGGCATTTGGACTTATATGAGATCTAAGGTCAAATGTGGACCGATTATCTCGAAATTTGGCAAATTGATTAAAGTTTTTACAAAACTTATGTATGCGAAAAATAAACTATAATAAAATTCCCATTTTCTTCAGATTTACGAGCGTTTTAGTGATTTTTGTCTCATTTAGTGCGTTTCGACAGAAGAGTTTGTATGGGAGCTATGGTCAAATGTGAACCGATTTCAACGAAATTTGTTACAGTGATTTTAGTTTAGATAAGTAGTATTTTTCTTAAATTTCCTGAAAAATATTGATATTTGTGGCCAATATATTAATTCCGGAAGTGAGATCTGTGGGAGGTACAATAAATACTGGACCGATTTTGACAAATTTCAATAACCATGGTCCCACCATCAAAAAAATTATCCATGCCATATTTTTTCAAATTTATCTTTAAAATTTCGACCTGTACTTTGAATACATGGTTTAAATGGAGGTCCAGTCAGCCGTCCAGACTTACGGACGGACGGACTGACATAGCTAAATCGACTCAGAAATTGATTCTGAACCTATTGGTATACTAAAAGATGGGTCTAAGACAAATATTTCTATGCGTTACATACATCAGCACAAACTTATAATACCCTTTCCACCTATAGTGGTGCTATAGTCGGTCAAGCCCGATCATACGATACCCCTCACCACTAAGGTCAAAGGTGTTCTTTTTCCTGCATAAAGACAAATATTTTCTAAATTTTGCCATCACACTAACATTTTCTCAAAACTTATATATTTGAGCTCTTTCCGTCATTTGGACTTATATGAGAGCTAGGGTCAAATGTGGACCGATTATCTCGAAATTTGACAAATTGATTAAAGTTTTTACAAAAATTGTGTATGCGAAAAATAAACTATAATAAAATTCCCATTTTCTTCAGATTTACGAGCGTTTTAGCGATTTTTGTCTCATTTAGTGCGTTTTTAAAGAGCAGTTTGTATGGGAGCTATGGTCAAATGTGGACCGATTTCAACGAAATTTGTAGTATTTAAGTAGTATTTTTCTTAAATTTCCTGAAAAAATATTGATATTTGTGGCCAATATATTAATTCCGGGAATTGGGATCTACGGGGGTACCATAAATAATGGACCGATTTTGACGAATCGGTCAAAAAAAATATCCATGCCTAATTTCATCAAATTTATCTTTAAAATTGCGACCTGTACTTTGAATACATGGTTTAAATGGAGGTCCAGCCAGCCGTCCAGACTTACGGACGGACGGACTGACATCGCTAAATCGTCTCAGAAAGTGATTCTGAACCTATTGGTATAGTAAAAGGAAGGTCCAAGACCAATATTTCTATGCGTTACATACCACAGCACAAACTTATAATACCCTTTCCACTTATAGTGGTGAAGGGTATAAAAATAGAAAATATTTCAAAACGGAATAAAATAGGAGAATAGAAATAACAAAAACTACAGATAAACCTCTTTACTTAAGTGAGCCTAGGTCATGGTACTAGCGCCCCTTAACAAGTCATTAATTAAAGATCTAAACAGAACAAAATGAGATAAGATTTTGAAAAGAAATAGTCAAAGTCATGAAGTGACAATTGGAAATGTTTGTATTTACAAATTGGGATAGGTTGAGAATTCAACAAAATGACTTTCAATTCTAAAAGTTTTTGAAAGAAATACAAAAATGTTTTACTTAAATTTATGGGAATATTTAAATCCAAAGGCAAAGAAAGCTACTTAAAAATATATGTGGTCTTCTATTCAAAATAATGGGATTTCATAAATATTGAACAATATTTTTAATAGCTTTTGCTGTATAATTTTTAAATTGATTCAAATATTGAGATAACAACTTTTTATTTGAATAAAAAAGTCAAGTCATGATTGTTGGACAAATTTTGGATGATCATTTTATTTCACTTTTGGTGTTATCTTCCGAACATTTGCCTCTCGTTGTCTAAGCATGTGCTTCAAAATTGCACTGATAATGGAACTGCGATTTACGAGAAAGTATAAAACCGAAACGATTTTGCAAAAATGTATTCAAACGCTTCTAACTCTTAATATTGTTATAAACAAAACTTTTAAATCAAAATTAAATTAAGAAAATTTCCCTAATAAAAAAAAAATGGAGCTAACCTCAGCCCTTATATACCTGATCATAGCCATTCTTTCATTGGCCTTGTTCTTTATTAAACGCAATCTGAACTATTGGAAAAATCAAGGCATACCCCATGAACAACCTCATTTGATAATGGGCAACTTTAAGGGACTGCGCACCAAATATCAAATTGGTGAAATTCTGGCCAACTACTACAGGAAATTTAAAGGTTCTGGACCCTTTGCCGGTATACATATAGTTCAAAGACCCGGTGTTCTTTTACTGGACAAGCCGACCATTAAAAATGTTTTGATCAAGGATTTTTCCAACTTTCCCAATCGTGGCATGTACTTCAATGAGAAAAGTGATCCCCTTACCGGTAATTTATTCTTTGTGGATGGTCAATTGTGGAAATCGTTGAGAACAAAACTATCCCCTACTTTTACCTCGGGCAAAATGAGGACTATGTATCCCATGATTTTGAAGGAGGCCGAGAAATGTTTGCAAGTCTTCAAGGAAAGACATCAGGAGGATCCCATTATAGATGTACGCGATATGTTGGCCCGCTTTACCACCGATGTCATTAGCAGCTGTGCCTTTGGCATTGAGGTAAATAGTTTGCGTAATCCCCAGTCCGATTTTCCCCGCTTGGGCAGAAAAATGGTGGAAACGACGCGCCATAATGCCGGTATAATGGCTTTTATTGATAGTTTTCCCAAATTATCGCGCAAGCTGGGCATGCGCATTATCTCCGATGATGTTCATCAGTTCTTTATGAAAACTATTACCGAAACGATTCAGTATAGGCAGAGTCATAATGTGGAAAGAAATGATTTTTTGAAAATGTTAATGGATCTCAAGAATAGTGACAATGAGAATTTGTC
Organism: Stomorhina lunata; assembly: GCA_933228675.1. Taxonomy (NCBI): domain Eukaryota; kingdom Metazoa; phylum Arthropoda; class Insecta; order Diptera; family Rhiniidae; genus Stomorhina; species Stomorhina lunata. The sequence goes on from OW121744.1 coordinate 100,107,445, forward strand.
CAGTTTGACCGTAGAGGAAATGTGTGCCCAGGTTTTTGTGTTCTTTTTGGGTGGCTTTGAGACTTCAGCCTCTACCATGTCGGCGGCTTTATATGAATTGGCCTTAAATCCTCATGTCCAGGAACGTCTAAGGGAAGAGATAAATGAGGCCTATGAAGCTAATAATGGTTTGCCCTATGAATGTCTTAAGGATATGACCTATTTGGGTCAAGTTCTTTCAGGTAGCTATAAAAAACAAATTTTTGTAAATAAAACCTTTAATATGAATTCCTTTTTAAACACAGAAACCCTGCGCAAATACCCCATAGTGCCTCAGCTAAATCGTCAGGCCTTAAAAGACTATATCATCCCCGGCCATCCCCAGTATGTCATCAAAAAAGACATGCCTGTCTTAATACCCGTTCTAGGCATACATCATGATCCCGAATTCTATCCCAATCCCCAGGAATTTGATCCCGAACGTTTTTCACCCGAAGTGGCCAAACAACGTGATCCCATGGAGTATTTGCCCTTCGGTGATGGTCCACGCAATTGTATTGGCGAACGTTTTGGTAAAATACAATCACGTTTGGGCTTGGCCACTTTAATAAGAAATTTCCATTTCTCAACCTGTGATAAGACTGAAATACCTATAAAGATTGACCCTAAGTCTAATGCTTATACGCCAAAGCATGCGATCTTATTGAAAGTAGAAGCTATTTAGTTTTTATTGAATGTTAAGGAAAGCTACCAAAGGTATTTTTAAGACATCTTGTATATATAATATTAAGAAAATAAATTGGATATATTTTAGTTAAAAAAAACTTTTTTCTTCTTTCTTGAGTCCATATTTTTAGAGGCAATCAAATTCTGAACGATCTAATACGATCAATAACCGTCGATCATACTTAAATGTACTTTTTTACGGCCTGTTAAGGCCAAAGGCAGAACATATTTCAGAAATCCAAGCGCTTCAATCTTATGCGCTTAGTCTCAAATTTTGTGGACCAAGCTTTAAAGAATTTTTTTCTACTTGTCTTGCAATCGAAATTTTGGACGTCCTATCCATTTTTATTTTAATGTTAGCTTTTTTTAAAGTAATTGTTTCTTTTCAGTAGTGGGTTACTAGCCCCACATCCTACTTATATTTGTGTTGTTTTCATGGGAGAACTTGCGTCACATGTTAACTTACAACATTGCCTCCTTACAACCAATACCTCCTCGTGGAAGTACCATCAGGGTAATAACCTTTTTATCCTCTAAATTCATTATGTTAATGGATCTAAAGAATCTAAATTAGTTTAAAAAATGCCTAAAGTTTAAAATCAAAGAATCTGCCCTTGAATTTTTCCCCTTTTTACCCCATTTGTCGAAAAAGTACCAAACACGAGTCTCACATTTTTAAAGTTTATCGATTTGGTGTCTATATTAATTGATTCAAAGGGTATGGGTGGGTCACATAAGGACAAAATTTTAATATTAATGACATTTCATTTATGTTTTGTCCTCTTTTGGTTTATATTACCGATTTTCCCCCCTAAATAAAAAAGTACCAAATACTCGTTTGATATTTTAGTTAGGCCCGGGCTATAATAAACATAATTTTGGATATTATTTCCCTATTTAACAAACAAATAATCTACCCCTGAATTTTTCCCTTTTTTACTCCATTAGTCGAAAAAGTACCAAACACAAGTCTTATATTTTTGAAGTTTATCGATTTGGTGTCCATATTAATTGATTCAAAGGGTATGGATGGGTCACATAAGGACCAAATTTTAATATTAATGACATTTCATTTATGTTTTGACCTCTTTTGGTTTATATTACCGATTTCCCCCCTAAATAAAAAAAGTACCAAATACTCTTTCGATATTTTTTGAATGACAATCGATCTCTCTATATAACTATAATATTATCTGGCTTGGTTGATTTAAAATATATGTAAATTTTATAAACAATGAACCTACCCTTAATATTTTTTTAAGGTTTTTTCCGTTTTTATCCCATTAATCAAAAATGTACCAAAACGAGTTTGAACAATTGTCTGTCTGTATATCTGTCTGTCTATCTGTATGTCTGTCTTTCTTTCTTTCTGTCTGTGTCTTTCTTTCTTTCTGTCTGTGTCTGTCTGTGTCGGTCTGTGTCTGTCTGTGTCTGTCTGTGTCTTTCTGTGTCTGTCTGTGTCTGTCTGTGTCTGTCTGTGTCTGTCTGTGTCTGTCTGTGTCTGTCTGTATCTGTCTGTGTCTGTCTGTGTCGGTCTGTGTCTGTCTGTGTCTGTCTGTGTCTGTCTGTGTCTGTCTGTGTCTGTCTGTGTCTGTCTGTGTCTGTCTGTGTCTGTCTGTGTCTGTCTGTGTCTGTCTGTGTCTGTCTGCGTCTGTCTGTGTCTGTCTGTGTCTGTCTGTGTCTGTCTGTGTCTGTCTGTGTCTGTCTGTGTCTGTCTGTGTCTGTCTGTGTCTGTCTGTGTCTGTCTGTGTCTGTCTGTGTCTGTCTGTGTCTGTCTGTGTCTGTCTGTGTCTGTCTGTGTCTGTCTGTGTCTGTCTGTGTCTGTCTGTGTCTGTCTGTGTCTGTCTGTGTCTGTCTGTGTCTGTCTGTGTCTGTCTGTGTCTGTCTGTGTCTGTCTGTGTCTGTCTGTGTCTGTCTGTGTCTGTCTGTGTCTGTCTGTGTCTGTCTGTGTCTGTCTGTGTCTGTCTGTGTCTGTCTGTGTCTGTCTGTGTCTGTCTGTGTCTGTCTGTGTCTGTCTGTGTCTGTCTGTGTCTGTCTGTGTCTGTCTGTGTCTGTCTGTGTCTGTCTGTGTCTGTCTGTGTCTGTCTGTGTCTGTCTGTGTCTGTATGTGTCTGTCTGTGTCTGTCTGTGTCTGTCTGTGTCTGTCTGTGTCTGTCTGTGTCTGTCTGTGTCTGTCTGTGTCTGTCTGTGTCTGTTTGTGTCTGTCTGTGTCTGTCTGTGTCTGTCTGTGTCTGTCTGTGTCTGTCTGTGTCTGTCTGTGTCTGTCAGTGTCTGTCTGTGTCTGTCTGTGTCTGTCTGTGTCTGTTTGTCGATCTGTCTGTCTGTCTTTCTGTCTGTCTCTCTGTCTATCTATCACTGGAACTTAGCAAAAATATTCTTCATTTCTTAGAAAGCTGAAATTGTGCGAAATTGGCTTACATTTGACCATAGCTCCCGTATAACCTCGCCTAGACCAATCGCTTATTTGCTAATAAATAACAAATTACAACAGGTATAATAGTCAAATTTATTACAGAGAAGTTCTACATAAGCACTAGGCAGTATAAAAAATTTCATTGAAATCGGTTCACCATAGCTCCCATACAAAACTCTGGCGGAAACAGCCTAAAGTTCACCTAAAATACACATAAATGCCCATAAATTTAAAACTATAATAGATATAGCCACTTAATTTGGCACAAGGAAAGTGCCAGCCAGTGTGCAAAATTTTGTCACAATCGGTCACCATTTGACCATAGCTCCTATATAAAAAATACAAAAATACCAAAATGAATGGGGATCTCTGTATGTAAAATGAAAGTGCGATAGCTCCTAAACTACTAGAGCTAGAGAGACAAAATTTAACAGAAGTATTTTCGATATCTTATAGAAGTCGTGTACTGAAATTTTTAAAATATAAAAATATTAAAAATTTTCTTAAAAATTTTTTTTTTTTATTTTCAACTTTTAATAACTCCGAAGCCATTAAAGATATCAAAAATAGTTTTGAAGTTACTAAAAGCTAAATTTATTTGCAACAATATTTTGTAAATTTCAAAAAAATTGAGCAACCCGTTCCAAAGATATGATGAAATAAATGAAATATGCCTTTTCAAAACTAGAAAATTTTATGGAATTTTTTTTTTTCAAAATAAAAAAAAATTAAAAAAAAAAACTCAAATTTCATTTATTTTTATAATAGAAGATCAAAAGAAATAAAATTATTTCAAAAAAAGTGCTAAAGATTTTTTTTATGAATTCTTAAAAAATAAAAAATAAAAAAATTAAAAATTTTTATTAAAAAAAAATATTTTTTTTATATTAAAGTTCAAATAACTTGAAAACCGTTAAAGATATGAAAACAATTTTAAGGTGGCTTAAAGTCAAATTTATTTGCATTACCATTTTGTAAATTTCAAAAAAATCGAACAACCTTTTTCAAAGATATGATGAAATAAATGGATTAGCCTTTTCAAAATTTTATACAACATTTTTTTTTTCAAAATAAAATATTTTAAAAAATTTAATTTCGTTTATTTTTATAATCAGAAGATTATTATAAACAAATTGAATTAAAGAGGTGATCTAATGTAAACCAAAAAGTTAAATTTTGTGAACTAGTGTAATAATTGAGTGTTTAACTAAATTAACTACAATTAGAAGTTCGCGACATTAGACATTATTTTTGATAATGTCAATCAAATTACCTAAAATTTCATCATTCAAAATTTGACACATTTATAAGAAAACATTAGCAATGAATTTGCAAAATAAAAATAATAAAAAAAACTAAAATTAGCTTTGATTAAAATGTTTAAAAAAAGTTTAATTGTTTATCATTTTCTTAAGCTCCCGTCAAGATGTCTTTATATTTTTTTACCGGCAAAATTTGTACAAACAAATAACTCGTTTATCAAAATTCTCACGTTCTTATCTCAGTAACCAGACCTAGGAATGTTAATAGTCAATTTTGCAAGTTATATACAATTTCAAGATAAGAAAGAACAAAACCAATCAAATATATTCGTCAAAAGTTTAATTTTAGAAAGAATTTTGCCAAGTAATTAGAATATTTTTAAAAAGCTACTGATTATTTTCATACGATAAGATATTTTTAAATGTTTGTTATAAAATGATTTAATAAATATCGTTTAATATTTGCCATTTGTGTTAAAAAAATTAAAATTGATTTTATATACAATTTCGTAAAAGTGCCAAAATACAAAGAAAACTTTTGTTTTAAATTGTATTTAATTTTCTAGTTTAAGAGTTATAAGGTCAAAAATTCAGTCGAGCTACACTATCAAAATTTCATTTATTTATTAATAGCCATTCTGACCAATCGTTCGTTTAATAACTCGAACTACATATCGCACTTGATCAACAAGAGGGTATTAACTCAAAATTTTAAAATTTTCAGTAGAGTCAAAAAACTATTTTATTTTACTACTACTTTCCTATAAAGAAGAGGGGTAAAACTGTAGTTTTTTGGCGAAATTATAGTGAAAATGATGTCAGATTTTTACAATGGGTAGATAAGACCACTACACATCAATTTCTTCTAAAAAGTGAAAATTTAAAAATTTTGAGTTAATACCCTCTTGTTGAACAAGTGCGATATGTAACTAATTCCTTATAATTCCCTAAATATTTAGATAACATTTAACAATTTAAAATTGTTTCAATGTTACAAAAGTTTTGTGATCTTATATAAATTACACTGTACGACATAAAATATATTTTTCCATGCTCCAGAAATACATTCTATGTGGACCGATTTTACCTATTTTCCAAAATATAAAGAATATTTGTGTAAAATTTTATAGCCCTGGCTTTTTACGTTCAAGCGACCTTATTCTTTTTGGTACTTAAGCTGTTTTCGTAAGTAGTTTATTTGAGACCTAGGGTCATATATGAAACGATTTTTCCAAATTTCAATACTAAACATTTTTCAAAAAATATTAAATATTCCGGTTTGTAATGGAAATCGATCCTTTTTAGATATATTTTTGAGATAATTTAACAATTTCCAAAAAAAATTTAAACCAAATGAAAGATAAGATATCGATCAAAAGGATTAAAAACTCTTTTTTGTGGAAATGAACGAAAATAATCTCAAAAATTTATCAGAAATCTATCGCTTTGAAAACAATCGATTTCCATCACATACCGGTATATCGCTAAAATTTGTTGCCTCTGTAGGCCATATCAAGTCAATCGTTCCAAAATTTCATAAGGTTCCACGATATTCGAGTACATATGTATATCCTTTTAAGGTTTTAACCGATTATGGGAATTACAAACGGAGTGACTATCTTTATAAATCCCCTATTCATTTTGATTGTTCTTTTCTAAATATATCTCAATATATCACATGAAAATATATTTCCGAAACCCGTTAATTTGTCGCACAGTGCTATTGTAATCACTTTAAGTGTTATCTTCTAAAATTTCCCTTTGAATGTTAAGTATAAAGACTGCGATTGAAAAAATCTTCATAGGCTTTTCAAAACTTTGGTCATACCTATTTGTGGGCATAGCATTAGTTATAGTTCAAGTAATCGATCTAGTGAAAGCTCTATTCGCACCTCGAGTCATGGCACAAATTATGTTTTTAGTCATATCGAAAAGTCATAGATCTAGCCAAAGGTCTAATCAAAGCTCTAATTATAGATCTAGATCTAGTCATACTTTTTATCATTGTTCTGGTCATTTCTCTTATGATTGCTCTAAACCGGAGCCGTCCAGCTCTACTGCACAACGTAAGAACTTTTACAAAAGTGCTTTTGAGCTTTCACCCCGACACGCTATGTATGAGCAAGACGCAACTATGTTTGTCCCGCTCACACTTACACAAAATTGTCTTTGCAAAGTCAGTGGTATTTTCAAAGTCAGTGCTGCCAGATTAGAATTTTTGCTCGATTATAAAGGGTGGTTAAAGGGCCGATGTTAAATGTGAACCACACCTAAACGCCAAGCTTTTTTCCGAATTTTATTTGACATTTCTCTATTTCAGACTTACTCAATTTGAACCATGGAGAGATACACAATCCAACAACGTGTTAAAGTTATCCAGACTTATTATGAAAATGGGCGTTCAAATCAAAATACATATCGTGCACTTCGTGATTTTTTTGGTCAATTTGATCATCCAAATGTGCGTACAATCGCAAAAATCGTGGAAAAATTCGAGCAAACCGGGTCTGTAGAAGATGTGAGAACACCAGTGCAGAAAATACTGCTGCTGCAGAAAATATTGCTGCTGTTCGCGACAGTGTGGCTGAAGAGCCGTCCACCTCAACTCGTCATCGTGCCCAACAATTGCACATCTCACGCTCGTCGTTGATGAGCATTATGCATAAAGACTTGCCTTTACACGCTTACAAGGTGCAATTGGCTCAAGAACTAAAGCCCCTTGACCATTCCCAACGTCGTGAATGGGCAAAATGGTGGCAAGAAATGGCAACAGTGGATGATCAATTTTCGAAGAAAATCATCTTCAGTGATGAGGCACATTTTCACCCTTTAGTGGATTCGTCAATAAACAGAATTGCCGCATTTGGGCGAATGAGAATCCAAGAGTGATTGTCGAAATACCAATTCACCCACAAAGAGTGACTGTTTGGTGCGGTTTATGGGCTGGCGGCATCGTCGGGCCGTATTTTTTCCAAAATGAGGCCGGTCAGGCAGTTACTGTGAATGGTGTTCGCTATCGTGAGATAATAACGAACTTTTTATGGCCCGAATTGGAAGATATGGATGTGGACGATATGTGGTTTCAGCAGGACGGTGCCACTTGCCACACAGCTAACGAAACAATTGCTCTTTTGCGCAACAAATTCAATGGCCGTATTATATCACGTAATGGCGATGTCAATTGGCCGCCAAGATCATGTGATTTGACGCCGTTGGACTTTTTTCTTTGCGGTTATTTGAAAGAAAAAGTGTACGTCGATAAGCCAGCAACAATTCAAGAGCTAATGGATGAGATAATTCGTCACATTAACGGCATAGAACCTCCATTATGCCTCAGGGTCATCGAACATTTAGACCATCGGATGGAGGTGTGCCGCCGCAGTCGCGGCGCCCATTTGGCCGATATTTTGTTCCACACATAATTGAGTAGTACCAATATATCATAATAAAATAAAATTACAATAATTTCCTAAATAGTTTGTGTTTTATTCAAAATCAACATCGGCCCTTGAAATTTAAAATTATATTAAATTTAATTTTAAATCTATTTACCGCTATTGCAAATATTAATAAATGTGTTTATGGACAGATCTGCTCTAGACCAAATTCTAGTGTATGAGGGTAATTGAAAAATAATGGAGATTCAAACCTAGCCTTCCTTAGCGGCAGTAAGACCGATAATGCTATACGGTGAAGTCGACTGGCGCACATTGGTTTGAAACATAAAAGCGTTAATAAATCTGTTTCTTCTAAATTGTGAGACTGATTGAGCCAAGGGCCTTAAATGTCCTCTTATATCGGACTAATATGCTAGATGTTACGCATACCTCATTCCATGAAAAGTTTACTACACACCAATCGACCTTCTTCGCGTTCTAGCAGGTATACCAAGACACCGAAGCGCTTGTCGAGAAATGTTGATATTTGTCCCTCAAAGTGTGTGGCCTATCTACCGGCATTTTTGCTGACTTATCTCTACAGAATCAGGGATTTGGTTTGTTGCGCTCAGTAAATATGAAGCTTTAGCAATTTGTCTTACCAACCTCTAACATATAGATTTAGTCATAGCCGCAGTCAAGGCTCTAATATAATCTCTAAGCATGGTCTACTTACTTACTTAAGTGGAATATATGTGCAAAATGTTAAGCTCGATTCTGAGCATATTTTAGAATTCCATGGACGATCTTGTGCGCATATTCTCCAATTTCGTTGGCCAAGTTTTGAAAAACTTTCCTTTACTTGGTCTTTTCATCGAAGTTTTCGGACATCCTCTTTTAGTTTAGCTTTTTTATAGTAATTAATTTTTTCAGGAGTTACTAGCCCGACGTCCTAACCCATATTTGTATAGTTTTTATGGGAGACCTCACGGCATATGTTTGTTGACTATATTAACCAGCGGAAACGCAGTTCCCTAGGAGATACAACGAGAAGGTCTATGTCCTTAGTAGAGATGCAGGATAGCCAATATAAGTCTGGTTAATCAGAACCGCTTCTTGGTAACCAACATCCACTACATCATTCCTAAACATAGTCTATCTCAATATAGTCCCAAAAAATTAAGATAGAATCTAAAAACAAGATAAAGAAAAGATCTTGAGAACTTAAATGAAATTCTAATATTTTTTCAAACGCAGTCTTCTAAGTATCTAAGTAATGCTATTGACAACAAGTATAAAACTCAACGCATTTCACAATTACATTTTAGTTCTATCGGTCCTGTCATACTTGCATCAAAAATTCAATTAAACCAATTCCCCATATCAAAAAATGCTTGTAACTACCGGCTTCCTATATCTAATCATAGCCACTATATCCCTGGCTTGTTTTGTTATCAAACGCAATCTGAACTATTGGAAAAATCAAGGGATACCCCATGAAGAACCGCATCTGATAATGGGCAACTTTAAGGGACTTCGCACAAAATATAATATTGGTGAAATTCTGGCTAAGTATTATCAGAAATTTAAGGGTACTGGACCCTTTGCTGGTATATATATAGTTCAGAGACCTGCTGTGATCTTACTGGACAAGGCGACCATTAAAAATGTGCTCATCAGGGATTTCAGTAATTTTTTAAATCGTGGCATGTATTATAATGAGAAAAATGATCCCTTAACCGGAAATTTGTTCTTTGTGGATGGCCAGCATTGGAAATCGTTGAGAACAAAACTATCACCCACTTTTACCTCGGGAAAAATCAAGTCTATGTATCCTATGGTATTAAAGGAGGCCGATAAATTTTTGCAAGTTTTCAAGGAAATGTTAAAGGAAGATCCCTTGATAAATGTACTCGATATGTTGGGGCGCTTTACCGCTGATGTCATAAGTAGCTGTGCCTTTGGCATTGAGATAAATAGCTTGCGTAATCCTAACTCGGAATTTACACGTTTGGGCAGAAAAGTTGTGGTGCAGCAAAGGCACAATGCCTTGATTATGGCTCTCATTGATAGCTTTCCCAAGTTGGCTCGAAAGATGGGTATGCGCATTTTGCCCGAAGATGTTCATCAGTTCTTTATGAAAACTATAACCGAAACCATTCAATATAGACAAAGTCATAATATAGAAAGAAATGATTTTCTAAAACTATTGATCGATCTGAAGAAAAGTGACAATGAACAGTTGAATGATATGTCTATAGAGGAAATGTGTGCCAATGTATTCGCCTTCTATTTTGGTGGCTTTGAAACTTCAGCCTCGACCATGGCATTTGCTTTATATGAAATGGCCTTAAATACTCATGTGCAGGAACGTCTAAGAGAAGAAATAAATGAGGCTTGTGGATATAATAGTATTTTGTCCTATGAGTGTCTTAAAGATATGACCTATTTGGGTCAGGTAGTATCGGGTATGTTTCAAAGAAATTTAAAAAAAAAAAAACTAAACATAATATTTTTTTTTTATATAATTTATAGAAACCCTGCGCAAATACCCCATTGTCCCACAACTAAATCGACAGGCTTTAAATGACTATGTAGTACCTGGTCATCAACTTTATGTCATCAAAAAAGGCATGTCTGTCTTGATTCCCGTTTTAGGTCTTCATTATGATCCAGAATTTTATCCTAATCCTCATGAATTTGATCCCGAACGTTTTGCCCCTGAAGTGGCCAAACAACGTGATCCCATGGAGTACTTGCCGTTCGGTGATGGCCCACGCAATTGTCTTGGCGAACGTTTTGCCAAAATACAATCGTGCTTAGGCTTGGCCACCTTGGTAAAGAATTTCCGTTTTTCAACTTGTACCAAGACTATAATTCCCCTTAAGATCGATAAAACGTCTAATGCTTATACGCCAGCGCATGATATTTTTTTGAAAGTTGAAGCTATTTAGATATTTAAGATAACCAGCGAAAATATTTGTAAAAAGTTATTAAAATAAATTTATTTTATTATAAAATAAACTGAGAAATTATAACCATATCGGAATCAATGGAGATCCAGGCTGGCCATTATTTAGTATTGGTATTAGTATTAGTATTGGTATACGTCGACTACTAAGCATAACATATCATATTTAGCCTGAGTTTGATCCTCGGTCTCGGCAACACAAATTTACTGTTCTAGAAATATATCGGGTGGTTAAATTTCAAGGGCCGATGTTGATTTTGAATAAAACACAAACTATTTAGGAAATTATTGTAATTTTATTTTATTATGATATACTGGTATTACTCAATTATGTATGGGACAAAATATCGGCCAAAAGGGCGCCGCGACCGCTGCTGCACACCTCCATCCGATGGTCCAAATTTTCGATGACCCTGAGGCATAACGGAGGTTCTATGCCGTTAATGTGCCGAATTATCTTATCCTTTAGCTCTTGAATTATTGCTGGCTTATCGACATATACCTTTTCTTTCAAATAACCCCAAAGAAAAAAGTCCTACGGTGTCAAATCACATGATCTTGGCGGCCAATTGACATCGCCATTACGTAAGATAACACGGCCATTGAATTTGTTGCGCAAAAGAGCCATTGTTTCGTTAGCTGTGTGGCAAGTGGCACCGTCCTGCTGAAACCACATATTGTCCACTTCCATATCTTCCAATTCGGGCCATAAAAAGTTCGTTATCATCTCACGATAGCGAACACCATTCACAGTAACTGCCTGACCGGCCTCATTTTGGAAAAAATACGGCTCGACGATGCCGCCAGCCCATAAACCGCACCAAACAGTCACTCTTTGTGGGTGCATTGGTATTTCGACAATCACTCTTGGATTCTCATTCGCCCAAATGCGGCAATTCTGTTTATTGACGAATCCACTAAAGGGTGAAAATGTGCCTCATCACTGAAGATGATTTTCTTCGAAAATTGATCATCCACTGTTGCCATTTCTTGCCACCATTTTGCCCATTCACGACGTTTAGAATGGTCAAGAGGCTTTAGTTCTCGAGCCAATTGCACCTTGTAAGCGTGTAAATGCAAGTCTTTATGCATAAAGCTCATCAACGACGAGCGTGAGATGTGCATTGTTGAGGTGGACAGCTCTTCAGCCACACTATCGCGAACAGCAGCAATATTTTCTACAGTACGAGCTGTACGAGCATGCACTGGTGTTCTCATATCTTCTACAGACCCGGTTTGCTCGAATTTTTCCACGATTTTTGCGATTGTACGCACATATGGACGATCAAATTGATCAAAACAATCACGAATTGCACGATATGCATTTTGATTTGAACGCCCATTTTCCTAATAAGTCTGGATAACTTTAACACGTTGTTAGATTAGATTAGATAGGAGGACCTCACAGAAAACTGTAAGATTATGCACAAGACCATAGGTGTTGATCCATAGTGCGTCCTCGATTAAGAAGCTTCATTTCGAGAAGCATTACCAACATTTAGCACATTTTGTTTTCCTCCTTTATCAGTTCACATAAAGCTTCGACAATTTGATATATTTTATCATCTTTAGAGGATGCACGTTCCTTAGATCTTCTAGATTCTGAAAAAAGTAAGAATCAAAACATTTAAATCGATTGTTAGATAGTGCAACACATTGACAAAGGAAATGGTATGTATCCTCTTCTTCTTCGTTGCACCATCTACACATATCGTCATTTCTTAAGCGTATTTTTTTCAAGAAGTACCTTAAGTTATTATGTCCAGTTATGATACCTACATATATCCTTAAATCATTTTTATCCATATTTAATATAGTTTTTTGTGTGTTAATATCTCTTATCTGCCATAGAGCTTTCGTTTGAGTACATTGCGTTGAGTTATTCCACAATACATTTGCTTCAGATTTAAATTTGCTTCTCATATTCTGATAAATTGAGCAGAGCCCAGGGTAAACCTCCACATATGCTGCATTTCCATTCAAGTCTGCTCCATTGCGTGCCAATTCATCTGCTTTCTCATTGCCCAGTATATTATTATGGCCACGTTGTTGGATTGTGTATCTCTCCATGGTTCAAATTGAGTAAGTCTGAAATAGAGAAATATCAAATAAAATTCGGTAAAAAACTTGGCGTTTAGGTGTGGTTCACATTCAACATAGGCCCTTACAATTTAACCACCCTTTATATGACAATATTGAGCATTATTTTTTTAGCAAATCTAGCAAAATGTCTGCAGTCATAATCTAGTTATTAAAGTTCGAGTCATTAAAGACTCTTTCTGAAGAGCCGCATGAAGATACCATTTTCTCACACAAAAAATTAATTTTTGATTCATAAGTGAAATCACAAACGATCATTTTAGTCGTGCAGTTGAGTCAAAAAGGACTCGTATTTCATTAAAATTTTCAAAAAATGCTAACGGGGAATTGGAAAAAGGAGTGAAATTTTGAAATCACCAACATTTTTGATAAATTTACTATAAAATAGGCGACGGTCGCTATTTTTCAATCACTAAAACTTTTCACATAAATTGATTTTTTTGATAGGAAAAGATTTGTTTTGATAACAAATTAAATTTGTGATTTGTTTATAATTTTTGCAAAAAAAAACAATAACAATATAAAATTTAAAATCATTATCAAATGACTTTGCAGAAATTGTGAGCAAAAACTACTTGAAAAAATGTATAGCAATAAAAAAAACATATAATTAAATATGTGTGTATGTATGTACGTATATATAACAAAATTCTTTTGGATCTACTGTCAACGCAAGACTATAATTTGTTAAGTCATTCCCATTAAATTTTGAACCACATACAAAGCTCTAGCAAACATTTTTCTAATACATTCATACTCTCTCTCTCTCTCTCTCTCTCTTATCATTCTTGATTCGACTAGACCGATTCGCACACACACAAAATTATAACCAAAAATCTAAAGTTCTAGGCAAAATCTGGTATAAAACCGAAAACCCAAATCTGCAAGTAGATCAGTTTTTTAACAAACTCCTAATATTAAACAACTAAAGAGCTATACTCGTATACTAGCAAAAAAATGGAACTAACATCGTTATTACTTTATCTAATAATATCGGTTTTAACCCTGGTCTTATATATCATAAAACGTAATTTGAACTATTGGAAGAATCAAGGAATACCCCATGAGGAACCCCATATTGTTATGGGTAACTTAAAGGGAGTGCGCACCAAATATAATATTGCAGAGATAATAGCAAATTATTATAAAAAATTTAAGGGCTCTGGACCCTTTGCCGGTATCTATATAATGCAACGTCCCGCTGTGGTTGTACTCGATAAGCCTACCATGAAAAATATTTTGATTAAGGATTTCAATAACTTTACCGATCGTGGTTTATATTATAATGAAAAATCGGATCCCTTAACAGGTCATTTATTCTTGGTGGATGGTCAAAAATGGAAAAGTTTGAGAACGAAATTATCCCCCACTTTTACCTCGGGTAAAATGAAGTTTATGTATCCCACACTTTTAACAGTGGCCGAGAAGTTTGTTCAGGTCCTGGCTGATAAAGTAAAGCAGGAGCCTCAGGTTAATGTAGCCGATATGTTGGGCCGCTATACCACCGATATCATAAGCAGCTGTGCCTTTGGCATTGAATGCAATAGCTTAACAAATCCCGATTCGGAATTTCCTAAATTGGGTAGAAAATCTTTAGTAGAGCAGAGGCATAATCCTGTAATAATGGCCCTAATAGATGGTTTTCCTCGTCTCGCCCGTTTACTGGGTATGCGTGTTTTAACCGAGGATGTTCATAAATTCTTTATGAAAACCATAACCGATACCATAAACTATCGGGAGAAAAATCAAATACAAAGAAATGATTTCTTGAATATTTTACTGGAATTGAGAAATAATAAAGAGGATAAAAACGGTTTAGGGGGTTTGACCATAGAGGAAATGTGTGCCCAGGTTTTTGTATTCTTCTTGGGAGGCTTTGAGACCTCTTCGTCTACGGTAACAAATGCTTTGTATGAATTGTCTTTACATCAGGATTTGCAGGAACGTTTAAGGCAAGAGGTCAATGAAATGTTTGATAGTAGTCCAGATGGTAACATAAGCTATGATCAGCTTAAGGATATGGTCTATTTAGATCAGGTGTTATCAGGTTAGTAACTTTTCATTTTTATAATAAACGATTTATGATATAAAAACTATTTTCTCTAGAAACATTGCGCAAATATCCCGTGGTAGCTCAGCTCAATCGCAAGGCTTTGACAGACTACAAAGTTCCCGGTCATCCAAATTATATAATACGCAAAGACATGCCAGTTTTTATACCCGTTCTGGGAATACATCACGATCCCGAATTCTATCCCAATCCCCAGCAATTCGATCCTGAACGTTTCGCGCCTGAAGTAGCCAAGCAAAGGGAGTCCGTGGAGTATTTGCCTTTTGGTGATGGTCCCCGCAATTGTATTGGTGAACGTTTTGGCCGCATGCAATCGCGTTTAGGTTTGGCCTACCTTATAAGACATTTTCGTTTCACCATGAATCCCAAGACTGAAATTCCGTTAACATTTGATCCCAAAGGTTTGGCCTATGTTACGAAAAATATTGTTTATTTAAATTTAGAGAAAATTAATTAGGGATTAAGGAAGTTAAATAAATTATTTATTGTTAATATTATCTTTAAAGTTAGTTAAATGTTAAATATTAGTTGTGTTTCCATACGATTACGAATTTACCCATACAAGTCCGAAGTTACCCTAAACTCACACAATTGTGTTTCTGTACTATATTTTGGTTTAAGTCTTTACTGATTGAATTTGTTTGAGTGAAGATTTCGTTATTGGTATTGAATCTCTTTTCGCGAACCACTCGGTGCTAAATCTGAAAAATAGGGCGGATGATGGAAGAGCATGTTCGTCAACGCACCATTTCATGTGCATATTAGGCGCAAATAAACACAAAAAATTATCGTTAAGAAGAAGCATATGCAGCGCAATGTTGCATTTACAAACAGGCCCGAAGCAATTAGAGGCCATTTTATGGATTTTTTCTATGGAAAAAACTTTTTTCTTTGTTTTGCCTACTTGGGCGCCGATTCACACCGATAAAACCACTATTTGGATTTTAATGTCTTGCGGTGGACTCACTGTTACTAAACGAAGCAAAACCTCCATATTGCGGTTGAGCAATCCACAACCAACTCGGTGCATGTTTGTGCTTCTCTGAGTCGCATTATACTTTACATTTCCAAACTTTTTAATTGGTCCGATTACTTGGTATTAGAGCTGTGTCGGTTTCATTCATAATAATGTTCTGGCATAGATTAGGTACCTCCAAAATCCTTGTGACAGCTGCCGCAGCAGGTGGATTTCAAGCCACGTTTGTATATCGAGTCGCACGATCCGAGACAGACGTCCGTTTGCAGCCGAAACTAACATATTGAACAGAAGCAGCATTTTCGTTCTTAGACTGTTAGACCAAATACGTTGGAAAAGCTCTAAGATAACTTCCTCTCATATTAGACCCTATCTAGAATCCCTCTCTTTAGCTAGATCGATCAGATTTCTAGGATGTACCACAAGGTGGTTAGAGTAGGATTTGAATACAGTTCTTACCTATACTCCACTGGGAGTCAAGGATAACAGAAGAAAAAGAAGAGCAACAGCTACATCCCATTACATCCCAATTGAGGCCCTATACTCCACCGGGAGTCAAGGATAACAGGAATATCTCGCCATCCCCTCGAGAAATGCCTAGCATTTACGAGTTAGATATCGTGAAGACATTGAAGATGAAATTATCGCAAAGACTCTGAAAAGTTCTATAATAGAATGTCTCGCCATCCAATCGAGAGATGCCTAGCATTTTCGAGATAGATATCGTGAAGACATTGGAGATAAAGATGTCGTAAATACCTTAAAGGTGTCGTGAAGTTATGATCTCGAAAAGTTCTATAATGGAATATTTTGCCATACTCTTGAGAGAAGCCTGGCATTTACGAGATAGATCTCTTGAAGACACTGAAGATGAAGATATCGCAAAGACTCTGAAAAGTTCTATAATGGAATATCTCGCCATCCCCTTGAGAGAAGGCTAGCATTTAAGACTTAGATCTCGTAAAAACATTGAAGATATCGTAAAGACCTTAAAGATGTCGTGAAGTTATGGAATATCTCGCCATCTTCTTGAGAAAATCCTGGTTAGATATCGTGAAGGCATTGAAGGTGAAGATGTCATGAAGACATTGAAAAGTTCTATAATGGAATGTTTCGCCGTCCCTTTGAGAGATATTTAAGAAGAAGATGTCGTAAGGGCCTTGAAGATGTAGCGATCTAGAAAAGTTCTATAATGGAATATCTCGCCATCCACTAGAAAGATATCTAGGATTTACGAGTTATATATCGTGAATTGAAGAGGAATATGTTGTAAAGACATTTGAAAGAGATCAAAGATTGATGGACATTTTTTTCTAATGGCAGGATAAAATAGCCACCGCAATATCACTTGTATAAGTAACAGCTTCAAACTTTATTTGTTAATAGGTTCAACAAAAAAAAAAGACTGAATGTGGATGAGGATTATTCAGGAACGTAGTTTGGGTTCAAGGGGATGTTGGATACCAAGCAACGGTTCTGATTGGTCTTAACTTGTAAAGCCCAGACTTCATCTCAACTGTGGACTCTGACCTCCTCGTGGTAACACCTGGGGAACTACGTTAACAGCCATTGATGTAGTGAGCTAACATGTGTAGCGAGTTCTTCCATAAGAACTATAAAAATATGGATAGGACGTCGGGCTAGTAACCCACACCTGGAAAAAACAATTACTATGAAAAAGCTTAAATTAGAATTAAGACGGCCTCCTAATGTTAGGAAAGGACTTCCGAAACTACCAAGACCAAGTAGAGGAAAATCTTTCAAAGCTTGGTCTACGAAATTGGAGAATATGCGTACAAAATCGAAGCGCATGGAATTCTAAATTATGCTTGACCTTTGACCTTAATCGGTTGTAAATATAGGTCATTTAAGTAAGTAAGTAAGTTTGGGTACAATAATGCGTTTTAAATTTTCTATAAAGGAGGGAGTTTAGACAAATTAGTCTAAAATCTAAAGGTATACTGTCAGAAACTTTAACAGTATTATAAATTAAGACTATTTCACACCTAGTCCGGGATCGGCATATACATACATTAGAAAAGGTATCTTCTTAAGTGGATCAGAGACAATAAAACATTTCTGCTGAAGCATAAATCAACATGTGTGATAATCGGTACATATTAGATCCTAGTTCCTTACTACAGGAAACTGTAGTACTAAAAGTTAGAAAAATTTTAAAATTGTCTAAAATCATCTAAAAATCAACGAGAGCATGAACGTGGTTAGTCCAATAAAGTTTAACTATCCGGTTTAATTTCGACTATTTCAGTTAACGAAATCGGTGACATTTGACCCGAAGCCACTTACTACAACCGAGCTTTTCCCTAATGACTGCAATCAATTTTAGATCGATTCTTCTTAGTGTCATAGAATAAATTGGAGCAAAGACAGAACCATTTATCTATACTCCCAATTCTAGAGTCTGAAATTTAATCTCTCAATTACCGTGAGTAAAATGTTTTAAAAGAGAAAGCTTTTAATACTAATATTAACAAATTGATTCTCTCGGCAATTAAAGACGAATTAGTCATGACGTAACGTAAAGTAAGTCATTATAACGTTTATTGAAAATTTAAGAATAAAGATACAAATTACTTCCGATTTAAAATCAGTTTATTCAAATTATTTATATTTCACTTTTTCCTCACAACGGCACAACTTTCAAATAAATGCCATTTTTCGCGGAAATCAAAAAGTTTTTGTTATCCAATTCCACGGGAATTTCGGTACGCTCGCAGCACTCCACCCGATAATTTCGCAATATTTCAATCAAACCCAATTTTGTTTGAATTTTACCAAAACGAGCACCAATACAATTGCGAGGGCCGTCACCGAAAGGCAAATAGGTTGAGGCATGACGTTTTTCAATTTCCGAAGGCAAGAAACGTTGAGGATCAAACTTTTCGGGGTCTTTAAAATACTGGGGATCATAGTGTATGGCAGCAACGGGTATGGTAATGGTAATACCTTTTTCTATAACATACTGAGTATTGGGTACTTGATAATCGTTTTTAGTTTTGCGCACCAAGTTGGGTAGTACAGGATAGAGACGTAGAGTTTCTAAAGTTAAGATAAGAAAAAAAAAATAAATTTTTATAATAAAAAAATAAAAGAAAACTAAAAAAATATACCTGCTATAACTTGCTCCAGGTAAGCCATTGAATTTACTCCTTCATAGGTAATTTCCTGGTTGCATTCCTTGATTGTTTTCAGAATTTCGGTTCTTAATTGTTCCTGTACCTCCGAATTCTTGGCCAATTCGTAGAGGCAAAATGACATGGTGGTCGAAGAGGTTTCAAATCCTCCCAAGAAAAACACAAAAGTCTGGGCCGCCATTTGCTCGATGGTTAAACCCTGCGTCAAGTCTATAGCCGATTTTTTATGATCATCATTTTTACTTTTCATTTCTATTAACAGATCCATGAAATCATTACGTTTAATATTATTGGCCAGACGATAGTCTACCGTCTCCTTGACTATATTGATAAAGAAATTGCTGACATCATCGGTAAAAAATTTCATATTTAACTTTCTGGCCAGATCCGGACAGACAATCATAAACAATTGTACTAACATATTGTGACGGGTTTCCGTAAATATCGAACGGCCTTTAACTCTAAATTCGGCATTAGGATTTTGGAGGCTATTGCACTCTATACCAAAGGCACAAGTACCTATAACGTCGGTGGTAAAACGGGCACAGAGATCTTTTATTTCGAGAACGAGATCTTGACTCTTCTTCAACTCCTCTTTTAGGGCCTGGGAAAATTTCTTTCCAACCTCCACTACCGTGGGAAACATGTACTTCATTTTGGCTGAGGTAAAAACTGGTGTTAACTTTGTGCGCATTGCCCTCCACTGCTCACCCTCGAGAGTGACCAAATGTCCCGTCAAGGGATCTTCTTCGACATTATGAAAAGCATTACGATCGTGAAAATTAGAAAAGTCTTTAATCAATATATTTTTAATCAAATCCAAGTCAAAGATGATAACCGACTTGGACACAAACATATAGACTCCACAGAAGGGAGCTTGACCTTTGAATTTCGTATATAGACGACCGATTATATCTCGTAAATGTTTGGTACGACCTATACCCTGGAAGTTACCGAGCGGAGGTGTAGGAGTCTCGTAGGGGATACCAAGTCTTTTAAAGTAGGTAAAGGTGTTGTAAAAGTAGAAGGCGGCTAGACTTATCAGAGAGATAATTAACGTTATGATCACCGAAAACATTTTGCGTTCGTTACACGATTTTCAGTAAAGTTTTTGTTAACTGCGAAATTGATACTAATTGGAAATAAAGAAAATTATGGAATGAAGTTCATTATTTAGAAAGCTTTTGCAATATTTATCAAGTGGCGTTTAAAATGCACTTACCCGGTTTCACGAGTGAAATATTAAGAATAATTATGAAATATTTTGGATTAATTTGTTGTTAAAGAGAACTTATTCCTTCTCTCTTTACAAATCAATTGCACTCTCTTATAAAAAAGCTTTTTAAAATATTTAAGATTTTTGCTCTTTCAATGAAGAAAGCTTTTTGTTTGAATTTATGTTTGGGATGCCAGAAAGTTTTTGTGAAAAAAACGTGAACATTTTTCCAAAACTAGAGCCACTATCGGCAATTAATCTTCGACAAAAAATCGGAATTGGCAAAATATTTTTAAAAATTTTGATTTGAATTTTGGTTTATTTTTTTTTTTTTGAATATGAAAAAAAGTTTGCAGTGATTTTTTGTACCCTTTGCCACACATAGCGCAGCAGGGAAATACGGGTACAACTCAATACCTTTGTCATTTCTTGATTGCTTTTCTTGGTTTTTTTTGGTTACTTAACCCTTACATAATCCTTGGGTCAATTTGACCCAATTTTGTTTTTCAAACGCAAAATTTTGCCCTTAAATAATTAGATATGAACATGAAACTTTAATTTATCCATTACAGAGCCGAAATAAATGTTTTTTTTTAAAGAAAATAATAAAATTAAAATTTTTCCTCCCCCCCTCCACATTTGAAAACACGATTTAGACACATTTAATACCCTTTTGGTCAATATGACCCATAAAAAGAGATATTTCAGGCTTAATTCCATTTTATATTATTCATATTCATATTATTCATATTTGGCGAAGAATATTTCTGATGTTCTGGACATGAGAATTCTATGTAATGTCCGTACGACAAAATACATCTTTTAAGTGTCTAAAGAAGCATTCTAATGCCTCGGTTTTCTAAAACGGTACAAGAGATACTTCACTCCATCTGATCTCGTTACTATTTACACCACCTCATGTATGGGCCGGAGCTTCAAAATCTATTTTGGAGCTTCTCGACGGAGTGCAGGAAATGGCGAAAGTGCTCATCGGGAGAGTGGGGTATCCAACTCTATTGATTTACAGGAGCACCGTCGCAATTTGAGTTGTGTCACGCTATTATATTGTTAATCCTTTGGAATGTGCTCTAACGAAATCAGAGAACTCGTTCCCGAAACTCGGACTCTTTAACGCAATACACGGCATTCTGTTAGAGCTCATTCCTTTGTGGTCGATTGGCCGGTAGACCAAACAACACACTACATTAAATTCGTTCTTCAGCCATATAGTTCGTATGTGGAATTCACTTCCCGCAGAAATTCAAAGCCATAAACACTACTATATCTATCCTCCCTCCCATAACCTATTTTCCTACTTTCAACACAATGCATTGCATAAGTAGGGGTCATCCCCTGAGTGCTGGTCCTAAATTAAAAAAAATCCTATGTTAAATATGAAATTTTGTTAAAATTTCATTGTTGGGTCATATTAACCCAAAGGGTATTATGAAGGGCACAAATCCAAGGAAAGTAGAAGTGGGTGTTTAATCTTTAGTCTATTCAAACATTACATAGAAATTTTAGTAATCTAAAGAATAAGGAAAGTGAATTTAAATTTTTCTTCAAAAAAATATTTATTTACTCATGAATTTCTATTTTGTGGTCCCCCTATTATTGTAGTGCAAAAGCCATGAATTGTTTTACCGCAATTCCGGACGTTTTCTTCGTTTTGCATCATGTAAGTGGCGCATAAATTTAAGAGAATACATCTTATTGATCGCATAACCATGTGGTAGGAATTCCTGATGTACTTCGCCACAGTAATCGAAAAAACAGTGCTTTTTTCGTTCCTGGGCTCTTCCATTGGGGCGACTGAACTTTGGTTTCGATATCAAAACCATATACCCATGATTCGTTACCAGTTATTATCTTTTTAACCCAATCTGAATAGCCGTTGACTTCATTCAAAAACTTCGGAGCGATGCTCACGCGAATATATTTATCGTTTTAAACTAAAAATTTTTTTTGCATAAAAAAGAAAAAAATTTAAAAAAGGATGTCACTAAAAACATTATAATTCTAAAAATGGGATGCAAAGGTATCTAAAATTTATAGATTTCATTTATGAATCATTGCGCTATTTGACGGTATTATTCTTCAACCTCTAAAGGAGTCTAAAGAAAATCTAAGGCTTGTTGAAATTGGGATTTAAGCAGCTGTTAAAAACATAGGTCAACAGATATCAAAACTGAGTAGTTTGATTAGCAAAAGGTGTCTATTTTCTGGAAATCTATATTAGGGTTCCAAAATTATCTTCGTAAAAACTCTTAGTATGACGAGGAGGTCCATAAATGCCACTGATAAGAAAAGAGCAGCCTACAGGGCAGCTCTGCGGTCAATAGCTACGTGTCGAACTTAAGAAAGATATCGAGAGAAATGGAGGGAAGAGAAACGCATATTCCGAAGGAAAACGGAAGAATTGGAGGGAAGTGTGATCGAGGAAATTGAGAAGTAAAAGAGTTGTAATACCGGATGGTTTTGGCAGGTGTATATTCTCCTGTTAGGACGACCATAAAAACAAATGCAGAAAGCGTACTAAAACTATAGAAAGAGTCCTTACGCAAACTGCTGGTACTAAATGAAAGCGACCAAGATAACACAAATCATGTGCCAGATTTTAAAACCCGATGACATTGATATCCTGGGACGCGCATTGCTCGACGTGACTGCCGCCTTTTCAAGCATTGAGAAGGACTCATATAAAATGGGTCTAGTTGTCAATGAATCAAAAACAAAACTGATGGTTTCTGCAAGCAGACAGTACACAAGAATAGGACCGCATGTAATCACTAAAAACTATAGCTTCAACGTTGTTTAATCATTTTGTCCCGCCGCACAGTGCTACCATCAGTGGACAAATATCAAAAAAATGATTGACGCAAATTTTATTAAAAGTAATTGATTTCGATAGATAACAATACAACTAACACAAATCTGAAAGACATTTCTTAATCTTTTAATTTTTTGCTACCGCCAGGTGGCGCTAAACTTGAGCAAAATTACGAAAAAAGTATTTGTTCAAAAACATTTTTGATGGTTTTGTTACATAAGCGTGTTTAGAAAAATACAAAAATTTAGATTTCAAATTCAGTATTAATTTAATAATGCTTTGTAGAATAGAATTTTGACGTTTTTGTTTTTTTGTAAATTTTAATGGAAGATTAAAAAAATACATCAAATATCATCTTTTTTTTGAGTTTTTATCACCCTGGACCCTTATTTCACACCAAATTTCATTTATATGCGACAACCGATTTTAGATATATTTTTCATATTGTGATTTTTGTTGATTCTTTCAGATTTAAGGATTTGTGCATCCTAGCAGTGTCCCTAAACCGATTTTGTCGAAAGTTTGCAAACAATTTAACCAAATTTTTAATAAATCATGCACCAAATTGGATACAGTTCTTAGCTGGTAGCTGGAGATGCCAGGCAAAAGCTTCATCCTATTACATCTTGGCCTTTGACTGTAACAGGTTATTTACCACCTGTAACGGTCAAAGGCCAAGAGCAAGTATTTCCCTAAGGATAACAAATTGGTTTCATACTTAATAATACTCCAATACCTCCTACCTTCTCGGAATAGAAATTTAAGCCCTTTACAAACACAAATTTATCCGTTTTTGAATGGCTTAGAAAAATATTGTTTATAGCAGATCATATTTGATTATACCTCTCATACTTTACCAACTC
Organism: Stomorhina lunata; assembly: GCA_933228675.1. Lineage (NCBI taxonomy): Eukaryota > Metazoa > Arthropoda > Insecta > Diptera > Rhiniidae > Stomorhina > Stomorhina lunata. Next base: position 100,131,384 of record OW121744.1, read on the forward strand.
TTAAAAGTCACTTGATTATCACGAAAATTACAAAAAAAATCTTATAATAAACCCAAAAAATCTTAAATGTTAACCCATTAGTGGACACGGACAACCAGGGAATCGATTTGCACCAAACTTGGAACATATAGTAGTTAATGTATCTTAATCCTACATTTGGTGTAAATTATCTATAGCGGGCAGTCAGCCCGTCCCGTGGGGGAGTGCCATATGGCACTCATGTCCACTTCAGTTTTGGCTTATTCAATATATAAACTAACAATTTGTATAGGTTTCAATAAAAAACAAAATCAAAATCTGTTGAGATTTGTTGTAAAATCACTCGAAACTGATGATATGTTTGGTTTCGACATATGATAAAAAAATCGGCAATTTTGATATTAAAAATCACCAAGATGACGATAATCTGGCAGGCCTGGTTATCAAAACAAAATCTCTTAAGATCTCTTTTCTATAGCTATAGCTTGTTCTCTTCTTCATAGCCTCTCCCTTATAATAAAAGCTTTCGTTAATTTGAACTCAAAATACGTAAAAAAACAAACTTTATTATTAAAACAAACAACCTTTTAATGCAAATTTATAAAAAAAAATTACCATACAAAAATCAATTAAAACAAAATTAAGTGAAATTATTCCACCCCTATAATTAGCCGATCTACAGCTCTACGACCTTCAAATTAATACCATTTTTGGCCGCCATTAAAAAGTTCTTTTTGTCAATTTCCAAAGGTATTTCGGTTTGAGAGCAGCACTCAAAACGATAGCGTTGCAGTAGAGAGATAAGACCGATTTTTGTTTGCATTTTGCCAAAACGAGAACCAATACAATTGCGTGGACCATCACCAAAGGGTAAGTAGGCGCAGGGGTGTCTTTTTTCCACTTGCAGAGGATCAAAATGAGAGGGATCAAATTTAGTGGGATTTTCGTAGTATTCAGGATCAGAGTGAAGAGCAGCTACCGGTATGGTGACTGTTATGCCTTGTTGTATGACATGCGAAGAATTGGGCACCTGGTAGTCTTGGCTAACCTTACGTATAAGATTGGCAATAATGGGATAGAGGCGTAGAGTTTCTGGAAAGTTTAATAAATTTTAAGTTTGTTTTGAGAAGTTAGATCGTTTACTTACCCGCCATTACTTGTTCCAAATATTTCATATTATTCATGCCCTCATAGGTCAGTTGACCCTCATTTTCCTTAATGTTCTCCAGGATTTCCTTTCTCAATTTTTCCTGTATATCCGGATTTCTGGCCAATTCATAGAGACAAAAAGACATTGTGGTCGAAGAGGTCTCAAAACCCGCCAAAAAGAAAACAAAAGTCTGGGCGGCCATTTGTTCCACCGTCAGACCCTGAGACAAATCAATGCCCTGCGATTCGCCAGCTATCTGGTCATTTTTGGCTTTTAACTCGATTATCAAGTCCATAAAATCATTGCGTTTTATATTATTCTCCAAACGATAGTTGATCGTCTGTTTGACGATGTTCAAAAAGAATTCGGTAACATGATCGGTAAACAATTTCATGTGCAATTTTCGGGCCAACTGGGGATTGGTAACCATAAAAGTTTGCACCAAGGGACCATGACGCGGTTCCAAAAATATCGATCTGCCCTTTTGACGAAACTCAGCCTGGGGATCGGTTAGGCTATTGCAGTCAATGCCAAAGGCACAGGTGCCTATAACATCGGTGGTAAAGCGGGCACAAAGATCTTTAATTTCTAACACTTGCTGCTGAGATTTTGAGGCTTCCCTGCCCATAGTCTCGGCTAAACTCTTGCCCACTTTTACCACGGTCGGAAACATATATTTCATTCTGGCCGATGTAAAGACCGGGGTTAATTTTGTGCGCATGGCACGCCATTGCTCACCCTCTAAGTTCACCAAATGACCCGTTAAGGGATCTTCATTGACATTATGGAATAGGGCACGATCATGAAAGTTACCGAAATCTTTTATCAAAACATTTTTAATTAAATCCAAATCCAAGATCATGGCTGCCTTAGTAAGAAATATGTAGTAGCCGCAGAAGGGGGCTTGTCCCTTAAATTTATTGTAGATACGTTGATTGACATCTTTGAAGTGTAAGGTTTTGCCAAGGCCCTTAAAATTACCCAGAAGTGGCACAGGGGTCTCGTAACATACACCACGTCTCTTCCAGTAGGTGTAATTGTTGTAGAGGTAAGCTGCCGCCAAGGTGACTACGCCGATTAGTAAAGTGCCCAAAAGCGTAAGCATTTTGTTATGACTCGCTTGTTTAGAACTCAAAGTTATACTAAATTGCATCAGCATAACAAAGTGTTTTTAAAGTTTTGATAAAAAACAAGCTTTTTTAAAAGGTACAGGGTTGCCAAAATTCATTTATATAGTGGGATATTGGAGATAAATTTGGAGATAAATTATTGCCACAAATTGTTGGCTAGCATTGCTGCAAAGTTAGAGAAATACTTTGTATTAGGCTTTGCGGTCGCACAGTGGGTTGACAAAAAATTTTAGGAAACAATTCAAGAAGGGAGCTTTATGCCCTCAAAGTAGGTCACTTCGGGTTTTTCGAAAATTAAAAACTTAAAAACGATCCAGAAGCCACATTTTTGATCTGATACAAAAAATATTCTATGTGCGAAATTTGCTAACTGAGATCTACAAAAAACATTGCTACACATATGGTTTATCTCCTATCGTTTATGAGATATTCGACTTTGAAAATGTTTCAACTTTTTAACGTCTTAGGCCTAGAATTTTGCTAATATCGGATCCGAATTTTTCATTATTAGGAGTTTTCGAGCCTTTTCATGATTTCATGAGGAGGAGTATTCGAGCTGAAGTTTAGAATTTGAAGTCTGTTGACTTGTCAGGAGGAGAACTATATGCCCTCAAAGTAGGGCACTTCGGGTTTTCGAAAATTCAAAACGATCCGGAAGCCACATTTTTGATCTGATATAAAAAATATTTCTACATACGAAATTTACTTACTGAGATCTACAAAAAACATTGCTTGCATGATTTATCTCCTGTAGTTTATGAGATATTCGACTTCGAAAAAAAATTTCAACTTTTTGACGACTTAGGCCAAGAATTTTGCTTAAGTCGGATCCAAATTTTTCATGTTTCATGAGGAGAAGTATTCGAGCTTAAGTTAAGCATATGAAGTCTGTTGACTTATCAGGAGGGGAGCTAAATGCCCTCAAAGTGGGGCACTTCGGGTTTTCGAAAATTCAAAACGATCCGGAAGCCACATTTTTGATCTGATATAAAAAATATCTCTATGTGCGAAATTTGCTTACTGAGATCTACAAAAAACATTGCTATAGGTATGATTTATCTCCTCTAGCTTATGAGATATTCGACTTCGGAAAAAAATTTCAAGTTTTTGACGGCTTACACCTAGAATTTTGCTAATATCGGATCCAAGTTTTTTATGATTTTTCCGAAATTGGTTCTATTTTATTTCTAAGAAATGTATAAGTCGCACAAAAAAGAATTGATGGAAAATCTTTAGCCGATCAAAAATTATATGTATTTAAGTTTCAATTTTTTTGTCTTTTTTTTGCCACAAAAAGTGATAACAGATATAAAAAAACTTGTTCAGAAACTTATATAGCATTTATAATTTTTGGTACGATCCGAGAGATTTTAGCATTTTCTTAAACTTCTTAAAAAAATTAAGAAAAAACATGCCTACTCTTCTAGCTTATCTCCTATAATTTAAGAGATATTTGACTTTAAACATTTTCTTGTACATTTTTTGGCATGACTTTTGGCCTTTTTTGGCTTATTAATCATTTTTGGTAAGACGGAAAATTTTTTTAAAAATACCGTAAAATTGACGATAGATTTCTAAGTTAAGTAGAAGAAAAAAATCTTAATAATTTAAAGTTTATAGCACAGAAAAATTTTTCAAAGTTTGAAAACCGAAAAAATCTTGAAAAATATATTATTTTCAAACAAAAGTAACTTTATTTTTTCTATATTTCTGAAACTTTTTTTAAAAAAACTTAATTTTTTAACATTTTCTAAAAGACTAGACTAAAGGAATTTCTGTAAACTATATTTAAAATAATTTTAGGCATGCACCCTATAACCAGTAAAGGTTGAAAATCAGAAATTTTTGGACAAAACATGAGTTTTTGTGTCTGTAAAAAAATTTTATTAAGGATTTCAAAAGTTTTTTTTATTAAATTATATTAAATGTAATGTTCGTAAGGTCTGTGCAAAAACCAGATAGAGCCCGGTCATAAATGGGCTCACACGGCCCGTTTTTCTAACAAAACTCAAATTTTTATAAAGCGTACTTTACTGTATTCAAAAAAAAAATAATACAAATTTCATAACCCGTTTTGAATTTTATATTTCTGAATTTCAAAGATACTGGTCTATACTGTTTCCAAAAATGGTCCCAAAAACTTGTTTAGTTTTAGAGATATCTGCAAAAAAATACAAAGTATGGATAACAAATTATATAAATTTATTACAAAATTATATAAATTTATTACTTTTGTGTATTCAAAAATATTCATAAAAATTTCAGAACTCTTTCTAAAATTTACGTTTCTGAATTTCTAATATACTTGTCTATACGGAGTCCAAAAATGGTGCTAATATCTTGTTTAGTTTAAGAGATTTTTGCAAAATACTATAAAATTATATAAATTTATTGTTGTTGCACTTTTTTGACAAAAGTCTTAAATTAATTTCTAAATTGTGAAAAGTTTTTGCCCTCACCTAAAAGTATATAAAATTCCCTTTCCATTGATGTATAACATGTCTGTCCAGTCTTATTTTGGTACTGAAAAAAGTTTGATAATTTTTTTTTTTCAAAAAAAGAACCTAACTTTATTTTTTCTATATATTTGAATATTTTTTTCAAAAGACTTAATTTATTAAAAATTTTCTAAGATATTAGGCTTCAGGGATACTTTTAAATTATATTTTTAATAATTTTGTATAGGCACCCTATAACCAGCGATGTTCGAAAATCACCAATTTTCGGACAAAACTTGATTTTTTTTTTGTGTTTGTAAAAAATTTGATTTTATTATTCGAAAACTTTTTCTTATTAAATTATGTTAAGTGTGTGATCATTAGGTATGTGCAAAAATCTAGGATAGGGACCATAAATGGGGTCACACGGCCCGTTTTTCTAAAAAAAACTCAAATTTTCATAAAGAATTTTTTTTTATATAGAAAAGTTTCTATATTCAAAAAAATTAATTAATGGTTTGTTCTGAAATTTATATTTCTGAAATTCCAAGATATTGGTCTACACTGCGTCCAAAAATTGTCATAATACCTTGTTTAGTTTTAGAGATTTTTGCAAAAAATTACAAGGTATTAAAAAAAATTATATAAAATTATTACAAAAAGTGTTCGTTTGTACATTCAAAAATTTTCGTTAAAATTTCAGAATTTTTTCCAAAATTTTTATTTCTGAATTTCCAAGATATTGGCCTTTACAGTGTCTAAAAATTGTCATAATACCTTGTTTGGTTTTAGAGATTTTTGCAAAAAAAATACAAAATATTCTTAGAAAATTGCATAAATTTATTACAAAATGTGCACTTTTGTGTATTCAAAAATGTTCATAAAAATTTCAGAAGTCTTTCTAAAGTTTATATTTCTGAATTTCGAATATAATAGTCTTTACTGTGTCCAAAAGTGATTTTAATATCTTATTTAGTTTTAGAGATTTTTGCAAAATATTACAAAATAATATTAAAAAATTATGTAAATCTATAGTTGTAGCACTTTTTTGACAAAAGTCTGACATCAGTTTCTAAATTGTGAAAAGTTTTTGTACTCACTTAAAAGTATATAAAATTTCCTTTCCATTGATATATAACATGTTTACCTTATCTTAGTTTGGTAGTTGTAAAGTCGTAAAGTCTAAAGTTGTTTTACATTTTAAAATAGCCCCCACATAAGGTACTTTCTCGGAATATCCCGATATTTACTTAAGATCAGTTATGTAGACTACCTTATTTTCGGACTTTACCTACTATATTTTTTCTTAATTGTTATATTTGAATTTTATCAGTCGCAAAATGTACACAAAAACCAAAATATGCGATAAAACCTAATCAGTCTTAAAAAGTTTGAGCATATGTTTCCAAAATAAATGTCGAACTGATAATAATAATAATAATGTTTGTTAATAAAATAAAAAATGTATTTATAAATTTCATTAACAATATTCATTATTAAACAATTTATTTATATATAATCTTCACACATTCAATAAATATATCTACAAATCGCTCTTCATTAAACACAAACATTACTCAGAAATTCTAAAACGAAATTGACCATATAAGCCTCTTAAACCCAGAGTTACCATCAGTATTAAAAAAAACTCATACCCATAAATTTCGTACAAAATTATTTTTATTAATAAAAACTCAACTCAAATCTTCTCCACCCTCAAATAAATCCCCTGCTCCGTGGCCAACATAAAACTTTTCTTATCATAAACCAACGGTATTTGGGTCTGATCACAAATCGAGAACTTAAAATTCCTCAAAAGCATTACCAGACCAATCACCGATTGCATTTTGCCGAAACGCATGCCAATACAGTTGCGTGGACCCTCGCCAAAGGCTAAATAAACACATGGATCACGCTGAGCCGCTACATCTTCGGCAAAGTGTTCGGGATTGAAGGTGTCGGGCGTGGCATAATAGTCGGGATCGCGGTGTATAGCACAGGCGGGTATTGAAATGTTCATGCCCTTCTTAATGACATAGTTGGGATGATCGGGCACTGTGAAGTCGTTTAGGGCTATACGACTGATAATGGGTAAAACGGTGTAAAGGCGAAGGGTTTCTGTAAAGGGAACAAAATATATAATTTTTTTTCTATAGAAAAATTTTTATATGAAATTTTTTTCAAAGAAAAATTTTCTTTATGAAATTTTTTCTATAGAAAAATTTAATTTAAGAAATTTTTCTATAGAAAAATTTTTCTTTAGGAAATTTTTTCTATAGAAAAATTTTTCTATAGGAAATTTTTTCTATAGAAAAATTTTTCTATAGGAAATTTTTTCTATAGAAAAATTTTTCTATAGGAAATTTTTTCTATAGAAAAATTTTCTTTAGGACATTTTTTCTATAGAAAAAATTTCTTTAGTAAATTTTTTCTATAGAAAAATTTTCTTTATGAAAGTTTTTCTATAGAAAAATTTTCTTTAGGAAAGTTTTTCTATAGAAAAATTTTCTTTAGGAAAGTTTTTCTATAGAAAAATTTTCCTAAAGGAAATTTTTTCTATAGAACAATTTTCTTTAGGAAATTTTTTCTATAGAACAATTTTCTTTAGGAAATTTTTTCTATAGAAAAATTTTCTTTAGAAAATTTTTTCTATAGAAAAATTTTCTTTAGGAAATTTTTTCTATAGAAAAATTTTCTTTAGGAATTTTTTTCTATAGAAAAATTTTCCTTAGGAAATTTTTTCTAAAGAAAAATTTTCTTTAGGAAGTTTTTTCTATAGAAAAATTTTCTATAGGAAATTTTTTCTATAGAAAAATTTTTTCTATAGAAAAATTTTCTTTGGGAAATTTTTTCTATAGATAAATTTTCTTTAGGAAATTTTTTCTATAGAAAAATTTTCTTTAGGAAATTTTCTTTAGGAAATTTTTCTATAGAAAAATTTTCTTTGGGAAATTTTTTCTATAGAAACATTTTCTTTAGGAAATTTTTTCTATAGAAAAATTTTCTTTAGGAAATTTTTTCGATAGAAAAATTTTCTTTATGGAAGTTTTTTCTATAGAAAAATTTTCTTTAGGAAATTTTTTCTATAGAAAAATTTTCTTTAGGAAATTTTTTCTATAGAAAAATTTTCTTTAGGAAATTTTTTCTATAGAAAAATTTTCTTTAGGAAATTTTTTTTATAGAAAAATTTTCTTTAGGAAATTTTTTCTCTAGAAAAATTTTCTTTAGGAAATTTTTTCTATAGAAAAATTTTCTTTAGGAATTCTTTTCTATAGAAAAAATTTCTTTAGTAAATTTTTTCTATAGAAAAATTTTCTTTATGAAAATTTTTCTATAGAAAAATTTTCTTTATGAAAGTTTTTCTATAGAAAAATTTTCTTTACAAAATTTTTTCTATAGAAAAATTTTCTTTAGGAAATTGTTTCTATAGAAAAATTTTCTTTAGGAAATTTTTTCTATAGAAAAATTTTCTTTAGGAATTCTTTTCTATAGAAAAATTTTCTTTAGGAATTCTTTTCTATAGAAAAATTTTCTTTAGGAAATTTTTTCTATAGAAAAATTTTTCTATAGGAAATTGTTTCTATAGAAAAATTTTCTTTAGGAAATTTTTTCTATAGAAACATTTTCTTTAGGACATTTTTTCTATAGAAAAAATTTCTTTAGTAAATTTTTTCTATAGAAAAATTTTCTTTATGAAAATTTTTCTATAGAAAAATTTTCTTTATGAAAGTTTTTCTATAGAAAAATTTTCTTTACAAAATTTTTTCTATAGAAAAATTTTCTTTAGGAAATTGTTTCTATAGAAAAATTTTCTTTAGGAAATTTTTTCTATAGAAAAATTTTCTTTAAAAAATTTTTTCTATAGAAAAATTTTTTTTAGGAAATTTTTTCTATAGACAAATTTTTTTTAGGAAATTTTTTCTATAGAACAATTTTTTTTAGGAAATTTTTTCTATAGAAAATGAAATTTTTTGTATAGAAAATTTACTTTATGATATTTTTTTTATAGAAAAATTTTCTTTAGGAATTTTTTTCGAAAGAAAAATTTTCTTTAGGAAATTTTTTCTATAGAAAATTTTTTTTTGGAAATTTTTTCTACAGAAAATTTTTTTTTATTAAATTTTTTCTATAGAAAAATTTTCTTTAGGAAATTTTTTCTATAGAAAAATTTTCTTTAGGAAATTTTTTCTATAGAAAAATTTTCTTTAGGAAATTTTTTCTATAGAAAAATTTTCTTAAGGAAATTTTTTCTATAGAAAAATTTTCTTTAGGAAATTTTTTCTATAGAAAAATTTTCTTTATGAAAGTTTTTCTATAGAAAAATTTTCTTTACAAAATTTTTTCTATAGAAAAATTTTCTTTAGGAAATTGTTTCTATAGAAAAATTTTCTTTAGGAAATTTTTTCTATAGAAAAATTTTCTTTAAAAAATTTTTTCTATAGAAAAATTTTTTTTAGGAAATTTTTTCTATAGACAAATTTTTTTTAGGAAATTTTTTCTATAGAACAATTTTTTTTAAGGAAATTTTTTCTATAGAAAATGAAATTTTTTGTATAGAAAATTTACTTTATGATATTTTTTTATAGAAAAATTTTCTTTAGGAATTTTTTTCGAAAGAAAAATTTTCTTTAGGAAATTTTTTCTATAGAAAATTTTTTTTTGGAAATTTTTTCTACAGAAATTTTTTTTTTATTAAATTTTTTCTATAGAAAAATTTTCTTTAGGAAATTTTTTCTATAGAAAAATTTTCTTTAGGAAATTTTTTCTATAGAAAAATTTTCTTTAGGAAATTTTTTCTATAGAAAAATTTTCTTTAGGAAATTTTTTCTATAGAAAAATTTTCTTTAGAAAATTTTTTCTATAGAAAAATTTTCTTTATGAAATTTTTTCTATAGAAAAATTTTCTTTAGGAATTTTTTTCCAAAGAAAAATTTTCTTTAGGAAATTTTTTCTATAGAAAAATTTTCTTTAGGAAATTTTTTCTATAGAATAACTTTCTTTAGGAAATGTTTTCTATAGAAAAATTTTCTTTAGGAAATTTTTTTTAGAAATTTTTTTAGAATTTTTTTTCTATAGAAAATTTTCTTTAGGAAATATTTTCTATGGGAAAATTTTATTTTTCTTCTATTCCTTACCCGATATGATCTGATTCAAATACTTCATTTCCTTCATGCTCTCATACGTAAACTTCTGTTTGTAGTTCTCCAAAACCTCATCGATCTCCAGTCTCGCCTTTTCTTGTATCTCGGGATTTCTGGCCAATTCATATAAAGCAAAAGACATTGTCGTCGACGAAGTCTCAAATCCTGCATTAAAGAATACAAAAGCCTGGGCCGCAATTTGATTTAAGGTCAAATTCGTCAACTCTTCCCCATGTTCTGAGGGTATGAGTTTCTTATTTTTCAGGTCTATTAAAGTATCCATAAAATCATTACGACGCACTTGATTCTTTTCCCTATACTCCACCGTCCGCTTGACCAAGTTTATATAGAACTTTTCCACATCATCGACTATTTGTTTGAGGTGCAGTCTGCGGGCCAATTCGGGAAAGTTTTGCATAAGCCCGTTCACTAGCATGCCATGTCTTTGTTCCTTAATGGCTCTTTTACCCATTACCCGAAATTCGGTATTGGGCTCCTTGAGACTATTGCAGTCGATGCCAAAAGCACAGCTTCCTATAACATCGGTGGTAAAACGTCCCATTATATCTTTAATTTCGATGATGTTATTGTTTTGAACAATTTCTTGATCCAGGGTCTGGATAAATTCCTCGCCTATATCCAAGATAATGGGAAACATATATTTCATTTTGCCCGAGGTAAAGGTGGGCGATAGTTTGTTTCTCATATTCCTCCACTTTTGACCATCCAAGAGAAAAAGTTGACCTGTCAAGGGATCATCTTCTTCGTTGTAATAGAAACCATGATCGGTAAAGTTGGAGAAGTCCTTGATCAAAATATGTTGTATTAGCTTGGGATCCATAGCAAATACTGTAGGCTTTGAGGCAAAATAGAAACCAACAAAGGGTCCGCTGCCCTTAAATTTCTTATAGAATCTATGACACATATCATGAAAGTTGCTATCACTCATTACTCCCTTAAAGTTACCCCATAGCCAATGGGGCTTCTCATATGGTATTCCCTGTTCGGACCAATATAATAGGCGTTTCTGATACCATCGTATAACGTAGGTGGCAAGTCCAACGATTATGGTTAGTAAAGCCCATGTTATGAACATTTTCGTTATTTTATTTAATACAAAAATCTCAGATCTCGGATAACTACTTTCTTTCTATATACACACACGCTTCGAAGTTTAAGAATAAACTGAGTGTTTTTAGATTTTAGGGTGTGATAAATACCGAACAATGTTTGCATTAGAATTTAATTGCAAAAAGCTCTTTTTAGCTTTAGGGTTGCCATCAAAATGTGTAACAAAATACTACAAATTGATTTTTTATATAAAAAACTTTAAACTCAATTATTTCGTTAAATATAATAGCTAGAGCCAAAATAACGAAAATCTGTGATCACTCAAAAAAAAAAAATTTTTGCATTTTTAAACTTTACACTCAATTATTTCGTTAAATATAATAGCCAGAGCCAAAATAACGAAAATCTGTGATCACTAGAAATTTTTTTTTTTGCATTTTTTTTTACAAAAAACTTTAAACTCAATTATTTCGTTAAATATAATAGCTAGAGCCAAAATACCGAAAATCTGTGATCACTCAAAAAATTTTTTTTTTGCATTTTTTTTATAAAAAAATTTAAACTCAATTATTTCGTTAAATATGATAGCTAGAGCCAAAATAACGAAAATCTGTGATCACTCAAAAAAATTTTTTTTTGCATTTTTAAAAAAAAAATTTCTGCATTTTTTTTATAAAAACTTTAAACTCAATTATTTCGTTAAATATAATAGCCAGAGCCAAAATAACGAAAATCTGTGATCACTTGAAATTTTTTTTTTTGCATTTTTTTTACAAAAAACTTTAAACTCAATTATTTCGTTAAATATAATAGCTAGAGCCAAAATACCGAAAATCTGTGATCACTCAAAATTTTTTTTTTGCATTTTTTTTATAAAAAATTTTAAACTCAATTATTTCGTTAAATATGATAGCTAGAGCCAAAATAACGAAAATCTGTGATCACTCAAAAAAACTTTTTTTTGCATTTTAAAAAAAAAAAATTTCTGCATTTTTTTTATAAAAACTTTAAACTCAATTATTTCGTTAAATATAATAGCTAGAGCCAAAATAACGAAAATCTGTGATCACACAAAAATTTTTTTTTTTTTTGCATTTTTTTATAAAAAATTTTAAACTCAATTATTTCGTTAAATATGATAGCTAGAGCCAAAATAACGAAAATCTGTGATCACTCAAAAAAATTTTTTTTTGCATTTTTTAAAAAAAAAAATTTCTGCATTTTTTTTTTTATAAAAACTTTAAACTCAATTGTTTCGTTAAATATAATAGCTAGAGCCAAAATAACGAAAATCTGTGATCACTCAAAAACAATTTTTTTTTTTGCATTTAAACTCAATTATTTCGTTAAATATAATAGCTAGAGCCAAAATAACGAAAATCTGTAATCACTCAAAAAAAATTTTTTTGTGTTTTTTTATAAAAAACTTTAAACTCAATTATTTCGTTAAATATAACAGCTAGAGCCACAATAACGAAAATCTGTGATCACTCAAAAAAATTTTTTTTTTGCATTTTTTTATAAAAATCTTTAAACTCAATTATTTCGTTAAATATGATAGCTAGAGCCAAAATAACGAAAATCTGTGATCACTCAAAAAAATTTTTTTTTGCATATTTTTTTTATAAAAACTTCAACTCAATACATTTTCAATTCATTTTTGCAAATTTTTTACAAACATGATGAAAACTATATTTTGAATTTAAGCCACGTTTTAACAAGACATCAACTATTACGAAAAAAATTTCATAACAAAAACTTGAAAATTTGTCTATTCATTCATGACAATTAATCGATCTCCAGTCTCGCCTTCTCTTGTATCTCGGGATTTCTGGCCAATTCATATAAAGCAAAAGACATTGTCATCGACGAAGTCTCAAATCCTGCATTAAAGAATACAAAAGCCTTAAGGTCAAATTCGTCAACTCTTCCCCATGTTCTGAGGGAATGAGTTTCTTATTTTTCAGGTCTATTAAAGTATCCATAAAATCATTACGACACACGTGATTCTCCCTATACTCCACCGTCTGCTTGACCAAGTTTATATAGAACTTTTCCACATCATCCACTATTTGTTTGAGGTGCAGCCTGCGGGCCAATTCGGGAAAGTTTTGCATGAGCCCGTTCACTAGCATGCCATGTCTTTGTTCCTTAATGGCTCTTTTACCCATTACCCGAAATTCGGTATTGGGCTCCTTGAGACTATTGCAGTCGATGCCGAAAGCACAGCTTCCTATAACATCGGTAAAAAGTCCCATTATATCTTTAACTTCGATAATGTTATTATTTTGAACAATTTCTTGATCCAGGGTCTGGATAAATTCCTCGCCTATATCTAAGATAATAGGAAACATATATTTCATTTTGCCCGAGGTAAAGGTGGCCGATAGTTTGTTTCTCATATTCCTCCACTTTTGACCATCCAAGAGGAAAAGTTGACCCGTCAGGGGATCATCTTCCTCGTTGTAGTAGAAACCATGATCGGTAAAGTTGGAGAAGTCCTTGATCAAAACATCTTGTATTAGCTTGGGATCCATAGCAAATACTGTAGGCTTTGAGGCAAAATAGAAACCAACAAAGGGTCCGCTGCCCTTAAATTTCACGTTTTAACAAGAGATCAACTATTACGAAAAAAATTTCATAACAAAAACTTGAAAATTTGTCTATTCATTCATGACAATTAATAATACAAAAATTTACAATATTAATTATACTTATAGGTGTATTTATTTTTAAACTAATGGTTATAAATAAATTATTTTACTATTAGAAAAACAATGAATCTTAAAAAGTTAATATACCAGAATTTATACAATCTAAAGAGTACTTAACTATTAAATCATTAAGTACTAAATTATTAAATAATTATGTACTTCCTTCAAAATCCCCCTCAAACTTTAGTAACCTTCAAATAAATTCCCTTTTCCGTGCTCAACAGGAAAGTTTTCTTGCTTAGCTGCAGCGGTATCTCGGTCTTCGAACAGACTGAAAACTTGAAGTTCTTCAGTAGCAGAGCTAAACCGATTATCGTTTGCATTTTACCAAAACGCAAGCCAATGCAATTGCGTGGCCCATCACCGAAGGGTAGCCAGTGAACCGAATCACGTTCGGCCACTTTGTCGGGTGAGAAATTGTCTGGGTTAAATTTAAGAGGCTCAGGATAATATCTTTCGTCACGGTGCATGGCTCCAATGGGTATTATGATGGGCATGCCTTTTTTGATTACCAGATTAGGGTGGCCAGGTACGACATAGTCTTCGAGGCAGGAACGATTTAGCAGAGGTAGAACTGTGTAGAGACGGAGGGTTTCTAGAGGAGAGAAATATAAAGTTATTATAAGTTTTTCTAGGATCTAGTATTAAAAATTTTATGATATTAAAATCTTTTATTGACAATTCGGCTTTATAGAGTACAACGATTAAGATTTAGACTATATACAGTCCTAGGATTAGGAATTTGACTATCTAGACCCCTTCGCTTGAGGAATTTCGCTATATAGATACTTACGATTAAGAATTTGACTATATAGAGACCTACAATTTAGAATTTGACTATTTAGAGACCTACAATTGAGAATTTGTCTATATAGAGACCTACGATTAAGAATTTTACTATATAGAGACCTACGATTGAGAATTTGACTACATAGAGACCTCCAATTAAGAATTTTAATATATAGACCTACGATTGAGAATTTCAATATATAGAGACCTACCATTGAAAATTGACGATTAAATTTGACTAAACTAGACTATATAGAGACCAGCGATTGAGAATTTGACTATAAAGATACCTACGATTGAAAACTAGACTATATAGAGACCAACAGTTGAGAATTTTACTATATAGAGACCTACGATTAAAAGTCAGACTATATAGAGCCCTATGATTAAGAATTTGACTATATAGATACCTACGATTGAGAATTTAACTATATAGAGTCCTATGATAGAGAAGTTGACTATATAGAGACTTACGATCGAGAATTTGACTATACAGAGACCTACGATTGAGAATTGGACTATATAGAGACCTACGATTGAGAATTTGACTATATAGAGCCCTACGATTAAGATTTTAACCATATAGAGTCGTAATATTGGGAATTTGACTATATTGCGACCTTCGATAGAAAATTTGAGTCCTACGATTTAGAATTCGACTATATCGGGACCTTCAATAGAAAATTTGAGTCCTACGATTTAGAATTCGACTAAATAGAAAACTACGGTTGAGAATTTGACTATATAGAGACCTACGATTGAGAATTTGACTATATAGAGACCAACGGTTGAGAATTTGACTATATAGAGACCTACGATTGAGAATTTGACTATATATAGACCTGCGATTGAGTATTTGAGAGACCTACGATTTAGAATTTTACAATATAAAGACCTACGACTAAGAATTTCAATATAATATAGTGAAATTCTATATTATAGACCTCTGCTATTGGGAATTTGACTATATATAGTCCTACGATTAAGAATTTGACTATATAGAGACCTACGATTGAAAATCAGACTATATAGAGCTCTACGATTAAGAGTTTGACTATACAGAGACCTACGATTGAGAAGTTGACTATATAGAGACCCAAGATTAAGAATTTGAGTTCTTCGACTATATAGGGACCTAAGATTGAGAATTTGACTATATATAGACATACGATTTAGAATTGGACTATATAGGGACCCACGATTGCGAATTTGAGTCCTACAATTTAGAATTCGACTATATAGAGACCTACGACTAAGAATTTGACTATATAGAGAACTATGATTAACAATTTGACTATTAAGAGACCTTTGATTGAGAATTTTACTATGAAGAGCCCTACGATTGAGAAATTTACCGTATAGAGTCGTAATATTGAGAATTTGACTATACAGAGACCTACGATTGAGTATTTGACTATATAGAGACCTACGATTGAGAATTTGACTATATAGAGCCCTACGATTAAGATTTTAAATATATAGAGTCGTAATATTGGGAACTTGACTATATAGGGACCTTCGATAGAAAATTTGAGTCCTAGGAATTAGAATTCGACTAAATAGAAACCTACGGTTGAGAATTTGACTATATAGAGACCTACGATTTAGAATTTGACTATATAGAGACCCACGATTGAAAACTTGACTATATAGAACCTTACAATTAAGATTTTATCCATATAGATTAGTAGTATTGGGAATTTGACTATTTAGGGACCTTAGATTAAAAATTTGAGCCCTACGATTTAGAGTTCGACTTAATAGAAACCTACGGTTGAGAATTTGACTATATAGAGGCCTATGATTAAGAATTTGACTATATAGAGACCTTCGATTGAGAATTTGACTATATAGAGACCTACGATTGAGAATTTAATTATAGAGAGTTCTAAGATTGAGAATTTGACTACAAAGACCCCTACTATTGAGAATTTGACTATATAGAGCCCTACGATTAAGATTTTGATCATATAGAGTCGTAATATTGGGAATCTGACTATGTAGAGACCTTGGATTGAGAATTTGACTATATAGAGAACTTGACTAAATAGAGACGTTTAAGAATTTGACTATATAGAATCCTGCGATTAAAAATTGACTATATAGAGACCTACAATTGAGAATTTGACTATATATAGAGTTCACGAATGCAATTTTTACTGCATGGAGGCCTACGATTAAGAATTTAAAAAATACAATTGAGAATTTTACGATATAGTGACCTACGATTGAGATTTTGACTATATAGACAACTATGATTTTGAATTTAACTATATAGACTTCCACGATTAAGAACGTGGCTATATAATATTGAGAATTAGACTAAAAGGGAACTACAATTATAAATGTGTATATTAAAAGAATAAACAATTTTACTACATAGAACTCTTCACTCGATAATTCAATATTAAAACCCAAATTTAACCCACCTGCCATTATCTGCTCCACATAGGTCATATCCTTCATGCACTCATACGTAAATGCGCCGTGCTTTTCCAAATTTCTCAATATCTCCTGACGAGCCCGCTCCTGAATCTCCTCATTTTGAGCCAATTCATACAAGGCAAAGCCCATTGTTGTCGACGAAGTTTCAAAGCCGGCGGTAAAGAACACAAAAGCCTGAGCGGTAATTTGCTCTAACGACAAATTAGACAATTCATCACCATGTTCGGCGGCCATTAATTTTTTATTCTTCAAATCGATTAACATATCCATAAAATCATTACGTCTGATGTTATTCTTTTCACGATATTCCACGGTCTCGCGGACAATGCGCATGAAAAATTGCTCTATTTCATCGGGCGTCTGTTTGAAGCGTAACTTGCGGGCCAGCTCTATAAAGCTGGCCATAAAGGCTATAATCAAGCGATTGTGTCTTTGTTCCTCGAGAGCCCGACGACCCATTAATCTAAATTCTGCATTGGGATCTTTAAGGCTACTGCATTCTATGCCAAAGGCACAGGTGCCTATGACATCGGTGGTAAAGCGGGCCAACAAATCCTTGACCTCCACAATATTCTCCTGTTCCTTAACCATTTTGCCAAAAACCTCAATAAACTCCTCGCCCACTTTGATGACTGTGGGGAACATAAACTTCATTTTGCCCGATGTAAAGGTGGGCGACAACTTATTCCTCATATTTTTCCACTTAAGGCCATCCAAGAGAAATAACTGTCCCGACAAGGGATCATCTTTTTCATTATGAAAAAAACCACGATCGGTAAAATGTTGAAAATCTTTGATTAGAATATTCTTAACCAATTGGGGTTCCAGAACAAAGACAGCCGGTTTGAAAAACCAATAGAAACCCACAAATGGTCCACTGCCACGGAATTTGTCATAATACTGCTGCCAAATTTCATGAAAACCTCGTTTTGTTTGTAATCCCTTTAAATTGCCCAAAAACATATGAGGCTCTTCACAGCGCACACCCTGCAATTCCCAGTAGGCCAACTTTTTGCGTAAGTGTAGGAAAAGCGCGATCACCAAACCGGTAATGGTTGGTAAAAGAAACGATAATAAAGACATAATAACGAAATAAGCCACCGATCGCCACAACTGTTGAAAACAAACTGATTTGTTAAATTTGCTTAATTTATTTTGTTAAATATTCGTTAACAAGATAACTTTTATCAACCTCATACACTTGTTCTGAGTAGATATATACGAGTACAATACTATCATGTTACTTATCAATTGGAATGATTTTTCGAAATTTAATATTTTTTTTTAGAGAAATTGATTAGTACGACGGTTAAAGAAAAATATTCAAGATATCAGTAAATAAATGATGCAATAGTTAAGTTTTCTGAATGAAGTCAAGTGTAGAGAAATTGAATATTAACTTTCAGTTTTCAAAATTAAATTCCAAACAATCTGTAAAAAAAATTGAGAACATATCCATAAAATATTAAGTCAATTCAAAAACTCTGAGTTTAGTTAAGCCGGCATCAATGTCAGTTTATTTAAATAGAGAAACAGCTGTGAGATCATCAAGGGAGAGTCTTTAAAATGTTTACAATTCTGCTCTCATGAGTACTACATTAACCCATTGGCAACTGGGCGAGCAACTGAAAAACAGAAACTTAAAAACATATTTTCTTTCAGATTTTTTTTTATATATAGATTTTCTTTCAAAAATTTTTTCTATATAGAAAAATTTTCTTTCAGAAATTTTTTCTATATAGAAAAATTTTCTTTCAGAAATTTTTTCTATATAGAAAAATTTTCTTTCAGAAATTTTTTCTATATAGAAAAATTTTCTTTCAGAAATTTTTTCTATATAGAAAAATTTTCTTTCAGAAATTTTTTCTATATAGAAAAATTTTCTTTCAGAAATTTTTTCTATATAGAAAAATTTTCTTTCAGAAATTTTTTCTATATAGAAAAATTTTCTTTCATAAATTTTTTCTATATTTTCTTTCAGAAATTTTTTCTATATAGAAAAATTTTCTTTTAGAAATTTTTTCTTTATAGAAAAATTTTCTTTTAGAAATTTTTTCTATATAGAAAAATTTTCTTTTAGAAAATTTTTCTATATAGAAAAATTTTCTTTTAGAAATTTTTTCTATATAGAAAAATTTTCTTTCAGAAATTTTTTCTATATAGAAAAATTTTCTTTCAGAAATTTTTTCTATATAGAAAAATTTTCTTTCAGAAATTTTTTCTATATAGAAAAATTTTCTTTCAGAAATTTTTTCTATATAGAAAAATTTTCTTTCAGAAATTTTTTCTATATAGAAAAATTTTCTTTCAGAAATTTTTTCTATATAGAAAAATTTTCTTTTAGAAATTTTTTCTATATAGAAAAATTTTCTTTCAGAAATTTTTTCTATATAGAAAAATTTTCTTTCAGAAATTTTTTCTATATAGAAAAATTTTCTTTCAGAAATTTTTTCAATATAGAATTTTCAGAAATTTTTTCTATATAGAAAAATTTTCTTTCAGAAATTTTTTCTATATAGAAAAATTTTCTTTCAGAAATTTTTTCTATATAGAAAAATTTTCTTTTAGAAATTTCCTTTCAGAAGTTTTTTCTATATAGAAAAATTTTCTTTCAGAAATTTTTTCTACATAGAAAAATTTTCTTTCAGAAATTTTTTCTATATAGAAAAATTTTCTTTCAGAAATTTTTTCTATATAGAAAAATTTTCTTTCAGAAATTTTTTCTATATAGAAAAATTTTCTTTCAGAAATTTTTTCTATATAGAAAAATTTTCTTTCAGAAATTTTTTCTATATAGAAAAATTTTCTTTCAGAAATTTTTTCTATATAGAAAAATTTTCTTTCAGAAATTTTTTCTATATAGAAAAATTTTCTTTCAGAAATTTTTTCTATATAGAAAAATTTTCTTTCAGAAATTTTTTCTATATAGAAAAATTTTCTTTCAGAAATTTTTTCTATATAGAAAAATTTTCTTTCAGAAATTTTTTCTATATAGAAAAATTTTCTTTCAGAAATTTTTTCTATATAGAAAAATTTTCTTTCAGAAATTTTTTCTATATAGAAAAATTTTCTTTCAGAAATTTTTTCTATATAGAAAAATTTTCTTTCAGAAATTTTTTCTATATAGAAAAATTTTCTTTCAGAAATTTTTTCTATATAGAAAAATTTTCTTTCAGAAATTTTTTCTATATAGAAAAATTTTCTTTCAGAAATTTTTTCTATATAGAAAAATTTTCTTTCAGAAATTTTTTCTATATAGAAAAATTTTCTTTCAGAAATTTTTTCTATATAGAAAAATTTTCTTTCAGAAATTTTTTCTATATAGAAAAATTTTCTTTCAGAAATTTTTTCTATATAGAAAAATTTTCTTTCAGAAATTTTTTCTATATAGAAAAATTTTCTTTCAGAAATTTTTTCTATATAGAAAAATTTTCTTTCAGAAATTTTTTCTATATAGAAAAATTTTCTTTCAGAAATTTTTTCTATATAGAAAAATTTTCTTTCAGAAATTTTTTCTATATAGAAAAATTTTCTTTCAGAAATTTTTTCTATATAGAAAAATTTTCTTTCAGAAATTTTTTCTATATAGAAAAATTTTCTTTCAGAAATTTTTTCTATATAGAAAAATTTTCTTTCAGAAATTTTTTCTATATAGAAAAATTTTCTTTCAGAAATTTTTTCTATATAGAAAAATTTTCTTTCAGAAATTTTTTCTATATAGAAAAATTTTCTTTCAGAAATTTTTTCTATATAGAAAAATTTTCTTTCAGAAATTTTTTCTATATAGAAAAATTTTCTTTCAGAAATTTTTTCTATATAGAAAAATTTTCTTTCAGAAATTTTTTCTATATAGAAAAATTTTCTTTCAGAAATTTTTTCTATATAGAAAAATTTTCTTTCAGAAATTTTTTCTATATAGAAAAATTTTCTTTCAGAAATTTTTTCTATATAGAAAAATTTTCTTTCAGAAATTTTTTCTATATAGAAAAATTTTCTTTCAGAAATTTTTTAATGGAAAATGTTCTATAGAAAAAATTTTTTATAAAAAAATTCTGAATGAAAAGTTTTTTATTTTCAGAAAAAAGTTATTATTAGAAATTTTTCTTTGTACTACGATTTTCTATAAATATCGTAAATTTTTTCAAAAGATCCATTGAGTGACCTCATTTTTGAACTCTCAATAAATAAATAAAATAAAATTTATTGACTTAAAGAAAATGAATATTAACAAATGTACAAAGAATCTTGCAAATCACACATGTATTCTACAATTTTTGATTTAAACTCAAAATTTTGTCCCTCAGATTTTCTCCACCTTCAAATGAACTCCCTTCTCGGGTCCCAGAAAATAAGCTTTTTTATCGAATGCCATTGGAATTTGTGTTTTATGGCAAGTAGAAAACTTGAAATTTTGCACTAGATAGGCCAAAGCTAAACGAGTTTCCATTTCACCAAAACGCATGCCAATGCAATTGCGTGGGCCCTCTCCGAAGGGTATATATAAAATTGAATCACGTTCTGCAACTTTAGAGGGTAAGAAATGATCTGGATTGAATTCATTGGGATTGGGATAAAACTCAGGATCTCTGTGTACACCAATGGCGGGTATTAAGACAGTCATGCCTTTTTTGATAACATATTTCGGATGACCGGGTACAGGGAAGTCTTCGGAACAGCAACGGTTTAAGACCGGTAAAACGGTGTATAAACGTAAAGTTTCTGTTGATGAAAAGAAAAAAAATTATGACTTTTTCCTATTTATATTCCAAATAGGAAAGCTTACCTTGTATCACCTGATTAAGATATATCATTTCCTTTAAGCTTTCATAGCTAAAGCTTTTATCATGTTTCAGCCATATACTATCAATTTCCTTTCTTAATTTTTCTTGCATTTCCTGATGTCTGGCCAGCTCGTATAGAGCAAAACCCAAAGTTGTGGATGTGGTCTCAAAGCCCGCCGTAAAGAATAAAACAATCTGTGCCGCCATTTCTCCCAAAGTCAACTGGGTCAGCTCTTCACCATCTTCAGATTTTATTAATTTATTATTTCCCAATTCCAATAACATATTAAGATAATCATTGCTTTGGTTTTGATTCTCTTTTCGATAATTAATGGTATCCTTTACCAGATTCATAAAGAAGTCACTCACCTCTTGGGGTATCATTTTAAAATGTAACTTCTTGGTAAGATTGGGAAAGTTGAATATGAGAGCATTACCCAGTTCGCCATGGCGATGTTCGTTTAACAAACGTCTGCCCATTATATGGAATTTGGCCTCGGCATTGTTTAGACTATTGCACTCGATGCCGAAGGCACAGGTGCCTATAACATCGGTACCAAATCTAGCCAGTATATCTTTTAATTCTACGACCTTATCTTCGTTTAGATTTGATTGCCTCTCCAAAGCTAACACCAATTCTTCCGTTACCCTTTTCATATTCGAAAACATCAACTTCATTTTGCCCGATGTAAAAGTGGGTGTTATTTTCTGTCTGATGGTCTTCCATTTATTGCCACTCAACATAAACAGCTGACCCGTCAGGGGATCATCTTCGGGATTGTGAAAGAAACCACGATCGGGAAACTTTTGAAATTCTTTAGTCAATATGGTCTTCATTAAGTCCGTATCCAATATAAATACAGCCGGATGACTAAACCAATAGAAGCCCGAAAATGGACCAGTTCCTTTGAATTTTTTATAATGGGCCATCCATATCTCAGCAAATGATCTTTCGGTACGAAGACCTGTCATATTACCCAATAGAGCATTGGGTTTCTCACAGGCTATATCCAATGATTGCCAGTAATTTAAACGTTTCTTCATAAATATAATAAAATAGGATATAAGGGCTACCAAAAGCCCCACTAAAATTGCCGTTGTTAACATTCTGAAGTTTATCCGATAAATGACTAGAAAATACTACTAAAACGAGCATAAAAAAATCTGTTATATAAAGCAAGTTTTTAACAGTTCTTATTTAAAGAGTATGAAAGACAGAGAGAGAGCTTTTCTTTTATCTCTTGATATTGTTTTCTGATTATATTGGGAGTTCCCCATTTCGATACCCCCATAAAATATTTGAATTATCCCCAGAAAACTATAGAAAAAAATCGTTTGAACTTAACAAGAAATGTGGCATCTTGAATTTTTATCCAAAAAAAATATCAGAAAAGCGTTATATTTTAAGTTGTAGATCAAGTCAGTTCAAAAAGAAAGTAGGTTTAAAACTTTTTTTTTTTTTTGATATGGATCTATATATAAAAGTTATTTATATGGGGTGTCCGCCGGAAAGTTGTACTACTTTTTGAGGTAAAGACGCGTCTACACGTGCCAAATTTATTATCGACAAATTTTGGTAAACAAATGCGTTTTAATCTCTAAAGCATTTTATCAAAATCCATCGATCATGACTAATAACTCGTTAGACCTAGTTATAAAAATTTGTGTTGAATTTGTTATGCTCTTTGCTTTGGTTTTTCCTCATTTTCCTTATTTTTTCTCACGGTTTTGACTAACGAGCCAAAGTCCAAATTTTTACCGAATTTATTTTAAAAAAATATGCTCCATAAAATTCATTTTCGCATGGAGAGGGGACAATCCAGATTCTTATGCTGCCCTAAAACTATTAGCGCTTGATGACTTTTGGCTTTTTTTTAATTTAGGACCAGCACTCAGGGGATAACCCCTATTTATGCAATGCATTTATTTTAGGTAACAAAATATTTTTTTGACTAACTGAACATGACTAAGAAAATGACTAACAATTACACTGTGCTAGTTGCAAAAACCGACAAAAGGTAGACCTAGTGGTTAAAGATAAATCGAGTACGCTGGATTTAATGGTGCTAACGTACCACCATAAGTGGAAAGGGTATTATAAGTTTGTGCTGATGTATGTAACGCATAGAAATATTTGTCATAGACCCACCTTTTAGTATACCAAAAGGCTTAGAATCACTTTCTGAGTCGATTTAGCGATGTCAGTCTGTCCGTCCGTCTGGACGGCTGGCTGGCTGGACCCCCATGTAAACCATGTAATCAAAGTACAGATCGCATTTCTAAAGATAATTTGATGAAATTTGGCACAGATCATTTTTTTGATAGTGGGACCATGGCTATTGAAATTGGTCAAAATCCGTCCATTATTTATTTATGGTACCTCCCATAGGTCCTACTTCCCGGAATTGATATATTGACCACAAATATCAATATCTTTTCATGAAATTTAAAAAAAAATACTGCTTATGTGAACCAAAATCACTGTACCAAATTTTGTTGAAATTGGTCCACATTTGACCATAGCTCCCATACAAACCCTTATGTCAAAACGCACTAAATGCGTCAAAAATCACTAAAACTCTTGTAAATCTGAAGATTATGCGAAATTTAAGTTTATTTTTTGCAAACGTAATTTTTGTAATAAGTGCAATCAGTTTGCCAAATTTTGAGATAATTGGTCCACATTTGAGCCTAGCTCTTATATAAGTCCAAATGACGGAAACACCTTAAATATATAAGTTTTGAGAAAATATTTGCATTATGGCAAAATTTTGCAAAAATTTGTCTTTATACGGGAAAAAGAACACCTTTGACCTTAGTGGTGAAGGGTATCGTATGGTCGGTCTTGACCGGCTATAGCACTTTCTTACTTGTTTTTAGATTAGCTCTAGTTTTCGAGATATATCATTAAAAATGAATGGAGGATGTAAACAATTTTCAAGTTACGCTAATATTTATTGCGCAACCTCCTCTAGTTTTTTATAACGATATATCTCGAAAACTAGAGCTAACCTTAAAATACTGCTAGCACCATTGAATTCAATGTACTCGATTCATCTTCTCCCTTTTGTCGCTAAAATAAAGTTGTCAAAATCGCGCACAGTGTAATTAATTATCTTTTTAAAAATAAGCATATAAATCTTATATCAGACTTTCATAAAAGCGATTTGATAAGAAAAAAATGCTTCAAAATTGAGCACAACAGAAAACAAATTTTTTACTCAAAAAATATTTGACCTTGTATCGGACAAATTGGTGTTCTGGTGCTCACGGTCGGATCGGTTAGGGTATACTTACCTAACTTAAATGGCCTATATTTACAACCTGTTATGGTCAAAGGCCGAGCTTATTTTGGAATTCTTGTGCTCATCTCCAATTTTATAAGTCAAGTTTTGAAACATTTTTCTCTACTTGGTCTTTCCATCGGAGTTTCGGACGTGCTCTTTTACTAGTTAGGATCATTTTCAAACACTTTTCTTTCCGAAGTATTTTCGTTAAATCGCACAACATGTCTCATCCAACGCAGACGCTGATGTTTAATGTGTTTTACTAAGTCGATGTCAGCGTATAACTTTTAAAGCTCATGATAAATTCGATGTCGATATTTATTGTTGAGGCAAACTGGTCCAACGACTTTTCGTAAAATCTGCCACTCAAAAACAACAAGAATAGCTTCATCTGAAAGAAGGCTTATTTATACCTCTGTAATTGGCACATACAGTTTTATCGCCTTTTTTGTGCACTGGACAAAGATTACTGAGACTCCAATCATCGGGAATACGTTCTTCTAACCATATAGTTTTTATAAGCTGAGTCATATCAGCTCAACACCTCCGGCCTTAAAAAGTTCTGCTGACTTTAAGCGGAGCCGTCCAGCTCTACAGCACAATGTGCGATCTTTTACAAATGAGCTTTTGAGCTTTCACACTGACCACTATGTATGAGCGAGACACAATTATGTTTGTCCCGCTTACACTAACATAAAATTGTCTTTGCAAATTCAGTGTTTTTTTTTCAAATCCAGTGCTGCCAGATTAGAATTTTTTACTCGATTATTTGAAGAATACTCGAATATACGAAAAAAAGAATTAATTTGCCAACACTGCCAGTAAGATCTTTTAAAGCAGTTTACCACAAATGCAAGTTTTAATGTATTTTGGGCAGATCTGCTTTAAAAAGTTATCAAATCCGAGTTCTGTACTTTCATGGATTAAAAAAGGGTAAAAACGGGAGGGAAAACTGTATGTTTAGATTATATTTATTAAATTATTTGTATGTGAAGTCTACAAACTTTATACAACCGACTTCTTTGCTTAAAGTCCGTTTGGAGAATAAAGCAGGATCGGAGCAGGGGAAGTTTGCCTCACACACGATGAAAATTCCTATTGCCGTAAATTTTTTGATAAAAACTAAAGACGTAAAGGCATACCGCCTGATTCATAAACTAAAAATAATGCTATGACAAACTTATAAATCAAATTTTCCATACAAATTTCCAACTATAAATTGTTGTTAAATTAATAAATCATTTATGAATAAGGTGCATGTTCTCCAAGCTTTAAGCTTGTCAATGGGAATAGTAAGGAAACAAGTGCGATCGGCGAAATCAGGGTGAAAATTGTTCCAAGTAGTCTCATTTAGGGATGGAGTTTTCAAACTATGGATAGTTTGGTAAGAGAAAAACATAGTTTCAAACTTTAATGAGATAAATTTGGAAAAAAAATTGGGCAGACAGAAGCAGGGGGACTTTGTCCCCCTTAGAAAAATATGATAAGAATGTATTGCCGAGAGGATTTTTACCTTTATTTAAAACTTAAGATACATAGTTTGATTAGAAATAAAAGGATTGGAGCAGGGGGAATTTAGCCTTCCATACAAAAGAAAAAACTTACGATGAGTTCATTCTTAAAAAAAAAACACGAGAAAAACAATATTTAAATCTGTAGTCGCTGGGTTTTATATTTTTTAAATTTTGAGTAGTACTAAAATAACACAGGTCAAAATGGCAAAAATTTTTCTGATTTTATTGTAATAATATCGGACTAGTAGTTTTTGAGTTATCATTAATTATTTGAAGAAACGTCTAAAAAAAATTGCAATTAAAAAAAAAAAAATTTAAAATCTTGCCATAGAATTTAAAAACTTTACCATTTTTGTACAAAGGTAGTCATGACACATCATAATTGTATAGTGGTTTTAAGAGCACACGAAATTTTTTTTATTTTGTTGTGCCGTGTAATCTAGTTATTTCTTAAGCACTCATCAATGGGTTAATTGAATACCCATGAGAGCAGAACTTTAAAACGAACAAAAAATACATATTCGGAATTTATTCAAGAGACTCTCTTTCAGAACATCTCAGAGATACATCGATATTCTCATAATGGTTTAACTATGGTAAGAGTGTTTGTTTTAAGCATGTCAATATTTAATGGATGGGTTGCCAAATTTGTTGTTTTACAAAATTGTTTGTAAACAAACTAAGAAGTGTGCCGTATAAAAAGGTAGGGCATTGTACCCCACTTAGGGTAAATATTGTTTCTTTATTTACATACAAGTGATGATCGCATGGGGTATTTAAGCATAAAAACTACTTTTATTATATTCGTAATGATTATAGTATTCAAGCGTCACATGAAAGACTTTATAGTGAATTTGAGTTATGAAGCGTGACTTGGGTAATCTAAGCTCTTGACAAAAAAGTAAAAGCGGCAAGGGGGGACATAGTATATTCAGCTGTAGGTTAATATTAATAGTATATGGATTGTAATTGTGTACATTTTATAATACACGTACCTTCTCCATTTTCATAGCTTTTAAAATTTTATTTATTATTGACTTCAAAAAACTACTACTCGTAGTATATAAATTCATATACTTTAAGCTATTTATGTATGTTTACTAATTTGTTTGGATGATTTGCAAAATATTGGTAAATATATAAAAAAAAGCCTTTATACAGGCTTTTAGATATTGATTTATTATTATTAATATCCAAATCGAATATGACTACTGATTCGTTAAGAAATCTAATTTTAAAGCTTTTATTAAATACTAGCTGATTTTACCCGGCGTTGCCCGGATTGGTAGTTAATGTTTTTAACTTATTACTGTGTTAACACTTTATTTTAAAATGGACAGTTATGAAAAATTTGTATTTTTTTTTTAATTGAATCCTTTATTAATGTATTTGCATATATATTTAATTGACTTATCAAACACCAATCATATTACCAATATTCGAGCATCCGTTTTTCTATTTTAGATATATTAAAAAAGAGGTCGTAAAGTGGGCATGGTAAATTTTTCTTAATATATAATCCTAACTTGGACTAAAAAAAAAACATTTAGAAAGAAAAAATGTCTTCATTGGTCTAGCCGTTCTCAAGATATACAATTTTAAAGAAAAGGGAAATTTTATCCCAATTTTCCAATTCCCAAGTCCCCATTGGTCCATTTTCAAAAAATTCAAAAAGCGAAAAACTATCCTATAGTATGAGAATATCCACATTTAATTAATTGGATTAAATCGTTTTCATCTTATCACCCACATTTGTCATTTTTAATATTTGACTTATATGGGCCTATTTTATCTATTGGTCACACCTTAACATACTGTCAAAATTTCAGAAAAATCGGGTCTCTCGGTCGCCTATATTTGTCATTTTTAATATATAAGTTATATGGGAGGGGTCACGCTCACTTGAGATTTCTACAAAAACTCTTGCCTATTTTAACCACCGGTCACACCTTGCCATACTGTCAAGATTTGAGAAAAATCGGCCATCTCGGTCATTCATATTTGTCATTTTTAATATACGAGTTATATGGGAGGGGTCACGCCCACTTGAGATTTCTGGAAAAGCCCTTGCCTATTTTAACCATAGGTCACACCTTGCCACACTGTCAAAATTTCAGAAAAATCGGCCATCTCAGTCATTCATATTTGTCATTTTTAATATATGAGTTATATGGGAGGGGTCACACCCACTTGAGATTTCAGAAAAAACCCAAGCTATTTTAACTACCGGTCACACTTTACTGCACTGTCTAAATTTCAAAAAAATTGGTGGGTTTGATCATCCATATTTGTATGTTTTAAAATCTGACTTATATGGGAGGGGTCACGCCCACTTGAGATTTGAAAAAAAAATCTGGCCTATTTTATCCATCGGTCACACCTTAACATACTGTCAAAATTTCAGAAAAATCGGGCCGCTTGGTCATTCATATTTGTCATTTTAAATATATGAGTTATATGGGAGGGGTCACACCCACTTGATATTTCGAAAAAAAAAATTAGCCTATTTTAACCACTGATCACACCTCACCATACTGTCAAAATTTCAGAAAAATCGGGCCTTTTTTTGCCTATATTTGTCATTTTTAATATATGGGTTATATGGGAGGGATCACACCCACTTGAGATTTCGAAAAAAAAAATTAGCCTATAGTCACCACCACACCATACTACACTGTCAAAATTTGAGCAAAATCGGTCCGCTAGTTTCGGAGATCCTTCCCAACAAACAGACGCGGACATTTTTTTATAGATATAGATAGAATAGATAGAAGATATCCAAATCGAGCATGAATACGGATCCGTTAAGAAATCGTATTTAAAAGCTTTTAATAAGAGCAAAAAAGCTTTCGGAAATTGTGTGCAATTAAGAGCAGGAGAGTTCGGTTTCGGAATATTAAAAGTGCAGCCTATGCTTATGTTATGGCATAACGGGTATGAGAGAAATGGTTTTCCGAGATCAGTAACAGCAATCAACTCTAGGGAAAGTATCTTTCTGGGCTAGTTAGAAAGGATTAGGTGTGAATATAGATAGAACAGGATAAGTCCCGATAAAATAAAATAGTCTTATACATCAGAAGATGTAAAGTAAAAAATTAATGGTCTAGGGCGAAACCGTCCAGCTCTACAGCACAATGTGCGAACTTTTAGAAAAGAGCTATTGAACTTTCACACCGACACACTATGTTTGAGCGAGACGCAACTAAGTTTGTCCCGCTAGGGGACATTTATTCTTTTCAAAGTCAGAGCTGCCAGATTATAATCTTTTGCTCGATTATATGAAGAATGCTCGAATATGGGTGGTTAAATTGTAAGGGCCGATGTTGAATGTGAACCACACCTAAACGCCAAGTTTTTTTTCCATTTCTATTTTTCTATTTCCCTATTCTATTTTTCTCTATTTCAGACTTACTCAATTTGAACAATGGAGAGATACACATTTCAACAAGGTGTTAAAGTTATCCAGACTTATTATGAAAATGGGCGTTCAAATCAAAATGCATATCGTGCACTTCGTGATTCTTTTGGTCAATTTTATTGTCCAAACGTGCGTACAATCGCAAAAATCGTGGAAAAGTCCGAGCAAACCGGGTCTGTAGGAGATATGAGAACACCAGTGCATGCTTGTACAGCTCGTACTGCAGAGCCGTCCTCCTCAACTCGTCGTCATGCCCAACAATTGCCCCCCTCACGCTCGTCGTTGATGAACATTATGCATAAAGACTTGCATTTACACGCTTACAAGGTGCAATTGGATCAAGAACTAAAGCCTCTTGACCATTCCAAACGTCGTGAATGGGCAGAATGGTGGCAAGAAATGACAACAGTGGATGATCAATTTTCGAAGAAAATCATCTTCAGTGATGAGGCGCATTTTCACCCTTTAGTGGATTCGTCAATAAACAGAATTGCCGCATTTGGGCGAATGAGAATCCAAGAGTGATTGTCGAAAAACCAATGCACCCACAAAGAATGTCTGTTTGGTGCGGTTTATGGGATGGTGGCATCATCGGGCCGTATTTTTTCCAAAATGAGGCTGGTTAGGCAGTTACTGTGAATGGTGTTCGCTATCGTTAGATGATAACGAACTTTTTATGGCCCGAATCGCAAGATATGGATGTGGACGATATGTGGTTTCAGCAGCACGGTGCCACTTGCCACACAGCTAACGAAACAATGGCTCTTTTGCGCAATAAATTCAATGGCCGTGTTATCTCACGTAATGGCAATGTCAATTGGCCGCCAAGATCATGTGATTTGACACCGTTGGACGTTTTTCTTTGGGATTATTTGAAAAAAAAAGATGTACGTCGATAGGCCAGCAACAATACAAGAGCTAAAGGATGAGATAATTCGGCACATTAACGGCATAGAACCTCCATTATGCCTCAGGGTCATCGAAAATTTGGACCATCAGATGGAGGTATGTCGCCGTGGTCGCGGCGCCCTTTTGGCCGACGTTTTATTTCATACATAATTGAGTAATACCAATATAATGGGTGTTTTTTTTAGAGGTATAGAACTTCGAATTGAAATAAAACACAAGAAAATCGTTTTAAAGTCCATCAATTTGGCTTTATTGGAAGGATAATTTTATGCCATTAATGTTTAAATATGATTTCGAGTATGTGGCCGCCGCGGCTGGCTCGAATAAAGCCAATTCTACAGGTCCAATTTTCAACTACTTTTTCGAGCATATGGGGCCGTATGTTGGCAATAACGCCACGAATGTTGGCTTCCAAGTCCCCTAACGTTTCTGGTTTGTTGGCGTAGACGAGCGACTTCACATATCCCCAAAGAAAATAATCCAGTGGTGTCAAATCGCACGATCTTGGTGGCCAATTGACAGGTCCATTCCGCGAAATTATGCGCTCATCGAATGTTTCCTTCAATAAATCAATTGTGACGTGCGCTGTGTGGCATGTAGCGCCGTCTTGTTGAAACCACAACACATCCACATTCATGCCATCCAATTGGGGAACAAAATAGTCGGTTATCATGGCTCTATACCGGTCTCCATTTATGGTAACTGACTCTCCAGCATTATTTCGGAAGAAGTATGGCCCAATGACTCCACCAGCCCATAGAGCACACCAAACAGTCAGTTTTTGTGGATGTAATGGCGTCTCAAGGGTCTCATGTGGATTCTCTTCACTCCAAATGCGGCAATTTTGCTTGTTGACGTAGCCATTCAACCAAAAATGAGCCTCATCACTGAACAAAATTTTGAGATGAAAATCAGCATCGAGATCAATCTCATTTTCGGCCCATACACCAAAATCACGACGCATTGCATGGTCTCGCGGCTTTAATTCTTGCACAAGCTGGATCTTGTAAGGTCGCAAGCCAAGATCTTTGCGCAAAATCTTCCATAAAGTTGATGGACAAAGCTCCAATTCCTGTGCACGGTGGCGAATCGATTCATTCGGGTCCTCTTCAACACTTTGCTCTACAGCGGCAATTGTTTCTTCGGTGCGCTCTGTTCGACGTCGCTGCGGATGCGTATTATCACATAGAGTAAACGTAGTGCGAAAACGATCCATGGTTAACCGAATTAATTGCTCTGATGGACGATTATGTCGACCATAAAATGGACGGAGCTTGCGGTAAACTTCGCGAACTGAACCATTATTTTCGAAATAAATTTGCACGATTTGCAAGCGTTGTTCTTTTGTCAACCTATTCATAATGAAATGGCAAACCAAACTAAATATTAATCACTTGACAGCTGACAAAATGGCCGCCAGTTAAAAAAGTGATGCCAACTTAAAGTTCTATACCTCAATAAAAAACTACAGTTATGGTAATACCGATAAGGTTTTATAGGCTATGTCACATTCAAAGATCTACCCTCTAATTCAAGCTTATAATTCAAATTTTCCATTCAAAATTCCTACTATAAGATTTTGATAATTTAAAATTTCTTTAATGAATTAGGTAATAAGAAGTAGGGCAGTATTTCTGGACCAGAACTTCTGTCTAAACGGAGGGTTATATAGGGCTGTCATTATCATATATTATTATAATTTGGAAAGACTATAAACTTAAAAATCAATAAAAGTAAATTTTTGAACGTACTTAAGAAAAAAAGTACCTGGTTCACCGAGCCTCGCATTGATAAGCATTACGAGGTAAATTTTAAACTTGTTATATATATTTTATTCTATAAAGTGTAAACTTGCATTACACTTTTTGTTTCTAAGTTCATTTGTTCGAAAGTAAAAAAGTACCAAAAATATTTTTCACAAATTATTGGTTCTGCTCGAACTTTTTTCCTGAAAGTACCAATTACTTGTATTCTTATTTGTTCAGCTGATCAAAACGCAATTTAAATTTTGTTTCCATAAATATTACTTTAATAATTATAATGTTACCAATTTTCCCCTTTTTATTATTATTCCCTAATTTCAAAAAAGTTACATATGCATATTTGGTACTTATTTGCTAACAATTGAATTCGGTACATTTTAATAAAACGTTGTTAATACTTTGTTTCTACTCATAGTGCTTTATGAGTTGTTAATTAGTAATTTTATCCTTTTTTTTTACCCACTTTCCCCTCCGAAATCAAAAAAGTACCAAATTCATATATAATATTTTTTACATTTATTGATTGCAGTAAAAAGTTCGTTTCTATATTATTTTGTTCAAAAGAGTTAACCCACAAAAAAACTATTTTCACCCTTTTTTGCCCCCTATTGAGCATAGTTTCAAAAAAGTCCCAAACACCTGTTTCTATAACTATTACTTTGGGAGATATAAAGTTTTCGTTTTTCCCCCTTTAGCGGCAAAATTTAAAAAAGTCCCTTCTTATCCGAGCTATATGGCAAAAAAAGGTACCCACCATCCAAATTTTATCAGCATCGTTAGAGCCGTTTTCGGGACAGCCATTCTATATAAAAATATATATACAATTTTTGCTTGTTTAAAGATGTAAGATAAGATAGAAAGGATTGGACTAGAGAAAGATATATAAAGCTTTCTAACTTTCATCGACCAACTTGTTGCTAAGGGTTTTACCTTAGTTAAAATATAATAGGATCAGTTTAGGGAAACTTTCTGCCCCAAGGTAAAAAAAATACTTCTTCGAGTGCATTTTTAAAATTTTTAAAGGTAAATTCTTCAAATTGTATACAAACATTTTTTTTTATAAATAAACGTAGGTTCGTTAAATATATGAAGGATTGGAGGAGGGGAGTTGCAAGCCCCTTAGAAACAAGAAATTCATTTTTGGGTATCTTTGTAGGAACAATAGGTAGAGGTAATCACTGATTTTTGTACAAGCGAACTTTCTATCTTTCTGATTTAATTTTATTATAAAAACTAGAAGAAAAGCTGCCAAATTTCCAAATAGAGGAACAGGGGGAACTTTGTCTCCGATACTAAAATATAATTTGTATATTCAAGTATTTTCTGAGCTATTTAAAATTATTAGAAGGATCGGCCTAGTGTGAGGGAACATTATGAATCTAATATAATAGGTTGAATCATTAGAAAACCCGAGCAACTTTGGATCTTAACATCCAGTACTTAATACAAGGGATGAGTGCTAGAAGTCGCCATATGCTTCAAGAATCGGGAATGTGAAAGAGAAGACAGAAATAAGATACTAGAGCGCTAAATCAAATAGGTCTTTGTTTTAATGTCAAAAACGATTAATTCGAAGATCGAAAAGAGATGTTCGATCCCATCGCTTTAGGGGCGGGCCATAGATGACATCGGAACCGTATCGTATAGGTTGGCAACGGTTCTGCTTGGGATAATGAGATGATATACATATTTGTTCTTCTTTCTCTAGACCAATGTTGGGCAAAGTCTCTCTGATTTTATATTTTGCTAACCCTAGGGGTAGCAAAAAACAAAATAAGAGAGAATCAGAGAGACTTTGTCCAACATTGTTCTAGACGGAAGGATTTCTGAGTGAATGTGCCAAATATGCACCACCTTTGCAACCTAACCTTACCCAACTTATAGGTAATTTTTCCAAACATTTCTCTTTCTTTTAAACAAAATTTTCAAATATATTCTATTTTTATACAAAAATTAGTGATAGGTTATCTTATAGTCGGACTAGATTACGACTAGTCGACTACGATTACTTGTTTATTTTCCTATCCATTACCTTATCTTAATAAAAAACAATATTTACATTTGAGATAACCAAAAATAATATTTTTACCATCAATATTTTTGCATACTAAATTAACGCTTCCAAATTACACATTTGTCACTTTCAAATACAAATTTCCCTCGGGTGTGGTCATAAAATTCTCCTTATCATATTTCATGGGTATTTGGGTCTCTGGGCATGCCTCAAATTTGAAACTCTTCAATAACAAGGCTAAACCCATAAGAATTTGCATTTTGCCAAAACGACTTCCTATGCAATTGCGAGGACCTTCACCGAAAGGCAGATATAAAACGGAATCCCTGAGAGCCACTTGATCGGGCGAGAAATTATCGGGATTAAATTTTTCAGGATTGGGGAAATAGTTCTCATCATGTTGTATGGCAGTAGCGGGTATAATGACGGGCATATCTTTTTTGATGACAAAATTAGGGTATCCGGGAACTTCATAGTCCTCCAGGGCCACACGATTCAAAGCGGGTATGGGGCAATAGAAGCGCAGGGTTTCTGTAAAGAGAGTTTGAATAACTTGACATATATTATCTTATTTATCTCCAAATACTTACCCTGCAAAACCTGATCCAAATATTTCAATTCACTCATGCATTCATAGGTAATCTCCTGATTATGCTGCTCCAAAACTCTGAGAACTTCTGCTCTGGCCTTATCTTGTATATCTGGGTTAAGGGCCAATTCATATAAGGCAAAAGTCATACTAGTAGAAGAGGTATCCGAACCAGCTACCAAGAAAATAAAAGCCTGAGCCGCCACCTGCTTTAGGGTCAAATTGGTAAAATCTTCTCCATTTTCCGTTTTCATGATCTTATTATTTTTCAGCTCCAACAGCAAATTCATAAAGTCATTACGTTTTACATCATTTTCCTCGCGATATTTTACAGTCTCCTTAACAACACCCATAAAAAAGTTCTCGACATCATGGACCGTATCACGCATACGCAAGCGCTCGGCGAATTTGGGGAAACTAAAGCGAAAGGCCACACCAAAGCTACCCAAATGATTTTCCAATAAAGCTCTTTTACTCATTATATGAAATTTAGCTTGAGGATTAGTTAAGCTATTGCACTCTAGACCAAAGGCACAGGTACCTATAACATCGGTGGTATATCTTGAAATTATATCGCGTATCTCGACTTTATCTTCTTTTTTCACCAAATTTCCGAAAGACTCCACAAACTGATGGGCCACATTCAAGACCGTGGGAAACATATATTTCATTTTACCCGAGGTAAAAGTAGGCGATAGCTTACTTCTCAAATTGCGCCATTTTTGACCCTCAAGATTAAACAAATGACCCGATAGCGGATCATCTATTTCATTCACAAAAAATCCACGATCCGTAAATTTGTTGAAATCTTTAATCAATATCTGCTTGATTAAAGATAAATCGGTTATAAAGGCGGCTGGACGATAGAACCAATAGAATCCAGCAAAGGGTCCCTCGTTTTTATATTTAAAATAATGACCTCGTATAATATCCACAAAGGTACGTTCCGTTACGGCTCCTTTGAAACTGCCAAATATCCAGCTGGGCTCATCACAAGGTACTCCCAAGTTTTGCCAATATTTAAAGTGATTTTTCAAATGATTGAAGAGATATAAGACCAGTATAAGTAAAATCGTTAATAATACCAAACAAATAGGCATTTTGATTAGAGACCGTTTAGGTGTTCTATCTTATGCAGTTAAAATCAAACTGAATTTATTTGGCGTTTTTCGATTAATTGTTATATATGTGGTTTATTTGAAATCTTATCTATTTCTACTATGTACTTGGATTATTAATTTGAAAATTAGAGTAGCCCTATGATAATAAAACTGTCAATTTACTGGGAAAAATAAATCTATATCGTAGCAAATTTTGGCTACTTAGAGTTTTGCAAATTTTTGACATATTGTGAAATTCAAGAACGGCTTTTATTCCTTAATTCTTTTTATTGGTAACTTTAAGACTAAATCTACATTCAGTAAAACTTTTAAACTAAACTTCTTATCTTCTAAACTTACCAGTTTTTGAGATCGGCATTATCTAGGAGTCATTTATTTAAAAGCCCTTCCATCACTTATCCAAGCTCCTTCTTGCCTCAAGATGAGTGTCTGATTCGAAATTTGCTAGGAACTCTTCCTTACCTGAGTTCCCTTAGGGTGAGTGTCAAAGACGCGAAAAACTAAAGTGCCGTCTGATTTTTCCATCATCATCACATTTGGAACCTCGTTGGAGTTTGCGAGAAACTCTTTCTT
Organism: Stomorhina lunata; assembly: GCA_933228675.1. Classification (NCBI taxonomy): domain Eukaryota; kingdom Metazoa; phylum Arthropoda; class Insecta; order Diptera; family Rhiniidae; genus Stomorhina; species Stomorhina lunata. The sequence continues at coordinate 100,168,210 of OW121744.1, forward strand.
ATCCGAGCACATTCAGAGACTCTAGTCTCTTTTGGATGCTCTCCAGGGATTGACGTCGATTACCAGAATATTGTCGTTCTTATGGAAGCCCTATTTTTTCCATAGAGACTTAGGACCTTGGATTTGAAGAGACTTTAAGGCTAAATTTACATTAGTTACCTCTTGTCTTGTTCTTTTTTGGAAATTTGATGATTCCTTGACACCTAAACACGATATCTTCTAAACTTACCGGTTTTTGAGATAGACGTCAACTGGGAGTCATTCATTTAAAAGCACTTCAATCACTTATCCAAGCTCCTTCTTGCGTCAAGGTGAGTGTCTGATTTGGAATTTGCTAGAAACTCTTTTTTAACCAAGTTCACTTAGGATGAGTGTCAAAAATGCGGAACATCCTAAGAATAAAAATTTAAGTTCCGTCTGATTTTTTTAGTCGGAGTTTGCTAGTACCTCTTTCCTACCCGAGTGCATAAATAGGCTCAAGTCTTTAAGATGCTTCCCAAGGGAATGACGTCGATTCCCAGAATATTGTCGTTCTTATGGATGCGCTATTTTTTCATATAGACTTAGGACCTTGAATTTGAAGGCTACATTTACATTAAAAACCTCTTGTCTGTTTTTTGGAAATCTGATGATTCCTTGACAAGTAAACACGATATCTTCTAAACTTACCGGTTTTTGAGATCGACGTCACCTGGGAGTCATTCATTTAAAAGCCCTTCAATCACTTATCCAAGCTCATTCTTGCTTCAAAATGAGTGTCTGGTTCGGAATTTGCCAGAAACTCTTCTTTACCCGAGTTCACTAAGGATGAGTGTCAAAAATGCTGAACATCCTAAGAATAAAAACTGAAGTGCCGTCTGATTTTTCCATCATCATCACATTTGTAACCTCGTTGGAGTTTGCAAAAACCTCTTTCTTATCCGAGTGCATCAAGAGACTCTAGTCTCTTAAAGATGCTTTCCAAGGGATTGACGTCGATTTCCAGAATATAGTCGTTGTGGAAGCCATATTTTTTCCATAGAGACTCAGGATCTGGGATCTTAAAAGACACAGTAAAAGACTCTGTATTAAGTATCAACACTGCTACTTATACATTCCATCTGTATGATCCAATTGACCAACTCCATAGTTATTAGTTGGAATGTTAACATTTTATTCAATCTATTTAGGATTCATCATCATCCTATGGTTCTAGTCATACTTTTCTACGACTTTTAAAGCTGCTACTGGCGAAACTTTATTCACTTTTCAATGCAGCTCAATTAAGCTCAAAAAGGTACATGTCACCTAAGGTCGTGTGTTTTTTCTGAACCTGAAACCATGAAAGATATTGGGCTTACCTGACTTCTGAGGAGGAGGGAGTACACGAAAGACATTATTCGCATATCCGCTTCTTGCGATACCTTATTCACTTTTTTCAAAGCAGCTCGACTAAACTCGAAAGACCACATGTCACCTAAGGCCGTGAGTTTGTTGTGAGCCGGAAACCATCGAAGATACGAGTTTTACCTGACTTCTTCATAAGGAGGGAGTACACGGAAGACATGATTAGCAGACAATGTTTTTCTGCCGAAAATCTTTGTCAACTACTTTAATAGTCGCTTCTGGCGATAACTTATTCACTTTTCTCAATACCGCTCGATAAAAAACGAAAGAGCACATGTCACCTAAGGCCGTGAGTTTGCTATGACTTCTTCATGAGGGAGAAGTACACAGGAGGAAGTACACATTGTTTCTCTAACGATCATCTTTCATTTGAATTTCATTAAATCTAAACAGCTGCAGGCCCTTGAATTTGATGAAACGCAACTAAAACTGATCTACGAATGTATTCGATCTTCCTCAGCCAATCAGCCAACTCTCCAGTTGTTAGTTGGAAATATAAGAATAGATTCTAGCTAATTATGGATATAGAATCGACTAGGATTGCCGGTCTGTACGTACATGGATCTGGTCGGTCTTACCACATTCTACTAGAGATACCTAAATCACTTTTTTCAATTTCGCATGATAAAGCTCGAAAGTGGACATGTCTTCCAAGGTCGTCAGTTTTTGAAGACCCTGGAACCATCCTGCATTGATAAAGATGCAAAGTTTACCTGACTTTTCCATGAGCAGGCAGTTCACTGAAGACATTTAATTAGCGTCACCTAGTGCGGAATTTGTTGATTCCCTTACATTGTTTTTCCATCGAACATCTTTCATTACATCCAAATAGACCCATATGTTTACAGACCGACACTTCTAGGGGATTCTATATCTAGAATTAGTTAAAATCTAATCCTAGGCTTCCAACTAACAACTGGAGAGTTTGTTGATTGCATGAGATAGAATCTAAGATCCTGCGATTTGACGAAACACAATTGAAACTGATCTTCCGACCTATTCGATGCAATCAATTAACTCTCTAGTTGTTAGTTGGAAGGTTAGGATTAGATTTTAGTTATTTCTAAATATAGAATCCCCTAGGCCTGTAAGCATATGGGTGAGGTCGGGCTTGTCAACGACATTAACAACGACTATTGGCGACACCGAATTCCTTTTTTCCAATGCCCTACGATAAAATTCAAAAGGTACATGTTTCCAAATGCCGTAAGTTTGTTATGATATTGGAACTATCCTTCATTTTCGAAGATACAATGTACACTTGGCTTCTCCATGAGAAGGGAGCACAGCCATACAGCTGCAGGCCCTTGGATTTGAAAAGTAAAACACAACTGAAACTTATCTATGAATCTATTATACCCATCATAACAACCAACTCTTCAGTTGTTAACTAGTTTGAATGTTGGGAGTAGATTTAAGCAAATTCTAGATATAGAATTCACTTTAATTTCCAGACTCAACGCGTATAAGTCTAGTTGTCCTTGTCAATGACGATAACACTTAAGAGAGCGCTTGTCTTCTAAGGCAACGATTTTTATATGACCCTGGAACGATCCTGCATTGTTACAAATAGAATCTTCAACTGGTTTTTCAATAAGGAGCGGGAACGTATATTTCAAGGAAATGTGCCATTTATAACTTCCCATACCCAAATACCGCAACTTCTTTAGAGAAGACCTTTCAGCAACCGGCTTTAGAACTTTAAGTTGAATTCGGCATTCTCCGAGCTATATGGGAATCTCAGAAAATATAAACAACAACCAAGTTACGAATATACAACTCGAATGTCAAGTCCATCCTGTATCACTTCAACTTGGAAACGTTAAAATGCCATCAATAAGCGCGAGCAAACCTTTGCTCGTGGCGTTGGATAGGCCATACACTTTGAAGGGCAAAATAACATTGCTCGACAAGCGATTCATTGGAATCCTAAGAGAAGAGGCCATCGTGTTAGTACACCTGTTTGAGCTTACAGGAGGTCAATGCTAACTTGCAAGCAGCAAGCTATTATTGGAATGACGTATAACTTACATCTCAATAGAGTCCGATATAAAAGAATGATTGAAGCCTTATGCTTAACTGAAAGTCAAGGATAACATAAAAAGAAGAGCGCTTGTCTTAGAAAACGATAAGTTTTATGTGGGAATGGAAACATTCTACATTGTGGCAGATGGGATTTTTACATGGCAAATATCAATGACAAACAAGTTACGAATGTTAAGTCCACCCTGTATAACGGATGCGAAACTTGGAAACGCATAAAAGCCATCGTTAAGCGCCTGCAAACCTTTGCAAACAAATGCTTCCGGCAAATTCTTAATATATGATGTACACCTGTTTCTAGGAATGATGTCATTTAGATCTTCCCTTTAAAATACCGCCATCTTTTTAAAGAAATCCTTTCAGCTACTGACTTTAGGTTGAGTAAGCATGTGCAACCTTTCCTTGGTTTCCTTTTGTTCAGAAATTCCTTTCAGAGACTTCTTCTGTTTAGCACTTAGAATTCTCAATTGAATTTTAACAAAATTATTTAGGAATCTTTTAGAGTATTGCCGGCTTCTTCTAAGGTCTTGTATTCTTACTTTTCGAGATCGTAGCTTTAGATAAATTTAATAGAAAATTATAAAGTTGAGGTACCTAGTTTAAAGAGTGTTAGATAATGTAGTTTAGGTATATTTAAAAGAAAAACTGGAATGTTGAAGTAACAATTTTGATGGCAGTGGTCGGATCACTGAACCTGCAGTAGGTATTTTCGGGTAAGGCAAATATTATTTATCACTAACATCATCAAATCTTAAAAACCTTACCAAAGACCTTCCTACTAGCTTTGGGTTTTAAAGTGGACAGGCTATTGCAATCCTCGGTTGGTCTCCTTGTAAGATGACGGGACATAATATCGGCTGCTGTTGGCAGTAAGGGTTTCCGGAGTTAGTCTGAGAGAGTTGCCGATCGTTACACTTCTTCTCAGAAGGTTGTCCTGCCTTTCGTGACCATTGCAGAAGTAAGGAATCAATCTTGTGAAAGCTTTGGCTGAAAGGTCTAGTTCTTTACAGTGTGGCATCAGAACATGTTGCTTTTGATTCATTTAATAACTTTTATCCAATTATATCGCGCTTCCTCGGGGATCGCACTATAAGATCATCAAACCAGTTGATGATAATTTGAGGGTATCTTGGCCAAGGAACCTTCTATGTTCAACTTTCAGTCTCGTCTATCTTCTTTACTTGAATAGGCCAACCATAGATAGGGCAGCACTGACATACAATCCGAAAGTCTATGGAATGAATGATCGATTTTAATGCTCGAAAGACCCAATGTTATGTATAACACACAAACGCGTTACGGACAATGTTGCTTCATCTGTAATTATGGGTGGTATAAATATTAAAGGATGCAAATGGGATGCAGTTGTTGCCTGGGTCTTCTGCTATCAGATAATAACTGTATTCAATTCCTACTCACACCTCCTCGTGGTACATCCTGGAAACCTGAGCAACCTAGATGAAGATGCGGTAAACAACTCGAGTGGGATTCTAGGTCAGGGCTAACGTGAGGGGGAATTATCTTGGAGCCATTCCGACATATTTGGTCCAAGGGTCTAAGATAATTGTACTTGGTAAAGTACGAAACTGTAGTATCTGTTCAACATGTTAGTTGCGGCTGCAAGCGACCGTCAGTCTCGGATCGAGCGGCTCGCTTTATAAGCGACTCTTGTCTTTGGACTTATCATCCATCGACTTAGCATGGAAATAAACAACATTACAGAATATACTTTTCCAAGGGGTAATCAAGCGAGAAATCTCCCTGTTACGGCAGGATGCCTAATCTATGCAAGAACATCCTGATGTATGAAGCCAAAGAAGAATTTAAATATTGAGGAATCAGAAACTCTTGATGTTTTAATCATGAAAATTCAAAAGTCGAAAGATGCCTTCCTCGTATCTCGGCTTTCTATAGCAGTGTAAGACATACTTCACTCCAACTGATCTCCTTAATATCTATACCCCTTTTATCCAAACGAAAATGAAATACAACTCATATCTATTTTGGAGCTTCTCGACCGTGTACAAGAAAGGGCGAAGGCGCTTATCGGTGACAGTAGAGTAGGCAACTCTATTGACTTATTGGTGCATCGTCGTAATGTGGGTTGCGTTTCACTGTTCTATAGCTATTATAATGGCATGTGACAAAACGAAATTAGGGATCTTGTTCGTGAAACCCGCGCATTTCTTCGTAGCTCTTGCAATTCAACAAGGGTTCATGGATTTGTAGTCGATTTTCAAGTGGATCGCACGACGAACTATAGTGAGAACTCATTTTTTAGCCGTACAGTGAGGCATCAATAACTTCTATCCTCAGGGATCGCACTGTACATCGTGGAAACCTGAGAAACCTAGATGATGATGGGGTAAACAACCCGAGTGAGATTCTAGGTCAGGGCTAATGTGAGGGGGAATTATCTTGGAGCCATTCCGACATATTTGGTCCAAGGGTCTAAGATAATTGTACTTGGTAAAGTACGAAACTGTAGTATCTGTTCAACATGTTAGTTGCGGCTGCAAGCGGCCGTCAGTCTCGGATCGAGCAGCTCGCTTCATAAGCGACTCTTGTCTTTGGACTTATCATCCATCGACTTAGCATGGAAATAAACAACATTACAGAATATACTTTTCCAAGGAGTAATCAAGCAGGGTGCCTAATCTATGCAAGAACATCCTGATGTATGAAGCCAAAGAAGAATTTAAATATTGAGGAATCAGAAACTCTTGATGTTTTAATCATGAAAATTCAAAAGTCGAAAGATGCATTCCTCGTGTCTCGGCTTTCTATAGCAGTGTAAGACATACTTCACTCCAACTGATCTCCTTAATATCTATACTCCTTGTATCCAAACGAAAATGAAATACAACTCATATCTATTTTGGAGCTTCTCGACCGTGTACAAGAAAGGGCGAAGGCGCTTATCGGTGACAGTAGAGTAGGCAACTCTATTGACTTATTGGTGCATCGTCGTAATGTGGGTTGCGTTTCACTGTTCTATAGCTATTATAATGGCATGTGACAAAACGAAATTAGGGATCTTGTTCGTGAAACCCGCGCATTTCTTCGTAGCTCTTACAATTCAACAAGGGTTCATGGGTTTGTAGTCGATTTTCAAGTGGATCGCACGACGAACTATAGTGAGAACTCATTTTTTAGCCGTACAGCACGAATTTAGAATAAACTTCCCGCATCAGTCTTCCCCTCTAATTATGATTTCCAAAGATTCAAATCGAAAATCTACAAACACCACTCCCTCTATCCTACTTCCTACAACCTATTTTCCTTGTTTCATCACATTGCATATGTATATGTAGGGTCCATCTCCTGACTGTTGGTTCAATAAAAAAAAAGATAGCCTCCTTCTAATTAGACTGTTTGTTATTGGAGGGTTGCATCTTATATTTCAAGATTGAGCAATCACAATTTAAAAAGTTACTAATAACGTTTCCATGTACAAAGATTGTAGTATTAGGATGTAGTGATGAAAAATTCCCCGCCTATGGCTGTTATTTTTTCCCTTTTCTCCTAAAACTTTACGAGTTTTTACATTCAGAACTTTGAGACTGGTCGAGTTAATCCGGGATCTTATGCTTAAATTCACAATTCTTTAGCTGTCGCGACCAGAAAATTTTGAGAATAGAATAACAATTTTGAATAATAATAATAATAACGCGCAAATACAGAATTTGGGGATAATAACAAATTTGGCAACTTTAATTATAACTTTTGCCATATGGACAAGTGTAGCTCTTCCCCTACCCCACTATCAGTCAGTTTGTTTTTTAAGTACTTTTTCATGTTTTTGTTTTACGTAATCCAAAAATACTTTTGGCACTTTTAAGTATCTAGCAAACAGATATTGTAGACTTTGTCTTATGTTAACTGAAACGTGACTAATAACTCTGCCAAAAATTTGGGGATGGCACTCAAACATTATGAGAATTCAAAAATATTTTAAACTAATTATTAAAAAAATTTAATTATGACAAGCAGGTTTAAAACTACATTATTTTTTAAAATAATTTAACAAAATTTTATTCAAAATTCTTTTAAAATTAAATTACAATCTAGTTACCCTCAAATGCACTCCCAACTCTGGACTGCATAAGAAATTCTTTTTATTGAATTGCATGGGTATCTGAGTCTTTTCGCAAACTGAAAATTTAAAGTTCTTCAAGAGCATAGCCAAGCCCACCAAAGCCTGCATTTTACCAAAACGCATACCAATACAATTGCGTGGACCATCGCCGAAGGGCATATACAAAACCGAATCACGTTGGGCTACTTTCTCGGGTGTAAAATGATCGGGATTGAAAACATTAGGATTGGGATAGTAGCGTTCATCACGATGTACAGCACAGGCCGGTATTAAAACAGGCATATCTTTTTTGATAACAAATTTGGGATGACCGGGTACCGGGTAATCCTCAGAGGCATAGCGTGTTAAAAGGGGAACAATGGTGTATAAACGTAAGGTTTCTGAAAATTTGAAGAAATTTTTAAATTTTGTTTAATTTTTTATAGGTAATGGAAAATTTACCTGCTAATACTTGATCCAAATAGACTAATTCCTTCATGGCCTCATAGCTTAGCTCTTGATCGTGCTTTTCTAAGACCTGATTTATTTCCTCTCGGGCTTTTTGTTGTATATCCTCATTTTGAGCCAACTCATAGAGAGCAAAACCCATGGTAGTGGACGAAGTCTCAAAACCGGCCAAAAGAAATACAAAGGCCTGAGCCGCTATCTCCTCTAGAGTTAAACTGGTCATTTCTTCACCCGTTTCCGTTTTTATTAACTTATTATTCTTAAGGTCAATTAACATATCCATAAAGTCATTACGCCTGATATTATTTTCTTGCCTATAGCTCAAAGTCTCCTTAACAACATCCATGAAAAACTTTTCCACATCGGGCATGGTTTCCTTCATATGCAAATTCCTAGCCAATTTGGGAAAGGTATTACGAAAGGCAAAACCCAAATCGCCAAAACGTTGCTCCAGCAAGGCTTTACGACCCATTATGCGAAACGGGTTACTGGGATCCTTCAGACTGCTGATTTCCAAACCAAAGGCACAATTGCCTATAACATCGGTGGTATAGCGGGCCATTAGATCACCCACCTCGATTATTTGATTTTCCTTTGTTTCTTTGGCGAAAACATTTACAAACTCCCGGCTGATATTCACAATAATCGGGAACATATTCTTCATTTTACCCGAGGTAAAGGTGGGTGATAGTTTATTGCGCATATGACGCCATTTGTTGCCCTCCAAATTGAAAAGATTACCCGTCAAAGGATCATCTACTTCATTAACAAAAATACCGCGATCTGTAAATTTGGTGAAATCCTTAATCATTATCAGCTTTAGCAGAGCCGGTTCAATGACAAATATCGAGGGCTTGAGAAACCAATAGAAACCAATAAAGGGTCCACTTTTCTTGTGTCTTTCATAGAAATCCAGACAGATATCCATAAAAGAGTTGGTTTTGCCCAAACCATTAATATTTCCCGAAAAAAATTTCGGCTCATCACAGGGTACATTCAATGTCTGCCAATATTTATAGCTTAGACGCAGTTTGTTGAAGAAATAGCCCACAATGGCTAATAATAACAGAACAAGGTATACAAAAATCATTTTTTTATAACTTAACTAAATTTTATTTCAAAAGAAATTTCAAATATTTTCAAACGTTTTTCTCTAGTGCAAACTACACGATCACTATTTGTTTGTAAACTAAATTTGTTTATAAATTTTACCGGTTTTTATTAAACATTGGAGGAAACTTTTACTTAATAATTTCGATTTCATATCTTTATGATCTCGGTTCTTGAGAGAATCGTATCTACCGGCTTTATTGAAAATAATCTAGTCATTGTTTTGGTCTCTAATCGAAAGTCTTTAATCGAAAGTAAAATAATGTTAAAACTGGCAGTATATAGCGATTTTATAATACCTTACAACATTTTATTGTAAGAAAGTGTTATTGAAGGGACCAGGAATTTTACAAGAGAGTAATGGTTAAATTTGGACCGTTCGTGACCGGTTTTTTAAGTAATTTTATTAATGATTAAGTGATTTTTTCTGCTATAATTTCGGAACTGATTTGTTTGCCTTGGTCTGCACATAATTTGACAATTGTCGCAAGGTGAGGTCAGGTTAAAGTGGCAGTCTGACAAAAAAAAAACAGACTTACTTAAACTATGAAGTCCACGGAAACTAGTGAAATAACATATCACTAGCTTCGTCTGTTGAATCATCCCGAGCGCTTTAAAAAGCTCCTAAGTCGGCAGATATCAATACCAGCTGTTTTTTAATTTGTCAAATTTGAAGCGTCAATGAAAAAAAAATAGAACAAAGTTCAACTTTTGCACGCGGCCGATTTTTTCAGTGCTGCCAGATTTAACTTCATCCTACTCAGATATTTTTTTATATGAATATTTTTGTAAACAAACGCACATTTTATGCACTGGCAATACAACCCAAAATGGTTCGCCTACTGTTCGTTAGGGCGGGGCAAGTGCATAGAAGACGTTTTATCGATTCAGTTTTCTCCTCGACTTCACAGCTTCTGCAAAGGTCACTATGCACTGACAATACAACCCAAAATGGTTCACCTATTGTTCGTTAGGGCGGGGCAAGTGCATAGAAGACGTTTTATCGATTCAGTTTTCTCCTCGACTCCACAGCTGCTGCAAAGGTCATTAGTATCAACCTTGCATGTCTTCCAATCAAACAATGAGACATCAGGTCTTTAAATGACAGCAATCTGTGAAAGCGTTGCTAATTCCAAACAGGTCCACATCTGTTTGCAGTGAATACAGCCATTGCCAAACGCCCACCTATCATTTGCTCAAAAGTTAGATCTCTCTCGCAGTAGGAGCTTGCTAGTGGCTAGAGGCATGTCCGCGAACTCCAGTTTGGCGGGAATCAGGAGGTAGTCCCTAGTCTTGCAAACACGTCTGCTCTGCAATACTCCTGTGGCCCGGCACCCATATGAACTTCCGGGCCATCTCGTTAAGAGATTTGCGGCAACTCAGGGCTGATGTTGAATTCAGGAAGACACAGTCTAGAGATTTAATAGCAGCTGGGCTGTCAAAGAATATATTAAAAACCACTGTTGTGAGAACATTATATCTCAACCGTTTTACTGCTTCTCTTATGACCAGAATTTCAGCCCGACAAACGCTACAATGATCAGGTAGTTTTCGTGATATATTTAGGCCTACAGCTTTGGAGTAGACCTCGAAACCCAGTTGATTGTTAAGTTTTCAGCCGTCTGTGTAGAAGTCTATATACTGCCTTTTACCAGGAGTTCTGTCCTTCCATGCATCTCTGGTATGAGGGTATGGTAATTCTTATCGAATGGTTCGGCCAAAGTGTAGTCAGTGTTCCCCGGTATGCCAGTAATCGGGTTAAGAATAACGCTATGACCACAGCTACTGTTCCACCACTGTGACATTTAGTGCATTAGATAGCGTCGTACGGACAACACCCGTGATACACAGCCTAGCCATTCGTTGAAACCTATTTTGTACTTAACAGTTTTTGGAATTTTGAAGAGCTTTCCAGCTGACGATAATGTTTTATAGCATTATCGGTCTTACTACTGCTGTATACAACCAATGAACAACACGAGGATTTAGGCCCCATTGTTTTCCTATGGCCCTTTTACAAGAGTAAAGTGCTACTGAAGCTTTTTCCGCCCCGTCTTGTATATTTAGCTAGAAATCCAGCTTCTTTTCCAATATTACGCCAAGGTACAGTCCGCGATCGAGGTATTTTAAAATTTGTACTGGGAGGAAAAATTTCAAGTTGGGACAATTTACTACTTATATTGTCTGTGAAATGAGGGAGTATCAAGAATTAAGCTACCATGATATTATATTTTTTGTGGCTACAATTTGCTCATGTTGGCTAATCAGTGACCTCTGCTTTTAGCAAAGGAGACTTCAATTGGCTGCCTCTTCAATTGGCTGGAGACTTCAATTAGCTGCCTCGTTCTTGTAATTTAACGCCGTTGCATTACTTTCTCTGGGACCATTTGAAAGACTGTGTTTATGTAGACCAACCACAAACAACTGACGTCTTATTAGGTAAAATTCTGCAATGCATGAAGCGAAGATTTAATGCAAAATGACAGAAACAAATGTGTATCGGTTTAGGGAACGGTTATGCTATCATGCATTTCAGTTTATCCTTCTGTTTTAGCGGTTGCTCTTCAGGTCTTGCTGGGTATAATTTTTTATGATTTGGAAGTGTTGCTTCGTGCTAATTTAAAAATTGAGATCGCAAACAAATCAACTGTGGGGCTAAGGACGCTTTGGACTAAATGCGAAAAAGGCGGGTGAATTTTAAACTAAATTTATTAATTTATAACTGATACGATCTTTGTATGCGAACGCCTTAACTTGGGCATCGGATTACCTTTGATTTTAATACTGTCGAGGGTTTGCTTCTCAATGCGTTTTTAAATCTGAGAGAATCGTCCTAAACTCCGGAATGTGGAAATGGCAGGAAAGTATGGCATATATTGACTGAAAGCCTTTTCTTTGTTGACATTAGGGCATAGGTAGTATGGAAATACTCATAACAGGGCGGATTGGGATTACCGTTTAAGCTGACTTTCGGAGATTGAGAAGGATGGATGAACTCTCCTTAAAAAACTCTTCTACTTAACAAATAGATATTTCATCTGTAATCGTCGTAAGTAATGTCGTAAAAAAGCTTGCTTGACCATATAAAGTATAACTTCAAACTGTCCTCTTTGTTGGCTCTGCGTTGCGCTGCCGATTGCGTAGAATCGCTTGCTTACCATCACTCATACTGGAACGGATTGGGATTTTAACTTTAACAGACGTTCGAACATTTGAAAGGTTGTGAGAATTAGCAATTGAAAGTTTCAATTGGAGGAGACAGCTACTTAATTGTTCTTTCTGTTGGTACTCTGTTGTGTTGCCTATAGCGGAGGACAGTTTGCTTGACGCATTCTATTCAAGGCCTTTTTATGGTACTTCTTCCCGCTGTCCTTTCTTTTAGTACTCCGTTGTTTTCGTTGTCCATTTGATGTTGTGTCGTCAATCTTTGTCTCCAAGTGGTTGTCTCTAATTGTTGTTTTGTGAAATTTGTTTTTCGTTTGCCCCTTTTCTGGTGTATCGCTCGTGAGATCTATTGTTCTGCCTGACTTTTAGTGTGGAACATCGGGAAGCATTGTAATAATTCTGGTTTAGATTGTAATTGCGGAAGATCGTGAGCTCGGCGTGAAGTTTCATTATCAACCGGGTGCCCTAGCAATATAGATCGACAAATGTTTAAATAAACTTCTTCCCTCACCAAGGGCAAAATCATGTATTTGGATAGCCTTACTTTTGGTGTGGACCCTCGAGAGCATCGTGGTGGTTGTGGTTTAGATCAGAATTGAGGAAGAGCTTAATTTCGGCATAAAGATGTGTTATTAACCTAATGCCGTGACGAATTAAATTTGCAGGAGTTTAGATAAACTCCGTTCCTCACCTAGGGTAAGATCATATCTAAGTACAGCCAGATTCGTAGTGTGAAACCTTGGGGATCATCGTAGTAATTGTGGTTTAAATCTGAATTGCGGAAGATCGTAAGAGCTGTGTAAATTTGCTTTATCAACCGAGTGCCGTGACAAACTAGATCGCCAGGTGTTAAAATAGATTCTGCTCCTCACCAAGAAGGTGATCATGATCAAATACAGCACAACTTTCGGGGTGGATCCTCTTGGAGAGTTGTAGTTTAGATTTTTAAAGCGGAAGATCATGAGCACATCGAGGAGTTGTATTACATATCAAGCGGGTGCCCTGAAAAACGAGATGAACTGGAGTTTAGAAAGATTCCGCTACTCACCAAGGACAAGATCATGCCCAAATACAGTCCGCCTTTTAGTGTGTAGCCTAGGGAAGCACTGTAATGCTTGCGTTTAAGATCTTAATCGCGGAAGATCGGAAGCAGTGTGAATTTTTAAATGGATTGCCGTGAAAAATTATTTCGGCAGGAGTTAAGGTAGACTTCGGCTCTTAGCTAGAATTAGATCATTTCCAAATATAGCGTGACTTTTAGTGCGGTGGTGAAGAAAGACATGGTATTCACCCGATGTTGAAAGAGAAAAAAGAGTTTAGACCATTTTGTCAAGGTACTCACTTAGGTCTTCCGAGACAAAAAAAAAAACGCTAAACAAAAGTCATTTGTGTTCGTTGATCTTCGAAACAAGGCTCGCTAGATTTTTTACTTGACTTAACTCAATCGTTCCATTAGTGGATAGTAGGCAACCATTTGTTTGCCGGAAGTTTTGCGAAAACTAAGAGTAGCTGATAACTAAAGACAATTCATTTTTGGACATCTCTTCTTGAATATGGGACTATTTTAAGTAGTACCCAAAACGTAGCTGTGTAGTATCTTTTCGGCTACCAGTGACAAATTTGCATTCACGGGCATTAAAAATAAGTTTTTTTTTTAATCTGATCAAATCGACTTGTTTGAAGCCTGTTGAAGCCATTGTTGGGCTCAAAATACTAATACCACGTCATAACGATAGGAAGAATCGTCTTATTTAAGGATGACCCAAACTAAATAGAACATATTCGATTTAATCATCAAAATAGCTTAATTTCTATTCGCTTAATATTTCAATATTCTTCCATTTTCCCTATATCTAATCAAATAATTCTTCCCATTACCCTTTGCCTCATTTCATAAGCCAAAATTTTGAACGCTAATTTATTAAAATAATTTCATCATTTTATTTTTAAAAATAAATTACATATCTGATAAAGAATAAGGTTCATTTTTATAATAACAATATATAAATGGACTATCTTTAAATGAGTAACTTGACTTATAATGAGGGTAGATTTTATATATATTATCAATGATTAGTTATGTTTGAATATACGAATTTTAATCATTTTTGGAACAAAATCTATAAAAATAGACAGATAACAAGCCGTCTAGTTGTGTATATGGTCTCGGGAAGTGAATCAGAATCTAAGGGTTTAGTTAAATACTTAACTTCAATGTTGGTGTAGGTTATAAATAGTAAGAAGATATTAAAATTGTTTCTAGCCGATATCACTGAGGTCAAATGTGCACCGATTGTCAATTATCTTTATATATATTATACAAATACTAATGAAGCACTTCATCCAAAAAATAAAAAGGATCGGAGCAGGAGAAGTTTCTCCCCCTATTCGAACTATTATACTTAGTTTTGAGTATCTTTATATCAAGGCTTTTATTTTTTGGAATATTCATAGTTTTACGACAGTCGAGAAAAGATTGTAAATTTTTGCCATTTTCAATTTTTTAGGAATTTTTAAAAAATATTTTTTTTTTTCAATTTTGCAAATTTTTTTTTTTTTTTGATTAAGTTGTAAATAACTCTAAAACCGTTTATCACTCAAAAATTTTTTGTTTGTACTTTGTAAGGGCAATTTTGTTATTAATCCATTAAAGCATTTTTCAATAAAATTAGATAAGTCATTTTCAAGATATAGTAAACTAACTAAAACGACCTCGTTAAAAAATTCCAAATTTTAGTATTTTTTTTAAATCCACAAATAAATAAAAATTACTTTCAATCTAGAAACGATGGTAATTTTTTTTATTTTCGATATTTAAAGGAATTTATAAGAAATACAATTTTTCGATTTTCTAAAAAAAAAAAAAAAAAATTTAATATTGAAATGTGAATAACTCCAAAACCGTTTATCACTCAAAACTTTTTGTAAGCACATCTTAAGGGTCAGTTTGTTCTTACGATTCTGATTTATTTCCTAAAAAATTGGACAAGCTGTTTTCAAGATATGAAAAACTAAATAGAACAGCCTCTTCAAAAAATCAAAATTTTAGAAGAGAAAAAATTGTTTCAAAAAAATTAATGAATAAATTTAAAGTAGTTTAAGTCTGGTAAAAATGGTTCATTTTTGCCATTTTTCACTTTTTTTATTAATTTTTAAAAAATAAAAAATTTTTGATTTTGCACAAAAAGATATTTTTTTTTTTTTGATATTGAAATGTATATAACTCTAAAACCGTTGATCATGCAAAAATGTTTTATAAGAACTTATTAAGGGCAATTTTGTTGTTAATCCATTAATGTATTTTTCAGTAAAATTTTACAAGTAATTTTCAAGATATAGTTAACTAACTAAAACAACCTCTTCAAAAAATTCGAAATTTTAGAAAAAAAAAATTTCAAATTTTAGAAGTCTTTTCTTAAATTCATAAAAGAATTAAAATTACTTTCTATCTAGTAACGATGGTAAATTTTTGCCATTTTTAATATTTAAAGGAATTTATAAAAAAAAATTTTGGTTTTACACAAAAAAAATATTTTTTTTAACATTGAAATGTATATAACTCCAGAATCGTTTATCACTGAACATCCGTTGTAAGCTCGTTTTATTGGTTATCAAGATTATTAAGATTCTGATGCATTTCTTTAAAATTGGACAAGCCGTTTTCAAGATATGATAAATTAGCTAAAACAACCTTTTCTAAAAAACAAAATTTTAGAAGTGAAAAAATTGCTTCAAAAAAAATAATGAATAAATTTAAAATAGTTTAAATCTAGTAACAATGGTTAATTTTTGCATTTTTTTGTTTTTTTTTTTATTAATTTTTAAAAAATAAAAATTTTTCGATTTTGCACAAAAAAATATTTTTTTTGATATTGAAATGTATATAACTCCAGAACCGTTTGTTACCCAAGTTCTTCTGTAAGCTCGTCTTAATGGTCATTTTGTTCTTAAGATTCTGATGTATTTCTTAAAAAATTGGATAAGGCGTTTTTAAGATATGGTAAAATTACTAAAACAACTTCATCAAAAATTTCATATTTTGGAAAATTTTTTTTTTAAACTTCATGAAAATATTAAAAATAGTTTTACTTGAATGTTATTTTAGCTGTTGACCAGTATTACCGGACACAGTGACATAATTGACCTCATATTAATTAAAAAACAGTGATTTTGAGACATTTAGATGATCATACACCCTAAAGCGGTAAAATGAACTTTTCTCTACAAGATCATTACACAACAAGAAATTATGTTATAAGTTATAGCGAGACCTAAAACTGATCAAACTTGATTTTATAGATTAATTTTATTATGTTTGAAATAAAATAGCAAACTCAAAATTCTCGCGATTCTTCTAAAAGAATAAAAGAAATTAGAAAAATCAACAATAAAATTGTTATCATCTGGAAAAATAACAATTTTATTGTTTATTTTTTTGATGGTGTTTTTTCAAATTTTTTTGGTCCCCAAAAAATGTTTAAAAAATGTTTATGTACAGCCAATACTATCCATGTATGTTTAGATGTTCATACCTATATATATTCTAGTTCTATTATATAGCGATAAATTCAAATTAAGACCTTATCGTTTTCTGTTTTTTTTTTTTAAATAATTTCAATTTGTGCAATGCCATAAAAAATTAAATAAATAAACAAGAATATCTCTGTTTTTATTGTACAAACAATTATTTAAATATACAAAAATTATTACGTAATATTAAAGCTAAACTTTAGACAAAAATTCCCAAATTTTTTTGTAATTATATCAAAATTTCTACACTTTAGTTACCTTCAAATATATACCCTCCGCGGGACTACATAAAAAGTTTTTCTTATTAAATTTCATGGGAATTTGAGTCTTTTCACAAACCGAAAATTTGAAGTTCTGCAAAAGCACAGCCAAGCCTACCAAAGCCTGCATTTTACCAAAACGCATACCAATACAAATACGAGGACCTTCACCGAAGGGTATATGTAAAACAGAATCACGTTCGGCTACTTTTTCGGCAGAGAAATGATCGGGATCGAAGACATTGGGATTGGGATAGTAGCGTTCATCGCGATGTATGGCACTGGCGGGTATTAAGACAATCATGTCTTTTTTGATAACATATTTGGGATGACCAGGTACGGGGTAATCCTCGGAGGCATAGCGGGTCAGCAAAGGTACCACGGTGTACAAGCGTAGAGTTTCTGAAAATTTAAAGATTTAATAAAGATTTTAAAGAATTTTCTTAAACAAAATTATAACTAACCTTGTATAATTTGCTCCAAGTAGACCAATTCCTTCATGGCTTCATAGCTAAATTCTTGATTATGTCTCTCCAAAACTTCCAATATCTCCTCACGGGCCTTTTGCTGCAAATCCTCGCGTTGAGCCAATTCGTACAAAGCAAAACCCATGGTCGTAGAGGAAGTCTCAAAACCGGCCACCAAAAATACAAAAGCCTGAGCCGCTATTTCCTCTAAACTTAAACTGGTCAATTCTTCACCCGACTCCGATTTCATTAGTTTATTATTTTTCAAATCTATTAACATGTCCATGAAATCATTACGTCTCACATTATTTTCCTCACGATATTTCACTGTTTCTCGGACAATACCCATGAAATAGTCCTCGACATCTTGTAAGGTTTCCTTCATATGCAACTTCTTAGCCAATTGAGGAAAACTCAAGCGAAAAGCTATACCCAATTGACCATGACGCTGTTCAATCAGGGACTTACGACCCATCATGCGAAATTGGTTATTGGGATCTTTTAAACTGCTCATTTCCAAACCAAAAGCACAATTGCCTATAACATCGGTAGTATAACGGGCCATTAAATCGGTTACCTCAATAATGGGACTTTCCTTTGACTCCTTGCCAAAAACATTAACAAACTCTTTGCTTATTTTGACAATAATGGGGTACATGTTCTTCATTTTTCCCGATGTAAAAGTGGGTGATAGTTTAGTGCGCATATTACGCCACTTCTGACCCTCCAAATTGAATAACATGCCCGTCAGGGGATCATCTTCCTCATTCACAAACATACCACGATCGGTAAACTTGGTAAAATCCTTAATCATGATCAGCTTCAAAAGTGCAGGATCAAGTATAAAAACCGAAGGTCTGAAGAACCAATAGAACCCAGCAAAAGGTCCCGAATTTTTATGTTTATTATAGAAATCATTCCAGACATCCATAAAAGATCTTTTACTGCCTACACCGGTAACATTTCCCAAGAACAAAGTGGGCTCATCACAGGCTATATCCAATTTTTGCCAATAACTATAAGTTTTTAGTAATTTATTATAGAAATATGCCAACAAGGCTAACAAACATATAATTAAGATCGCAGAGATCATTTTTCTAATTTGAATTTAATTAAACTTTCCAATAGTAACCAGTTTTTTTCTCAATTTTTAAACACAACCTATACGATCACTTTCTGCTTACAAACTAAATCATTAGCGAGCTTTGTCGGTATTAAATTAACATCATTTGAAAAGCTTTTTCATAAGTTATCTTAATAAGTGAGAGACAGAGAGTGTGTGATCATAACTGATCAGGCCTGCCAGATTTGCCGATTTATTGCCATTTTGGCGGTTTTTGACCTCAAAAATACTGAAGTGCCGATTTTGCCAGAAAATTTCAGGTTTTTGAACTTATCTTGAAAACAAACTAAACATGATATAACACATATGACAAAAACAGGAGTAGGCAGCCCATAGCACCAGTAGCCGATGAATTTTATATAATTTTCTTCAATAAAAATATTTGTATATTCAAAAGTTTTCAAATCTACTATAGAAAAATTTTTGATAAAAAGATTTTCAATAGAAAAATATTTTGATGAAAAAAATTTTCTTTCAAAAAATTTTTTATAGAAAAATTTTTGATGAAAAAAATTTTCTATAGAAAAGTTTTTGATAAAAAAATTTTCTATAGAAAAGTTTTTGATAAAAAAAATTTTCAATAGAAAAGTTTTTGCTAAAAAAAAATTTCTATAGAAAAGTTTTTGCTAAAAAAATTTTCTATAGAATAGTTGTTGATAAAAAAATTTTCTATAGAAAAGTTTTTGATAAAAAAAAAAATTTTATATAAAAAAATGTTTAATAAAAAAATTTTCTATAGAAAAATTTTAGATAAAAAAAATTTCTATAGAAAAATTTTAGATAAAAAAAATTTCTATGAAAAATATTAGATAAAAAAATTTTCTGTAGAAAAATTTTTGATAAAAAAATTTTCCATAGAAAAATTTTTGATAAAAATATTTTCTATAGAAAAATGTTTGATAAAAAAATTTTCTATAGAAAAATTTTTGATAAAAAAATTTTCTATAGAAAAATTTTTGATAAAAAAATTTTCTATAGAAAAATTTTTCATAAACAAATTTTCTATAGAAAAATTTTTGATAAAAAAATTTTCTATAGAAAAATTTTTGATAAAAAAATTTTCTATAGAAAAATTTTCAATAAAAAAATTTTCTATGAAAGATTTTTGATAAAAAAAATTTTCCATAGAAAAATTTTTGATAAAATCATTTTCTATAAAAAAATTTTTGATAAAAATATTTTCTATAGAAAAATTTTTGATAAAAAAATTTTCTATAGAAAAGTTTTTGATAAAAAAATTTTTTATAGGAAAATTTTTAATAAAAAAATTTTTTATAGAAAAATTTTTGATAAAAAACTTGTTTATAGATTTTCTATAGAAATATTTTTGACAAAAACATTTTCTATAGAAAAATTTTTGATAAAACAAATTTCTATACAAAAGTTTTTGATAAAAAAATTTTCTATAGAAAAATTTTTGATTAAAAATTTTTCTATAGAAAAATTTTTGATTCAAAATTTTTCTATAGAAAAATTTTTGATAAAAAAATTTTCTATAGAAAAATTTTTGATAAAAAAATTTTCTATAGAAAAATTTTTGATAAAAAAATAAAAAAATTTTCTTTAGAAAAATTTTTGATCAAAAAATTTTCTATAGAATAATTTTTGATAAAATTATTTTCTTTAGAAAAATTTTTGATCAAAAGATTTTCTATAGAAAAATTTTTGATAAAAAAGTTTCTATAGAAAAATTTTTGATAAAAATATTTAAAAAAAAATTTCTATAGAGAAATTTTTAATAGAAAAATTTTCTATAGAAAAATTTTTGATAAAAAAATTTTCTATAGAAAACTTTTTGATAAAAAAAAATTCTATGGAAAACTTTTTGATAAACTAATTTTCTATAGAAAAATGTTTGATAAAAAAATTATTTATAAAAATATTTTCTATAGAAAAATTTTTGATGAAAAAATTTTCTATAGAAAAATTTTTGATAAAAAAAATTTCTATAGACACATTTTTGATAAAAAAAATTTTCTATAGAAAAGTTTTTGATAAAAAAAATTTCTATAGAAAACTTTTTGATAAAAAAAAATTCTATAGAAAACTTTTTGATAAACTAATTTTCTATAGAAAAATGTTTGATAAAAAAATTATTTATAAAAATATTTTCTATAGAAAAATTTTTGATAAAAAATTTTTGTATAGAAAAATTTTTAAAAAAATTTCTATAGAAAAATTTTTGATAAAAAAAATTTTCTATGAAAGATTTTTGATAAAAAAATTTTCCATAGAAAAATTTTTGATAAAAAAATTTTTCTATAGAAAAATTTTTGAAATAAAAATTTCTATGGAAAAATTTTTGATAAAAAAAAATTTTCTATGAAAGATTTTTGATAAAAAAATTTTCCATAGAAAAATTTTTGATAAAAATATTTTCTATAGATAAATTTTTGATTAAAAAATTTTCTATAGAAAAGTTTTTGATAAAAAAAATTTTCTATAGAAAAATTTTTCATAAACAAATTTTCTATAGAAAAATTTTTGATTAAAAAATTTTCTATGGAAAAATTTTTGATAAAAAAATTTTCTATAGAAAAATTTTCGGTAAAAAAATTTTCTATGAAAGATTTTTGATAAAAAAATTTTCCATAGAAAAATTTTTGATAAAATCATTTTCTATAGAAAAATTGTTGATAAAAAAATTTTCTATAGAAAAGTTTTTGATAAAAAAATTTTCTATAAAAAAATTTTTCATAAAAAAATTTTCTATAGAAAAATTTTTGATAAAAAAAATTATCTATGAAAATATTTTCTATAGAAAAATTATTGATGAAAAAATTTTCTATAGAAAAATTTTTGATAAAAAAAATTTTCTATAGAAAAATTATTGATAAAAAAATTTCGATAGAAAACTTATTGATAAAAAAATTTCTATACAAAAGTTTTTGTTTATAATATTTTGATAATTTTTTATAGAAAAATTTTCTATAAAAAAATTTTTGATAACGAAATTTTATATAGAAAAATATTTGATGAAAAAGAAAGCAAAGAAAAATATTTAATGAAAAAATTTTCTATAGAAAAATTTTTGATAAACTAATTTTCTATAGAAAAATGTTTGATAAAAAAATTATCTATAAAAATATTTTCTATAGAAAAATTTTTGATAAAAAATTTTCTATAGAAAAATTTTGATAAAAAAATTTTCTATAGAAACATTTTTAATAAAAAAATTTTCTATAGAAAAATTTTTGATAAAAAAAATTTTCTATAGAAAAATTTTTGATAAAAAAAATTTTCTATAGAAAAATTTTTGATAAAAAAATTTGTAATTGAAAAATTTTTTATAAAAAAATTTTTAATAGAAAAATTTTTGATAAAAAAATTTTTAATAGAAAAATGTTTGATAAAAGGATTTTCTATAGAAAAATATTTGATGAGAAGATTTTCTATAGATAAATATTTGATGAAAAAGATTTTCTATAAAAAATTTTTGATAAAAAAAATTTTCTATAGAAAAGTTTTTGATAAAGAAATTTTCTATAGAAAAGTTTTTGATAAAAAAATTTTCTATAGAAAAATTGATTAAAAGATTTTCTGTAGAAAACTTTTTGATAAAAAAATTTTCTATAGAAAAATTTTTGATAAAAGGATTTTCTATAGAAAAATATTTGATGGAAAGATTTTCTATGGAAAAATATATGATAAAAAAATTGTATTTTTAGTTCTGTTCTCTTTATCTAAAATTGTTAATAATTTTTTAGACTTACTTCTTCAAATTAAAGCTTTCCAAACAAAATTTTTACAGACTTTTATTAGGGGTTTAGTCTACAGATCGTCAAAATTGGTCCATTATTTATGGTATCTCCCATAGGTCCCACTTCCCGATATTGACAAATATCAACATGAAATTTAAAACAAATATTGCTTATTAAAACTAAAATCATTGTACCAAAATCGGTCCACATTTGACCATAGCTCCCATACAAATTCTTCTTTAAAAACGCACTAAATGAGACAAAAATCACTAAAACGCTCGTAAATCTAAAGATAATGAGAATTTTTAGTTAATTTTTGTGTACATAATTTTTGTAACAACTGTAATCAATCTGATAAATTTCAAGATAATCTGTCCACATTTGACCCTAGCTCTCATATAAGTCCAAATGTTGGTATGATAGCAAAATTTAGCAAATGTTTTTTTTTGTACAGGAAAAAGAACACCTTTGAGCTTAATGGTGAGGGTTATCGTTAGAACTTTTTTCAAAATAAACTTTAAAGTCCAAAATCTCTATTCCGGGAATGTAGTCCTTTGGGAGTAATCCGAAATATTGATCCAATTTGTGACCTATAGGGATTATTTTGTACCAAAAAAAATGATTGTTCCTAATTTTATTTATATATCGATTTAAGAAAGTTATTATGAGTTGATATGTTTAGTAAAAGGAGGGTGTCGGAGTTATATTTCAATATGGAAAAAGTAAAAAAGATTCTACAATTTAATTCAGATAAACTAAAATTTCATAAATTAATAAAAAATTTTAGTATTTGGCTATATTTATTATATATTTTTGGTTACTTTGAAAACCCCGATTTTTTTGCCGATTTTAAAAAATTTACTGCCAATAGTGCCGGGTTTTTTACGAAAAATTTCTGGCAGCCCTGCAACTGAATGATAATAACAGCCAATTATTGAGAGAAAAACAAAGCAAACAACTTCTAAGTTCAAGGTTAATTTAAGTTTCAAATTTCAAAACAATTCAGCGGTTTTTAATGAAAGTTTAGAAAACTTTTCTATTAAGAGTCAATCGGTTATATTTTATTCAAAACTGTTCAAATTTCCTACAAAAAAACTGTATTTTTTTTTAATTTCCTAAAGAAAAATTTTCGGTTGCTTTTCAAAAACAAGTAGTGATGCTATGTCAGAGCTGATACTGCAAGATCTTCGGGCAACTTATAGCGAAATTAGGGCAAAATTATCATGGGAGGGTGACCAGTCTAGTTGATAAAGATAGCCAAGAAAGGTGTCGGATTTATAGTGTATTAAGGTATACAAAAGCTCAGAGTGGTCACCCTCGAGATCTAACAATTCTTCTTCTTCTGATATCCTTGAATCCCAGTGAAGCATAGGCCTCAGCCTTTTTTTATATCGGACTCTATTGCGAGGTGTTAGGCATACGTCATTCCAAGAATAACTTGTTGCTTGCAACTCCGCATCAATTGACTTTCTCCACGTTCTAGAAGGTACACTGATACGTCAGCCTCTTCCCTGTGGATTCCAACGAAAAGCTTGTCGAGCAATGTTGGTAATTGGCCTTTGAAGTGCGTTAAGAGATCGTTACTTATGCTGTTCGGCCACCGTATATTAAGAATTTGCCGTAAGCATTTATTTGCAAAGGTTTGCAAGCGCTTATCGATGGAATTTGTGCGATTCCAGGTCTCGCGGCCGTAATACAGGATGAACTTGACATTCGAGTTGTATATTCGTAATTTCTTTGTTGTGGATTCTTCTTCTGTTGTCCTTAACTCCCAGTGTAGCACAGGGCTTCAAACATCCTTTTATATCGGACTCTATTGCGAGTTGTTAGGCATACCTCATTCGAAGAAAAGCTTGCTGCTTACAACTGCTCGTCAATTAACCTTCTCCACATTTTAACAGATGCACCAAAACGACGACCTCTATCCTGTGGTCTTCGAAATGTGTGGCCTATCCATCGCCATTTCCGTTGACGTATTTAGTTGATTTTCGCGCTAAGTAGATCTTCATTTCGTCTGCGCCTATCGATGGCATTAGTACCCCAGTAAAACTTTTCATTACTAAATAATGAGTTAAACAGTTAAACTATTGAACACGAACTACTTACTCATTCGCTGTTTAAGTCATTACATTAACATGGGGATGTCATTGGAGGCAAGTACTTACCAATTGCAGAAAAGTAATGACTTGGGTAAGCAATTTGAAAGCAACAACTTTTTTGTTGTTGTTTTATTAAAAACATATATTTTTAAACGAAATACAAAATTTTTTTTTATGATCCCATGGGGGCTCGAACCCAGACCCTCCGACTGCTAGGCAGAGACTCTTCCACTGAGCTACTTCATATGTTGAAAACTCAGCAGCTTATAATTAATATAAACAATTTTTATTTTTAGATCCAAAAACATGTAAAAATAACTTTGTTTTTCCCTGCTTTTTTTTGCTTTGTTGTAATTTTTGAAAAAATATTTTTTTATTTATATTTTTATACGATTTTTTTAATTATTTTAAAACTTTTTTAAAACTTAAACAATTTAAATCTTCTTTTTTGTATAAGTTTTTACATAAGATTGACTCTTACTTACTTAAATGTTACAACCTGTTAAGGTCAAAGTCCGAGCATATTTTAGAAATCCATGGATTTCGATCTTGTGCGAATATTCTCCAATTTTATAGGCCAAGCTTTGAAAAATGTTCCTCTACTTGGTCTTTCTATCGAAGTTTCGGACATCCTCCTCTAACATTAGGTAGTGGGACATTTCAATTCTAATTTTATCCTCTTCATTGTATTTTTTTTTTTCAAGAGAGGGTTACTAGCCCGTAATCCTAACCCATTTTTATCGATCTTATGGGACAACTCTCGGAACATGTTAACTCACAATATTAATGGGTGTTAAACTAGCTCCCCGGGTGATACCATGAGGAGGTGTGTGTCCACAGATAAGTTGGGCTTACCAAGTTAAGACCAATTAGAATCGTGTTTGGTATTCAACATCCCCTACATAATCAAAATTGACTCATGATGGTATTTTTTCATTAACGTGAGTTAGTTTGATAAAATTTTTTACAGAAGATAATGTTTAAGTTCTTAAAATTCAAAAATAATTTAAAAAGACTCTTTTAATAAAAAAAAAAAAACTAAAAAAAATTGTTGCCCTTGGTGGGATTTGAACCGTGGCCATTCAGTTTAAATTACCATCTTAATTACAAATAAGTACTTCTGTAATAACTTATTATTTATTCGGATGGTATGTTGTAGTCGTTACAAGGTAACCAGTTATCGGAGTACTTGCCATTACCAAAGTTTTGCTGGGACGTTTCCAAGTTCTGCAGCCCTAATACACGATGGACTTGACATTCGAGTTGTAGGTTCTTAACTTTGTTGTTGTTTTAGGGGATGTTAGATACCAGGCAACGGTTCTGATTGGTCTTAACTTGTTAAGCCCGGACTTTTCTTGGTTATCATTCATCTCAATTGTAGATACTAACCTCCTCGTAGTATCACCTAGGGAACTAAGCTAACACCCGTAATGTAGAGAGCTAACATGTGCCGCGAGTTCTCTCATAAAAACGATACAAATTTGGGTTAGGACGTCGGGCTAGTAACCTAATCCTGAAAAAAAAAACAATTACTAGAGCTAAATTGGAATAAAAACGGTCTCCCTTATGTCAGCAGAGGATGTCCGAAACTTCGATGGAAAGACCAGGTAAAGGAAAACCTTTTAATCTTTAAATCGAAGCTCTTGGAATACTAAATTTTGCTCGACCTTTGACCTTAACAGGTTACCATTTAGGTAAGTAATTCTTTCTGTAGAACGTAGAACGGTAAATTTTTTCAAAAACACTTTGTCGAAATAAGAAATTGCCGAAGGCGGTTTATTTACAGACATCGTCTTAGATAAGAGAAATTTTGAGCTCTAACAACGTTGTGTTAATGAATTATCCTTGCTTAGGTGCAGGGAACTCTAAGACTAGTATTATAGCTATCTCCGGTAGTGTTTTCCATTCCAGACAGTCTTTAGAGGGAGTGCTTCACAAAGAACTAATCACCCCTTCTCTTCAACCTGTTACCAGTTGAACTCGATGTCCCAATCCTACAGTCTTTCTCAATGCTGGCAAGATTGAACTGTGAAGGGTGTTTTGCTTGTTTGGATCACTTATTTTAAGTACTTCCGATAACCACAAAGCTAAAGGGCGTCTGTTTCTCATATTGGGCGTCCTTGTTTCGACGTCTGCTCCCCAATGGGTAGGCAGTATTTTTATTAACTTGGCAGTAAGAATAATGTCTTTAAAAATAATGCCCTATGTATCTGGTCAAAGGCTTCGTAATCTCCGGAGACGCAGCTCTTATAGTACCAGTTTCGGACGGTGGTGAGTAGTGAAACTACAAAAAGCTCACAACTTCGACTACTTAGTTGGAGAGACCTGGTAAAACTAGTATGTCCACGACAGGTTCCAAGGTTAGTTTGGTGAGGGCACCCAGTCAAACTAACCGACAAACTACTTGTACCAAAAACGCAGGGAGAAAGTCTGCCGAGTTCAGATCTTCCTATTACCAAAAAACTTTACCCATAAAAGGTAGTAAAACTTCGGAAGTGCCTTTGTGTTCTACTCCAAGCACTTCTAAAGCCGCAATAGTCAAATCGGATAAAAACTTAGAACTTCCTGAGCGAATTGGAATCCCGTACGCTTGTTCGGGTTCCCTTCCAGCATCTTTCCCTAGTTTTTGGATGACACGTATGTAAAAACGGAAGTTTTGGAGATAAGGTACTGTAATAAACAGAAATAGTGTTTATGCACCAAAATGTTCTGGGTCTTGGTATTGTCCGATCTCGAAATATAAAATTGAACACTTGTATTGTTAAATTAAAAATTCAAAATTTTGCTTTTAATTTAATATAAATAGATAAGTTTAATATCAAAGTTCGTTATAATGAGATATTATAATGATTCTTTCAAAAATATTCTTACAATTTAGTTACCCTCAAATGTACTCCCCTCTCCGGACTACATAGCAAATTCTTCTTATTATATTTCATTGGGATTTGGGTTTGTTCACAAACCGAAAACTTAAAATTTTTCAGAAGAACCGCCAAGCCAACTAAAGCCTGCATTTTGCCAAAACGCATACCAATACAATTGCGCGGACCATCACCGAAGGGCATATATAAAACCGAATCACGTTGTGCTACTTTTTCGGGGTTGAAGTTATCAGGATTGAAAACATTAGGATTGGGATAGTAGCGTTCATCCCGATGTATAGCACCAGCAGGTATTAAAACCAACATATCTTTTTTGATAACATATTTAGGATGACCGGGAACGGGGTAATCCTCCGAGGCATAGCGTGTAAGTAAAGGTAAGACGGTGTATAAACGTAAGGTTTCTGAAATTATTTAATTAAGAAATTGAAAATGTTATACGCTTCTTTAAAAATTTATTGATTTTTTATCTTACCAGCTATAACCTGATCCAAATACACCATTTTCTTCATGGCTTCATAGCTAAATTCTTGATTGTGATTCTCTAAGACCTCCAAAATTTCATCTCTTACCTTTTGCTGAATCTCCTGATTCTGGGCCAATTCATAGAGAGCAAAGCCCATGGTAGTGGAAGAAGTCTCAAATCCCGCCACCAAAAATACAAAAGCTTGAGCCGCTATTTCCTCAAGCGTTAAATTCGTCATTTCTTCTCCCGTTTCCGATTTCATTAGTTTATTATTCTTCAAATCTATTAACATATCCATGAAATCATTACGTCTTACATTATTTTCCTCACGATATTTCACTGTTTCCCTAACAATACCCATGAAATAGTCTTCGACATCTTGTAAGGTTTCCTTCATATGCAATTTTCGTGCTAATTTGGGAAAACTGTTGCGAAAGGCAAAACCCCAATCGCCTAACCGCTGCTCGATTAGAGATTTACGTCCCATCATGCGAAATTTATTATTGGGATCTTTCAAACTGCTCATTTCCAAGCCAAAGGCACAATTGCCTATAACATCGGTGGTAAAACGGGCCATTAAGTCACCCACCTCGATTATTTCACTTTTCTCTACCTCTTTGCCAAAAACACTCACAAATTCCCGACTGATCTTGACAATAATCGGAAACATTATTTTCATTTTACCCGAGGTAAAGGTGGGTGATAATTTATTGCGCATATGACGCCATTTATTGCCTTCCAAAGTAAACAGATTTCCGGTCATGGGATCATCTTCTTCATTCACAAAAATACCACGATCCACAAATTTGCTGAAATCCTTAATCATAATCGATTTTAATAAGGCCGGTTCAAGAACGAAGACTGCGGGTGTGAAGAACCAATAGAAACCAGCAAAGGGTCCCGATTTTCTGTGTTTATTATAGTAATCTTGCCAAACATCCAAGAAAGATCTTTTACCGCCCACATCGGTAACATTGCCCAGAAATAGCTGGGGCTCATCGCAGGCTATGCCTAAGTTTTGCCAGTACTTATAACTTAGACGAAATTTGTTAAAGAAATAAGCCAAAATGGCTAAGAGACTTATAATCAAAATTAGGAAAATCATTTTTTTTATTACGAGTATAATCAAATATGTTCGGTATTTTAGCAAAAGCACCTCCAATGTTTTCACGATTTGTTTATAAACTGAATTATCTGTGAGCTTTACTCGTTTTAAATAAAATATTTGTTTTCAAAACTTTATCTTAATGATTAAGAATCGTAGTTAGTTCATATCTTTTTAATTTCATCTATGGGGATACTCGATTGAAGCAAAAGAACAACCTTTAAAACTTATGAAGTATTCAATTTTTATCTCTCGATTTTAATAAAATTTTGAGATTTTTTTTTTTATTCGAAAAATTTCACCACTTTTCGAAAATTGTCATTTAACAAAATAAAGTTGTTCATTATCTCTCGGTAAAAATTTATTATCAATTTGTTAGGTTTAGGACTTATCATGGAATAGATTTTATACCAGCAACACATTAATTTATTAAGAAACGACATTTATCTTCATCGGCCGAATGTCTTCGCCTTATGTGAGACCCAGGTTTCTGAAAGTGCTGATCCACAGGACTCGCATATTCCTGGGTATTACCTTATGTCGCTTTTCACTTATCACCGGGGCGTTGCATTGTACATTAGCGATGAAATTGTGTTCCAGTGTCAACAACCTTTAGGCACGTTTGATAAAGAATTTAATTATTTATGGGTTATATTCAAAATCAGGAAACATCTTTTGCGTTTTGGACTTTTATATAGAAGTCCCAACGCTGAAAGGGATACTACTATATCAGGTTTCGACGCCCTTTCCGATTCCATTCCGAAGATCCTAGAAAATTATCCGAGCATTGTTGCTGGTGATTTTAATGTTCACAATTCTACTTGGCTTCAGCATTCGAGCCATACAACATCTGAGGGCCAGTTCAATCAGACTTGAAAGCATGCAGTTAATCATTCACAGATCCGGTTGATAAAGCTAACCTCTTAGCTTAATTATTTGCAAGCAATTCCTGCTTGCCGGAAAGCTTTCAACCTATGCCCGTTCTCAAAAGAGTATCCGTGATTGAAAAAAAGGTTTTAGAGAGTCTCAACATAAATAAGTCTCCAGGGCCGGATGGCATTCCAGCACTTGTCTTAGCTACCTTATGCCGGTGAATTTTCTCAGTGTTGGAAGATTGCTAATGTTACGCCAATCCCTAAAAAAAGGAGCGGCTATTAACCCTAAAAATAACCGTCGAATAGCGAAAGTAAAGTTGTGGCTCTGGATATTGCAAAGGCGTTCGATAGAGTGTGGCATAGTGCACTTTTATCGAAACTTGTTGCTTTTGGTGTCGGTAACAACTTCTCTCGATTTATATCGAGCTTCCTCAGACTTGGCACTATTAGAGTTGTCGTAGATGGGATTTTCAAGTGTCGAAAGAAGCATTTAAGTGCCTCGATTTCAAAAACGGTGTAAGAAATACTTGACTCCAGCTGATCTTCAAACTATTTACACCACCTATATCCGACCGGAAATTTAAAACAACTGTCATGTATGGTCCGGTGCTTCAAAGTCTATTTTGGAGCTTCTCGACCAAGTACAGGAGAGGACGAAGGGTATCCAAATCTATTGACTCACTTGAACACCTTCGCAGTGTGGGTTGTGTTTCACTGTTCTATCGTTATCACTTTGGAATATGCTCTAACGAAATCAGGGAACTTATTCCCGAAACTCGAATTTTCATGCGCAATACACGTTTATCTGTTAGAGCTCATCCCTTCGCAATTATGGCTAGCCTCGATCTAGAGGAATTTTGGTATCGATCTAATAAAACTGGGTCATTGGTGAAGGGATGATAATAAAGTCTTCATTCGAAAGAGTATTATATTCGTTAAATATATAAACATTCCCCCGATGGGACACTTTCCAAGGCACTCTTTGTTGTACTAAACTGGCCGACGGTGTAATTAATGGCTTTGTAAATAGATCTTATTTCGGCAATCCCGCTTAGATCTATTTGAGTATTAATGGTCTCATTTACCCATAGGCCATGCCAACATTCTGCATAAAGTTTTCAATATCCCTAACGTGGACTACTGCATATCTACTCCCCTATTTGACAATATCTCTGGAAATCCTCCTTCCTCTGATGATGGGTGTCTGGAGGTATACAGGCTTCTTCATCCCTCTATTAGGGAAGCAAATCTGTTTTAACTTCCTGATCTCTATAGTACTATTCAGACCGAAATTTCGGTTATATACAAAGCTGACGCCACAGAATTTACGACAGAAATATTCGCTTTTGTAGATATTCGTTATATCTGGAGATCCGAATTTCTAGAAATCCTACTTCTTCTGATGATGGGTGTCTGGAAACGTCCTTCCTCTGATGATGGGTGTCTGGAGGTATACAGGCTTCTTCATCCCTCTATTGGGGAAGCAAATCAGTTTTAACTTCCTGATCTCTATAGTACTATTCAGGCCGAAATTTCGGTTATATACAAAGCTGACGCCACAGAATTTACGACAGAAATATTCGCTTTTGTGGATATTCGTTATATCTGGAGATCCGAATTTCTGGAAATCCTCATTCCTCTGATGATAGGTGTCTGGAGGTATACAGGCTTCTACATCCCTCTATTAGGGAAGCAAATCTGTTTTAACTTCCTGATCTCTATAGTACTACTCAGACCGAAATTTCGGTTACATACAAAGCTGACGCCACAGAATTTACAACAGAAATATTCGCTTTTGTAGATATTCGTTATATCTGGAGATCCGATTTTTTTTAAATATGCAATAGAGATATTCATTTCTGTATCTACAGCCAGGCCGCCAAAAAAATCCTATCTAATGTCCGTACGACATCTGTTCTCATTCACGAATGCCGGGCATGTCTTTGCTATATTAAACTCTTCTGGGTACTTATGATCAAAGCTATGGCTGGATCTACGATTAGAGTTATGGCTACACCTATGACTATAGCTATGGCCAAAATAATGATTAAAGCTTTGACAACTGCGTGCTGTGTATGACTCTATCACTTAAGCATTGACTTAGGTTATGACTCCACATAACTAATATTAATTTATGTAATTGGATTGGCAACCCTCTTTCCGTTAAAGTAGATATGAAATCGCTCTGCTTCTAACTACTAAGAAAAAGCTTTTTTTGTAGCATAGGTATATAAGCTTAAAGCTTATATGTGTTTCAGTTCATAAACAAAACGCGTGTGTGACAGTTGTATTCACTTAAAAGTAACGCTCGAGTTCATTCAAAATTTAATTTAAATTATTAAAATATGATTTCGATATTCTTAATTACATGTTTGATTGGCCTCTTGGCTTATGTCTATAATAAATTGCGTCAGCGTTATAAATATTGGCAAAATTTGGGTATAGATTGCGATGAGCCCACATTTGTTTTTGGAAATGTAACTGGTATCGATACACGAAGATCTTTCTGGGAAGTCTGGCAGGAGTTTTATAATAAACATAAGAATTCAGGACCCTTTGCCGGTTTCTATTTCTTCTTCAATCCTGCCGTATTTGTCTTCGATCCGGCTCTAATAAAGCTTATAATGATTAAGGACTTTAGCAAGTTTGTGGATCGTGGCCTGTTTGTGAATGAAGAGGATGATCCTCTATCGGGTAACTTGTTCAACTTGGAGGGTATGAAATGGCGTCATATGCGCAATAAATTGTCGCCCACTTTTACTTCGGGCAAAATGAAGAATATGTTTCCGATTATTGTCAACATCAGCCGAGAGTTTGTAAATGTTTTCGAAAAGGAGTCTAAAGAAAGGGATATAATTGAGGTGGGTGATTTAATGGCTCGCTATACCACCGATGTCATAGGCAATTGCGCCTTTGGTTTGGAAATGAGCAGTTTGAGAGATCCTAAAAACAAATTCCGCGAAATGGGTCGTAGGTCAATACTGGAACAACGTTATGGACAATTGGGTGTGGCTTTTCGTAATAGTTTTCCGAAACTCTCGAAAAAGTTAAAAATGAAGGATACGGTACAAGATGTGGAAGACTTTTTTATGAGTGTGGTCAGTGAGACCGTTAGATATCGGGAGGAAAATAATGTAAGACGTACTGATTTCATGGATATGTTAATAGAACTGAAAAATAATAAAATAATGAAATCGGAAACGGGAGAAGAAATGACTAATTTGACCATAGAAGAAGTGGTGGGACAAGCTTTTATATTTTTAGTGGCCGGTTATGAGACTTCGTCCACAACCATGAGTTTTGCTCTTTACGAATTGGCGCAACATCAGGATATGCAGGAAAAGGTGCGACAGGAAATTTTAGAAGTTTTGGAGAAAAATAATAATGAGTTTTCATATGAAGCCATGAAGGAGATGCAGTATTTGGAACAAATTATAGCCGGTAATTTAAAACTCTTTATAAATTTTGTTAAATATTTTTAAATAAATTTCAAATTACAGAAACCTTACGTTTATACACCATTTTACCTTTAATCACCCGCTATGCCTCCGAGGACTATCCCGTACCCGGTCACCCTAAGTTTGTTATTAAAAAAGATATGCAAATTCTAATACCCGCTGCTGCTATACATCGTGATGAACGCTACTATCCCAATCCCGAAGTTTTCAATCCCGATAACTTTTCTGCCGAAAAAGTCACTCAACGTGATTCTGTTTTATATTTGGCTTTCGGTGATGGTCCCCGCAATTGTATCGGTATGCGTTTTGGCAAAATGCAGGCTTTGGTGGGTTTGGCTGTGCTCTTGAAAAATTTCAAATTTTCGGTATGCGATCAGACTCAGATACCGATGAAATTTAATAAAAAGAACTTTTTATGCAGTCCCGAGAAGGGAGTTCATTTGAAGATAACCAAATTATAGATATGTTTGTATATTATTAATAGACCAATTTTTGATTTATAGATAAGAAATAGTAAATATTTGTAATTTAAGCTTATTTATCTAATCTATTTAAATAAAATGTTAAGAAAATAATTAAAAATGAATTTGCAAATTTTTGACATAATCAAATAAGTTAAGAATAGGTGGTTGAATTGTAAGGGCCGATGTTGAATGTGAACCACACCTAAACGCCAAGTTTTTTTCGGAATTTTATTTGACATTTCTGTATTTCAGACTTACTCAATTTGAACCATGAAGAGGTACACAATCCAACAACGTGTTAAAGTTATCCAGACTTATTATGAAAATGGGCGTTCAAATCAAAATGCATATCGTGCACTTCATGATTTTTTGGTCAATTTGATCGTCCAAATTGGCTCGTGCAATTGGCTCTTGACCATTCCAAACGTCGTAAATGGACAGAATGGTGGCAAGAAATGGCAACAGTGGATGATCAATTTTCGAAGAAAATCATCTTCAGTGATGAGGCACATTTTCACCCTTTAGTGGATTCGTCAATAAACAGAATTGCCGCATTTGGGCGAATGAGAATCCAAGAGTGATTGTCGAAAAACCATTGCACCCACAAAGAGGGTGCGGTTAATGAGCTGGCGGCATCATCGGTCCGTATTTTTTCCAAAATGAGACCGGTCAGGTAGTTACTGTGAATGGTGTTCACTATCGAGAGATGATAACGAGCTTTTTATGGCCCGAAGTGGAAGATATGGATGTGGACGATATGTGGTTTCAGCAGCACGGTGCCACTTGCCACACAGCTAATGAAACAATGGCTCTTTTGCGCAACAAATTCAATGGCCGTGTTATCTCACATAATGGCGATGTCAATTGGCCGCCAAGATCATGTGATTTGACACCGTTGGACTTTTTTCTTTGGGGTTATTTGAAAGAAAAGGTGTACGTCGATAAGCCAGCAACAATTCAAGAGCTAAAGGATGAGATAATTCGGCACATTAACGGCATAGAACCTCCATTATGCCTCAGGGTCATCGAAAATTTGGACCATCGGATGGAGGTGTGCCGACGTGGTCGCGGCGCCTATTTGGCCGATATTTTGTTTCATACATAATTGAGTAATACCAATATATCATAATAAAATAAAATATAATTGAGTAATAACAATATAATATATATATATAAAATAAAATTACAATAATTTCCTAAATAGTTTGTGTTTTATTCAAAATCAACATCGGCCCTTGAAATTTATATATAAGATCTTTTCATATTTTCAAAATTAGGTGCTTGTTTTTTATACGCGTAGAAATCGGCTTTTGAATCTGCATTTGGAAAATAATTTTGATCTTTTTTAAGTTTGCATCTAACCTTTCCCTGACTAGCTAGAAAGATGGAACAACTAAAAGGGGGAGTCTTCTTCCCCATAATGGGAATTTGCATAAACAGCTATTTTTTGGAATTTTTAAGGGAAAGATTCTACGAAAAATTTATGGACCAATCAGCGTCAATAATTAATAGCGACAACGATTTAATCTGAATGAGTTATATGCATACACTGACATAGTAAAACGCATTAAACAATAACGGTTGCGTTGGCTCGGACATGTTGTAAGAATGGATGAAAATACTCCAGCAATAAAAGTTTTTGAAAATAATTACGAGAAAAAGAGGACGACTGAAACTTCGATGGACCAAGTAGAAGAAAATCTATCAAAGCTTGGAATACGAAATTGGAGAATATGCGCACAAGATTGAAGAGCATGGAATTCTAAAATATACTTGTCCTTTGACCTAAACAGGTTGTCAGATAGGCCATTTAAGTTAGTCAAATTCCTCCTTATAGCTGTAGTCATAGATGAAGTCGCAACTACTCTATAACTTATCCTAATTTCTAATCACTTGGTAACCCTCTTCCATATTCAAGTTTAAGTACTTGTGAAATTCCCATGGATCTTTATGAAGAAAAAGCTTTTTCAAATCTTCTTTAACAAGAAAAAGCTTCTCTTATCTTCTTCATGAAGAAAAAGCTTTTCTTCATGAAGAAAATCTTCTTCATCAAAACAAAAGAGCTTTTTCTAAGAGGTTCGTTAAAACCCGTTTATGACTTAGTTCTTAAAAAGATTTTAAACATTTCGGATGTACAATATTTAAAAGTAACGCTCTTTAATATTCAAAATTTTGCCTAAATTATAGAAATATGATTTTCATATTCCTCATAACATGTCTCTTAGCCATATTGGCCTACTATTATAATAAACAGCGCGAACGTTATAATTATTGGCAAAAATTGGGTATATCTTGCGAGGAGCCCACATTTGCTCTGGGCAATGTAACTGGCACAGGTTCAGAAAGATCCTTCCGAGAGGTGTGGCATGATTTCTATAATAAACATAAAAACACGGGACCCTTTGCCGGTTTTTATTTCTTCTTCAATCCTGCTGCTTTTCTTTTGGATCCGGCCTTAATCAAGCAAATAATGATTAAAGATTTCTCAAAGTTTGTGGATCGTGGTCTGTTTGTTAATGAAAATGATGATCCTCTAACGGGTCATTTGTTCAATTTGGAGGGTATCAAATGGCGTCATATGCGCAATAAATTATCACCCACCTTTACTTCGGGCAAAATGAAACATATGTTCCCTATTATAGTCAATGTCAGTCGGGAGTTTGTTAATGTTTTCGGTCAGGAGTCGGAGAAAAATGAAATAATCGAGGTGGGGGATTTGATGGCCCGCTTTACCACCGATGTTATAGGTAATTGCGCCTTTGGCTTGGAAATGAGCAGCTTAAAAGATCCCAATAACCAGTTTCGCATCATGGGTCGTAAATCTCTAATGGATTTGCGTTATGGACGTTTGGGTTTTGCCTTTCGCAATAGCTTTCCCAAGTTATCTAAGAAGCTGCATATGAAGGAAACCATGCAAGATGTGGAGAACTATTTTATGGGTATAGTCAAGGAGACAGTGAGATATCGTGAGGAGAATAATGTGAGACGCAACGATTTCTTAGATATGTTAATCGAGCTGAAGAATAATAAGCTCATGAAATCGGAGACAGGAGAAGAAATGACTAATTTAAGTTTGGAAGAGATAGCCGCTCAATCTTTTATATTTTTGGTGGCCGGTTTTGAGACTTCCTCCACGACCATGGGTTTTGCTCTCTATGAATTGGCTCAACATGAGGATCTACAAGAAAAGGCACGTCAAGAAGTGATAAGGGTGTTGGAAGAACATGATGGGGATTTCAGCTATGAGGCCATGAAGGAAATGGTTTACTTGAATCAAATAATAGATGGTAAGTAAAAATGTTGTTTAAAATTTATAACCCCTTAATCATAAACGAATTATAAAATGATCTGAGGCTTATTCTAGGAATTTTGTATGAACAATCGTTTTTGAATAGGGGATAATATAATTATACACTTAACGCTATTGTTTTAATTTCAGAAACTTTACGCTTGTACACCATTGTCCCCTTAATACTCCGTTATGCCTCTGAGGACTATCCAGTACCCGGTCATCCTAAATATGTTATCAAGAAAGACATGCCCGTTTTAATACCCGCTGTTGGTATACATCGCGATGAACGTTACTATCCCAATCCTGATGTCTTCAATCCCGATCATTTCTCACCCGAAAAAGTGTCGCAACGCGATTCCATTTTATACTTGGCCTTTGGTGATGGTCCCCGTAACTGCATAGGCATGCGTTTCGGTAAAATGCAGGCTTTGGTGGGTTTGGCTGTGCTTTTGAAAAACTTTAAATTTTCCGTCTGCGAAAAGACTCAGATACCCATGAAATTTAATAAGAAACACTTGGTCAGTAGCCCCGAGAAGGGAGTTCATTTGAAGATTACGAAATTGTAGAAAATATAAAAATAGCCAAACTTTTGATTTATAGATTAGAAAACGTATTTTAGTTTTATAATAAAATATCTAATCTTTTAAAATAAAATATGTATTTAAAAATTATTTAGAATGAATTTGCATTTTTTTTTTTTTTGACATGGTCAACAAACTTAAGGACAGTATTATCTCTATTAAAACTGCCTTAACATTTTAGCGCAGACAACAACCATCAGTTTTCTATATTAAATCGATTTGAGAGATTAAGAAACAAAAAAAAAGTCAGAGAATAGAAAGTTAAGAGAAAAAAAGCTCTTGAAAAGTTTAAATTTTGAGCAGGGATGCCAGAAACTTTTCGTGAAAAAACGGCATATTTTCAGATAAAACGGCATTATCGGCAGAAATTCTCAGAAATCGTCAAAACATTAGATCTGTCAAAAATATATCACAAATATCGCCGAATATTAAAAGAATTTTCATTGAACATTTTTCTATAGCACAAACTTTTATTGAAAATTTTTCTATAAAACAAAAATTTTATATTGAAAATTCTTCTATACAAAAAATTTTGTATGGAAAATTTTTCTATACAAAAAAAAACTGGAATATATGGAAAATTTTTATATACAATAAAATTTTATATAGAAAATTTTTCTATACAAAAAATTTTATATGGAAAATTTTTCTATTCAAAAAATTATATACAAAAAGTTTTATATGGATAATTATTCCATACAATAAATAATGAATATATAGAAAATTTTTCTATACAAAAAAATTTTATGTAGAAAATTTTTCTATGGAAAATTTTTCTATTCAAGAAATTTATAGAAATTTTCAATTGAAAAAATTTTAAATGGAAAATTTCATTTAAAAAAAAATTATATATAACATTTTTCAATAGAAAAAAAATTTACAATTTTTCTATAAAACAAAAATTTTATATAGAAAATTCTTCTATACTAAAAATTTTGTATGGAAAATTCTTCTATACAAAAAAAAAACTGGAATATATGGAAAATTTTTATATACAATAAAATTTTATATAGAAAATTTTTCTATACAAAAAATTTTATATGAAAAAGTTTTCTATTCAAAAAATTTTATATAGAAAATTCTTCTATACTAAAAATTTTGTATGGAAAATTCTTCTATACAAAAAAAAAACTGGAATATATGGAAAATTTTTATATACAATAAAATTTTATATAGAAAATTTTTCTATACAAAAAATTTTATATGAAAAAGTTTTCTATTCAAAAAATTATATACAAAAAATTTTATATGGATAATTCTTCCATACAATAAATAATGAATATATAGAAAATTTTTCTATACAAAAAAATTTTATGTAGAAAATTTTTCTATACACAAAATTTTCTATGGATAAATTTTCTATTCAAAAAATTTATAGAAAATTTCAATAGAAAAAATTTTAAATGGAAAATTTGATTAAAAAAAATTATATATAACATTTTTCAATAGTAAAAAAATTTACAATTTTTCTATAAAACAAAAATTTTATATTGAAAATTCTTCTATACAAAAAATTTTGTATGGAAAATTCTTCTACACAAAAAAAACTGGAATATATGGAAAATTTGTATATACAATAAAATTTTATATAGAAAATTTTTCTATACAAAAATTTTATATGGAAAATTTTTCTATTCAAAAAATTATATACAAAAATACAATAAATAAGGAATATATAGAAAATTTTTCTATACAAAAAAATTTTATGCAGAAAATTTTTCTATACAAAAAATTTTCTATGGATAATTTTTCTATTCAAAAAATTTATAGAAAATTTCAATTGAAAAACTTTTAAATGGAAAATTTGATTAAAAAAAATTATATATAACATTTTTCTATAGAAAAAAAAAAATTAAAATTTTTCTATAAAACAAAAATTTTATATTGAAAATTCTTCTATACAAAAAATTTTGTATGGAAAATTCTTATATACCAAAAAAAAAAAACTGGAATATATAGAAAATTTGTATATACAATAAAATTTTATATAGAAAATTTTTCTATACAAAAATTTTGATATGGAAAATTTTTCTATTAAAAAAATTATATACAACAAATTTTATATGGATAATTTTTCCATACAATAAATAAGGAATATATAGAAAATTTTTCTATACAAAAAAATTTTATGTAGAAAATTTTTCTATACAAAAAATTTTCTATGGATAATTTTTCTATTCAAAAAATTTTCTATGGATAATTTTGCTATTCAAAAAATTTCTAATTATATTATTTTCAATACAAAAAAAATTTAAATGGAAAATTTCATTAAAAAAAATTATATATAACATTTTTCAATAGAAAAAAATTTACAACGAAAATTTTTTGGCAGAAACAGTTTTAAATTTAAAATTTAAATGGAAAATTTTTTCATAAAAAAAAATTGAATTGAAAAAATTTTATATAGCTTATTTTTCGAAAAACATCGGCATTATCGGCAGTAAATTATCAGAAATCGCCAAAACATTGAAATTGTCAAAAATATATGTATAACAAACAAAATTTGATTGAAAATTTTTCTATAGAACAAATTTTTTATTAAAATTTTCTCTATACAAAAATTTTTTTATACTTAAAATGTTCGTGGAAAATTTTTCTATACAAAAAATTTTATATGAAAAATTTTTTTATAACATAAACTTTTTATGGAAAATTTTTCTATAAAAAAAAAATTTATTTTGAAAATTTTTTCATTAAAAAAAAATGGAATATATGGAAAAATTTTCTATACAAATATTTTTTCTTTACCAAAAATTTTATATGGAAAATTTTTCTATTCGAAAAATTTTATATGAAAAATTCTTCTTAACAACAAAAAATATAAGGAAATTTTCTATAGAAAAATGGAAAATTTCATTACAGAAAAAAATTTAAATCTAAAATTTTTCTAAGAAAAATATTTATAATGAAAATTTTTCCTAGGAAAAAATTTAAAATGAAAATTTAAAAAAAAAAATCTATATAGCAATTTTTTTGTGAAAAATCGTCATTATCTGCAGTTAATTTTCAGAAATCGCCAAAACATTGGAATTATCAAAAATATATCACAAATATAGCAGAATATTTTAACAAATTATATTGAAGATTTTATATTTATAGCACAAACTTTTATGGAAAATTTTTCCATAGAACAAATTTTATATTGAAAATTTATCTATACAAAAATTTTAATATTAAAAATTCTTTTTCTATAAAAAATCTTATATTGAAAATGTTTCTATACTTAAAATCTTATATTGAACATTTTTCTATAATTAAAATGTTTATATATATATAAATATATATTATTAATTATATTTTTCTACACAATAAATTTTATATGGAAAATTTTTCCATACAAAAAAATTTTTTCTATTCAAACAATTTTATAGGGAAAATTCTCCTCAAAAAATTATATATGAAAAATTCTCCTTTACAAAAAAAATTTATGTGAGGTAAATTTTCGATAGAAAAAATTTTAAATGGTAAATTTTATTATAGAAAAAAATTGAAATATAAAATTGTATCTATAGAAAAAAAGTTATAATGAAAATTTCGGTAGAATTTAAAATTGAAAATTTTAAATGGAAAATTTTTCTATAGAAAAAAAAATTTCTTTAATAAAAAATCGGCTATATAAAATATTTTCTTCAGAAACATTATCAATATAATAATGTTTCTGAAGAAAATATTTTATATAGCCGATTTTTTATTAAAGAAATTTTTTTTCGTTCCCAAATTTCTACACTTTCTACACTTATATCGTCTTTAATATCTGATTTCTTATATATGATAAATCCAAAATTCTGAAAAAATGGGTCCTGCTTAACAATTCTCTCATACATACTAATGTAATCAGACTTAAAGTTTAGAATATACAGATTTATTACCACTTTTTTATGTTTCAAGCCACTGTGCGTTCTTTTATTTTGTATGTTGGGCGCACGTGAATGCACTAAATTTGTACTCAATTTCATTATAAAAAGTTCAAAATTTAACAATATATTTTTTAACTTAACCAAAATGAGAGTCATTATATACATTCAAGTTCAATGTTTCAATCAATGATGCCAGAAAATTTTGATGAAAAATCGGCAAAAATCTTTCCAAAAAATACCGGCAGTTTTTTTCCAAAATCGTCAAAAATCAGAATTGTAAATATTCGATATATGGGCAAATCCTGCGTGATGGACGATACATTTGTACGGATTTTGTTGTACTTAAATGTATCCTATATGTTTTAGGGGAAAAATATATTCGCTTTGTGCTGTGACGGACGCTACAAAAAATGGAAGTGTTGAAAAAAAACACGTGTTTCTGTAATTTTCATTAAATCGGTTATAGTAATAAAAAACTTGTAAATACATTATAGATAGAGGAAATCAGAGGATTACAAAACAGCTTTTAAAATATATCTTAAAGTTTCCAGTTTCACCAAAAATCCATAAATGAACTTTTACGGACGCTAAGTGACGGACAATACAGTTTTTACTTGAATGTTTTTTATTAGAAAAAAATTCATATTTCATATTTTTTTTAAGAATTCGAGAATGGTTTCATTTGTTCCCGAATTTCATCTCCTTCCTTTTCATGTTCGCGGTTAAAATGCGTTATTTGACCACAATTTAATATTCCATAAAATGGCTA
The DNA here is from genome assembly GCA_933228675.1 of Stomorhina lunata. Lineage (NCBI taxonomy): Eukaryota > Metazoa > Arthropoda > Insecta > Diptera > Rhiniidae > Stomorhina > Stomorhina lunata. Next base: position 100,210,389 of record OW121744.1, read on the forward strand.
CATACATATATTTATTTAAAGTTTTACACTTTTTACATCTTCGAAAGAATGATGCGGCTGGCTGTTAGAGTGTCCCAAAAATAAAAAAATAAAAAATTTCAAAATCATCAAATTTGCCCCACTTTATGTTTATTAACACCTAATATCTTAAATTTAATCTGAGGATATTGACAGTGTTATTGCTTTATGAATAAGATAGACATGTTTCGTAAATTTTGTATTTAATAAATAGTATTTTGTAAAAAATATATACTGTGACGGACGCTACACACTTTTCTTTACATATTATTTTGTAAAATTCAATATCAACATCCATATATTTTTAGCCTAATGCTAAGCAGAACTAAAAGAGAGTAAAGAGAACTAATAGTAGTTCTCTTTACGAACCAAGTTCAATGGAAGAAAAAAGAAAAATTGCACTAGTCAAATTAAAAAAAAAATTTATTTCTGTGACGGACGCTATACAAAGAGATTCCTTTCTTAATTGACGTTATTTATATTACTCCAATTAATTTTGATGGGGTCTTTTACATCTAACTGTATAAAATTAAGCAGACTTTGAGCCACTACTGAAACTTGGATGTTTTTGCCGACGGACGCTACACACTTTTCTTTACATATTATTTTGTAAAATTCAATATCAACATCCATATATTTTTAGCCTAATGCTAAGCATACTATTAGTTCTCTTTACGAACCAAGTTCAATGGAAGAAAAAAGAAAAATTGCACTAGTCAAATTAAAAAAAAAATTTATTTCTGTGACGGACGCTATACAATGAGAGCCCTTTCTTAATTGACGTTATTTATATTACTCCAATTAATTTTGATGGGGTCTTTTATATCTAATTGTATAAAATTAAGCAGACTTTGAGCCCCTACTGAAACCTGGATGTTTTTGCGATTTTGTATAAAAAATGTATACAAATTTGAGATGGGTGCAAATAAAGACCTGCCATTCACGAAAAGAGCACTCAAAATTGTTTCCATTATATATTCTAAAGAATCAATATATGATAAATTTTTCCATAAACACAAATACTTGATTTTGACAGTTTTAAAGTTTTGTCCTTGGTTTAGGGTTTTTAGGATTTGCCCATATACATTCAAGTTCAATGTTTCAATCAGTGATGCCAGAAAATTTTGATGAAAAATTGGGATATTATTCCCAAAAATCGGCAGTTTTTTTTCAAAATCGGAATTGTAAAAATATTTTTAGCAATTTTGATCTTCAAGATTAAGTTTTTAGATTTGATATGTTTATAAGTTTTGTTCTTTCGGACTAGAGCTACAACATTCCTTTAAAGAGTGAATCAAAATTATGAAAGGTTTGCAAGATATGAGTCTGAGAAAATTATCATTTTTTTTTTTTTTTTGCAAAAATGACACCGAGGCCCCAAATCTTTGAGGCCCTCAATACAAGACATGCATTTTTTGTCTTGATATTTTATCAGTTAATGGTGTCTTTATATGGTCATATTTTTCTAGTTGCAAGTGTTGAAGTGAAGAAAAACAAATAAAATTTAAAATTGTTCACGAAATTTATCACTCATACCTAAGCGCTACCTAAACGGGGCTAAGAATCATTCATTGGATATTCTTATGTTGTAGGAAGTTGTTTAATGAAATCTTGGGTACATTTTTGTCCCAGAATATTTTCTTGAATTTTAAACGGTTAGCTTCCTATGGACCTGAACAGGGGAAAAAAGTAAAAAAAATATTTTACAATTTTTTGCCATTTTGTTAAGTTTTTGATTTTATATTTTAGCAAGCTTTGTTCTTTATTACACGAGCTATAATATTGTCTTAAAGAATGAATCAAAATTCCGAACGGTTTGCAAGATATGAACCTGAGAATATGATCACTTGTTTGGTAAATAACACCGAGCCACCAAATCTTTGGGGGCTCCTAAAAAATAGGATAAGGCTTTAAGGCTAAGAAAAGGTTATTAAATTTTTAGCAAATATCGCCAGGCGATAAATTGGAAAATCTGGCAGGACTGAAACTTTTGTTATGTACATAACTTGTAGAGAGTCTACGTCGAAAGCACAATATTTATTTTGAGTTGAATGCAAACGTTCTATCAGGGCTGCCAGATACTTTTTGGTCACCATCCCCAAATTTTGAAATTTTTAGCCCCAAAAATCCCCAATTCATGAAAAAGCTTTTTTGCTTACTGTTTTTTATTCAAATAAATGAAGAGATCTATTTATTAACATAAAAAATAGTTTTGTATGCTTGCAATAAATATAATACATATTTAAATAATAAAATATTAGAAATCTAGTATTTCATAAATTTCATAATCATGAAATTCTTGACAACTAGATGAGCTAAAAACTATACATTAGTTAACTTCCATGCCAGTCAGGTTTGGCTCATAAAGTCTTTAGTTTGTATAAGAAAAAGTTGACGAAATTTATTGTGATAATAAATCTAAACGTACTTCCAAGTTTACGAAAATTTTGAAAATTTGTATGAAATTTAAGTAAAATGAACTGATGATATAGTCTTGAAATCTTGAAATTTTTACAAACTTTTGGCCAAAATTGAATTAAGTTTGACGGCATTTTTTCGAATGTTGTGAAAGGGAGTTAATTCCATTAAGATTCGTAGACACCAATTGGAAGTATTCTCGTCCATTATTAACTACACTGAATTTTGGTTTAGATATTGGGTTTACATTTTTGCATGTCAAAGTATTTGTTTCTTAAAAATATTTAGTTTTCAGGCAAACGTAATACAATCTCATTTAGTTATTTTTTCAAATAATTTAAACAATTAGTTTGGTAGTTTTTCTTCGAATTCTGACACATAATCGGATGCAACATGAAACGAATCCTCATCATTTTTTTTATAAAATATTTTCCTTTATTGATAAAATATGAAGTTTTAAACTAACAAGTTAAAATTTCCCCAAAAAATCCCCAACAAATTTGAGTGAGACCCCAACAAAATCCCCAAACCAAATTTGTTCGCCTTTTTGAAGATTGAATATCCCCAACTTTGGGGCCAAAACCCCAAATCTGGCAGCCCTGCGTTCTATATATTTTTTGCAAGTAATGGGTGTTTTTTTTAGAGGTATAGAACTTCGAATTGAAATAAAACACAAGAAAATCGTTTTAATGTCCATCAATTTGGCTTTATTGGAAGGATAATTTTATGCCATTAATGTTTAAATATGATTTCGGGCATGTAGCCGCCGCGGCTGGCTCGTATAAAGCCAATTCTACAGGTCCAATTTTCAACTACTTTTTCGAGCATATGGGGCCGTATGTTGGCAATAACGCCACGAATGTTGGCTTCCAAGTCCCCTAACGTTTCTGGTTTGTTGGCGTAGACGAGCGACTTCACATATCCCCAAAGAAAATAATTCAGTGGTGTCAAATCGCACGATCTTGGTGGCCAATTGACAGGTCCATTCCGCGAAATTATGCGCTCATCGAATGTTTCCTTCAATAAATCAATTATGACGTGCGCTGTGTGGCATGTAGCGCCGTCTTGTTGGAACCACAACTCATCCACATTCATGCCATCCAATTGGGGAACAAAATAGTCGGTTATCATGGCTCTATACCGGTCTCCGGAAGAAGTATGGCCCAATGACTCCACCAGCCCATAGAGCACACCAAACAGTCAGTTTTTGTGGATGTAATGGCGTCTCAAGGGTCTCATGTGGATTCTCTTCACTCCAAATGCGGCAATTTTGCTTGTTGGCGTAGCCATTCAACAAAAAATGAGCCTCATCACTGAACAAAATTTTGCGATGAAAATCAGCATCGAGATCAATCTCATTTTCGGCCCATACACCAAAATCACGACGCATTGCATGGTCTCGCGGCTTTAATTCTTGCACAAGCTGGATCTTGTAAGGTCGCAAGCCAAGATCTTTGCGCAAAATCTTCCATAAAGTTGATGGACAAAGCTCCAATTGCTGTGCACGGTGGCGAATCGATTCATTCGGGTCCTCTTCAACACTTTGCTCTACAGCGGCAATTGTTTCTTCGGTGCGCACTGTTCGACGTCGCTGCGGATGCGTATTATCACATAGAGTAAACGTAGTGCGAAAACGATCCATGGTTAACCGAATTAATTGCTCTGATGGACGATTATGTCGACCATAAAATGGACGGAGCTTGCGGTGAACTTCGCGAACTGAACCATTATTTTCGAAATAAATTTGCACGATTTGCAAGCGTTGTTCTTTTGTCAACCTGTTCATGATGAAATGGCAAACCAAACTAAATATTAATCACTTGACAGCTGACAAAATGGCCGCCAGTTAAACAGTGATGCCAACTTAAAGTTCTATACCTCAATAAAAAACACCCGATATTAGCGTTTCTCTCTCTCTCTATTGGTGATGTGCTTTATTTGCACATTCGCTTAAAATGCTCAATGTTTATTCTTAAGGATTTTTTACACCAGACGATTTTTTTCATATAACCCGTGAGTTCTAGGAATTATATGAAAAAAGTGTTATCTTTAAGTTTTGATTCAAAACATAGTGTAAAAGCGTCATTTTAGTGGCTGTGTAAAAGAACTGTGTATTTTTTGACACATTAATCATTTTTAGTGTTTATTTTCCCCTTCACCAATAGGTAGTAGAATATTATAAGTTTGTCTAACTGTTTGTAATGTTTTTAAATATTCATTAGGGTAATAACAACGTAAGGCGACGTATTACCTAAAAACTCAAAGCTTTGTACAGATCGACAGAAGAATATTCTCCAAATAATATTTATAAAGAAGTTCCATTTAAGAACTCATCTAAATCCGTTTAATCTATATGTGACAGCTCATAGAGAAAGGGACCTAAGGGTAAAAACGGTTTTGTTCTTTATTTTTACCTTATTTTTGTACCCATATTTATTACCCTTAGGTCCATTTCTCTATGCGCTGTCATATATATGACTCCAAAATTATATAAATCTAAGAACTTGCGCATAAAATTTAAACATCTATAGCGATAGTTATTAATTAAGGACTTGTTTTAGTCGGTCCACTTGAAACTATCTAAATCGTTTCTTTTTTTTGTTTTAATTTAGGACCAGTACTCAGAGAATGACCCCTACTTATGGAAGGGTGGATGGATGGAGAATATTGCAATTTTCAGGGAAAATTTTTGCTGGAAGCATATTCCATATACGAACTGTTCGGCTAAAGAACAAATTTTATCGGTAGTATGTTGTTCCGTCTACTGGCTAATCGACTACGAATGGATGAGCTCAAACAGACGTGTATTGCGTAAAAAATTCGAGTTTTGGGAATGATTGCATTAGAGCACATTCCAAAATAGTAACGATATAACATTGTGATATAACCCACATTGCGACGGTGCTCTAGTGAGTTAGGAGATATTGAATTTGATTAATGTAAGTACCTGTCATGATGGCCTTACCTTACAGTGATCAAATCACAAGGTGGATAGTTTAAGTGTTTACCAATGACACTTGTGTGGCATACATGACACTTTGACATTTCAGAGTACCAATTCGGAAACATGTTGTTTGGTCATGATTCTCCCTTTGGTTAGGAACGGAAAACTATCTAAATTCCTGCCGGTCTATGGGTACGGCACCCAACTGCAATGCGACTCCACATTCGAGTGAACGATACTGGCAATGTACCGCTTTGGATATTAAACCACAACCCCCGCGATGCTCCACAAAGGGGCCAACAGTCAGGCTGGAGACAATTTCCAGAGGCTTCCTGACTCCCGCGGTACCAGACAATATTCGATGGGATTCATAGCCCTAAAACGACTACTACCAGTTGAGCTTCAAACAGCCCAGGTAGTGAATTAAGAGAGTTGGATACCCTACTTTTACCAAAAAGCACCTTCGCCCTCTCCTGCACTAGGTCGAAAAGCTCCATAATAGACTTTGAAGCACCGGCCCATACTTACGCCATTTTAGAAAACCGAGACACTTGAATGAGTAGTTAGGATTGGAAGTTTGAAGTAGAAGGCCATTTATAAAAATAAGAGATAGTGTATTAGAAAGAATTGAGCCTTGCGGTACCCCTTAATTAAGCTTAATGGGATCTCGTTTGATGAGATCCCATCTACAACAACTTTTAAAGTGTGATTCCTAAATTTTTTATATTTATAGGAAATTTTTCAAAAATTTCTTATTTTTATAGAAAATTTTTCAAAAATTTCTTATTTTTATAGGAAATTTTTCAACAATTTCTTATTTTTATAGGAAATTTTTCAAAAATTTCTTATTTTTATAGGAAATTTTTCAAAAATTTCTTATTTTTATAGAAAATTTTTCAAAAATTTCTTATTTTTATAGGAAATTTTTCAAAAATTTCTTATTTTTATAGGAAATTTTTCAAAAATTTCTTATTTTTATAGGAAATTTTTCAAAAAATTCTTATTTTTATAGGAAATTTTTCAAAATTTTCTTATTTTTATAGGAAATTTTTCAAAAAAAGAAAAGGAAGTTTTTGAAAAACTTTCTTATTTTTATAGGAAATTTTTCAAAAATTTCTTATTTTTATAGGAAATTTTTCAAAAATTTCATACTTTCATAGGACATTTTTTTAAATTTCTTATTTTTATAGGAGATTTTTCAAAAATTTCCTATTTTTATAGGAAAATTTTCAAAAATTTCTTATTTTTATAGGAAATTTTTCAAAAATTTCCTATTTTTATAGGAAATTTTTCAAAAATTTCCTATTTTTATAGGAAATTTTTCAAAAATTTCTTATTTTTATAGGAAATTTTTCCAAAATTTCTTATTTTTATAGGAAATTTTTCAAAAATTTCTTATTTTTATAGGAAATTTTTCAAAAATTTCTTATTTTTTATAAGAAGTTTTTCAAAAATTTCTTATTTTTATAGGAAATTTTTCAAAAATTTCTTATTTTTATAGGAAATTTTTTAAAAATTTCTTCATACTTTTATAGGAAATTTTTTAAAAATTTCTTATTTTTATAGGAAAATTTTCAAAAATTTCTTATTTTTATAGGAAATTTTTTAAAAATTTCTTATTTTTATAGGAAATTTTTCAAAAGTTTCTTATTTTTATAGGAAATTGTTCAAAAATTTCTTATTTTTATAGGAAATTTTTCAAAAATTTCTGATTTTTATAGGAAATTTTTCAAAAATTTCTTATTTTTATAGGAAATTTTTCAAAAATTATGGGAGCTATGGTCATATGTAAACCGATTTCAACGAAATTTGGTAGTGATTTTGGTTTAAATAAGCATTATTTGTTTAAAATTTCGTGAAAAACTATTGATATTTGTGGCCAATATATCAATACCGGGAAGTGGGACCTATGGGAGGTACCGTAAATAATGGACCGATTCTGACGAATTTCAATAGCCATGGTCCCATTATCAAAAAAATGATCTTTGACAAATTTTACCAAATTATCTCTAGAATTGCGACCTATACTTTGATTACATCGTTTACATGGGGGGTCCAGCCAGCCAGACGGACGGACTGACATCGCTAAATCGATTCAGAAAGTGATTCTAAGTCTATTGGTATACTAAAAGGTAGGTCTAAGATAAATATTTCTTTGCGTTCCATACATTAGCACAAAATTGTTATAACCTTTCCACCTATGGTGGTGAAGGGTATAAAAATCGGTGTTATACACAACGTCCTGAAACCTCCAACGATCTTAAAATCAATATCTCATATTATTTCTGTTGGACTTACATAAATCGACCCTACTAACTTCAAAAACATTCGTAACTTAACACTTACTATTCCTTTCCTTGACTTAGGAACACCATTCATGAAGGGTATACAAAATTCGACCTAGCCGCATATAGCACTCTTATGTACATGTTAATGTTTATTTTTCTCTCTCTCGTTCTCTGGACGTGACATTCATACCAATTCCATTATATATTTACCAACGTGTGCACCTATTTATATATTTACTTGTAAAACTGATAAACCGTCTAACAAAAGTGCACTCTCATTTTTATGGCGAAAATTCTACACTTTACGATTTACATAGAAACTTTGTAAGTTAACGCTAAATAAAATCTGAAAATATGTTCAGTTGCACTTTTTTACTAGACGCAAGCACTTGATAGACGGCGCGATATCTGTTATCGGTTAAAGAAAATTATATATAAAAATATATATAAATAAAGTATGTGGCTTTTTACTTTATTAGTCATTTGCATATTCCTTTCCTATGCATGGCTCAAGAACCACTATTCCTATTGGCAAAGACGCAATATACCCTGCGAAGAGCCCAAGCTTTTGCTGGGCAATATGCAGGGCATAGGTCGTAAATATCATTGGAAAGATATCAACAAACGTATCTATACAAATTTTAAGAATATTACTCCTGTGGTGGGTTTTTATCCTTTCATCAATAAGGCGGCCTTTGTCTTGGACCTGGACTTGATTAAACATATTTTGATTAAGGATTTTCAACATTTTGCTGATAAGAATTTGTTTCATAATGAAAGAGATGATCCCTTGACGGCGAATCTTTTCTTTTTGGATGGCGAACAATGGCGGGTTTTGAGACATAAGCTGACCCCGGTCTTTACTACAGGCAAAATTAAGTATATGTTTCCCACAGTGGTCAAGGTAGGCGAGAATATACCCCAAGCCTGTGAGAAACTTATAGAGGAGGGAGATGGTATAATTGAGGCCAAAGACCTATGTGCCCGTTACACGACCGATGTTATATGTACCTGTGCTTTTGGTATAGAATGCAATAGTCTAATGAATCCCCAGGTGGAATTTCGACAAATGGGACGTTCGGTTTTCGAGAAACCCCGACACAAAGGTTTTGCCTCGGCTTTTATGTTCACGAATCCCAGTCTGGCCAGAAAGCTTAGAATGAAATCTTTTCGTGATGAGGTTAGCGAGTTCTTTATGAATGCTGTCAAGGATACCGTGGAATATCGTCAGAAAAATAATATAAAACGTAATGATTTTCTGGATCTAATGATAGCCATGAAGGAGCAACGTGATGATTTGGTAAAATCGGGAAAAGAAGTCGATGACAATGATTTAACGAGTGGCTTGAATATAGTCCAACTAACGGCCCAGGTAATGATATTCTTTGTGGCTGGTTTTGAATCCTCCTCAACGACTATGTCGAATTGTTTGTACGAATTGGCCCTTAATCAAACGGTACAGGATAAACTAAGGCAGGAGATCTTAACAGTTTTGGCGGAGAATGACAATGAATTGACCTATGAGAATATTAAGGAAATGAAATATTTGGATATGGTTTTGGCGGGTAAGTTTTAACAATTTTATCATGTAATTCATACAATATTTAATTCTCTTTTAAAATCTCAGAAACCATGCGCAAGTACGCCATAGTCCCCCATATGGTGCGTTTTTGCATTAAATACTACCAAGTACCCAACTCCGATATCATAATACAAAAGGGTATACGCATACTCATACCCGTTTCTGCCATACACATGGATCCTGATCTCTATCCCGATCCCGAGACCTTCGATCCTGAACGTTTTCTACCCGAACAAGTTCAACAAAGACATCCCTGTGCCTATATGCCTTTTGGTGATGGACCCCGCAACTGCATAGGCATGCGTTTTGCTAAAATACAAACTAAATTGGGTTTAATAGCTCTCTTGAGAAAATTCAAATTCGACCGCTGCGATCTCACGCAGATACCCTTAATTGTGGACAAAAAGAATTTCCTGGTGAGTTCTGAAACGGGTATACACTTAAAGGTGGAGAAACTTTAAAAAGGTGACTTAATTTTAACGAAATACTTAACGGAGCGTGCTTAAAGCCAACAAGCTTTCAAACTTAAAGTACCAAATGTATCTCAAGTTAATGTATCTTAATTATTTAGTTTTATAATAAACTATTTTTTAGTATGGATTAGTTTTAAGAAATCATTTTATTCATTAAGAGACTGTTCCTAATTCCATTAATACAATACAATCCGACAGGTTAACTATTCCATGTGTTCCGATTTCATTAGATTTAATACTTTCCGAAAGGGTTCCCAAATCCATTTATTCCCATTTCTTTTAATTCAGTATAAACCAATTCGTTTCATAATTCTATTTTTTCCTATTTCATGCGATTCCAGTTCCATTTGTTCCGATTTCATTCAATTCAATAAGATCCAAAAGTCGCTTTCTTTAAAAATAAGAAATTTTTGAAAATTTTTGAAAAATTTCCTATAAAAATAGGAAATTTTTGAAAAATTTCCTATAAAAATAGGAAATTTTTGAAAAATTTCCTATAAAAATAGGAAATTTTTGAAAAATTTCCTATAAAAATAGGAAATTTTTGAAAAATTTCCTATAAAAATAGGAAATTTTTGAAAAATTTCCTATAAAAATAGGAAATTTTTGAAAAATTTCCTATAAAAATAGGAAATTTTTGAAAAATTTCCTATAAAAAAAGGAAATTTTTGAAAAATTTCCTATAAAAATAGGAAATTTTTGAAAAATTTCCTATAAAAATAGGAAATTTTTGAAAAATTTCCCATAAAAATAGGAAATTTTTGAAAAACTTCGTATAAAAATAGGAAATTTTTGAAAAATTTCGTGTAAAAATAGGAAATTTTTGAAAAATTTCGTGTAAAAATAGGAAATTTTTGAAAAATTTCGTGTAAAAATAGGAAATTTTTGAAAAATTTCCTATAAAAATAGGAAATTTTTGAAAAATTTCCTATAAAAATAGGAAATTTTTGAAAAATTTCCTGTACAAATAGGAAATTTTTGAAAAATTTCCTATAAAAATAGGAAAATTTTGAAAAATTTCCTATAAAAATAGGAAATTTTTGAAAAATTTCCTATAAAAATAGGAAATTTTTGAAAAATTTCCTATAAAAATAGGAAATTTTTGAAAAATTTCCTATAAAAATAGGAAATTTTTGAAAAATTTCCTATAAAAATAGGAAATTTTTGAAAAATTTCCTATAAAAATAGGAAATTTTTAAAAAATTTCCTATAAAAATAAGAAATTTTTGAAAATTTTCCTATAAAAATAGGAAATTTTTGAAAAATTTTCTATAAAAATAGGAAATTTTTGAAAAATTTTCTATAAAAATAGGAAATTTTTGAAAAATTTCCTATAAAAATAGGAAATTTTTGAAAAATTTTCTATAAAAATAGGAAATTTTTGAAAAATTTCCCATAAAAATAGGAAATTTTTGAAAAATTTCCTATAAAAATAGGAAATTTTTGAAATATTTCCTATAAAAATAGGAAATTTTTGAAAAATTTCCTATAAAAATAGGAAATTTTTGAAAAATTTCCTATAAAAATAGGAAATTTTTGAAAAATTTCCTATAATAATAGGAAATTTTTGAAAAATTTCCGATAAAAATAGGAAATTTTTGAAAAATTTCCATAAAAATAGGAAATTTTTGAAAAATTTCCTATAAAAATAGGAAATTTTTGAAAAATTTCCTATAAAAATAGGAAATTTTCAAAAATTTCCTATAAAAATGGGAAATTTTTGAAAAATTTCCTATAAAAATAGGAAATTTATGAAAAATTTCCTATAAAAATGTGAAATTTATGAAAAATTTCCTATAAAAATAGGAAATTTTTGAAAAATTTCCTATAAAAACAAGAAATTTTTGAAAAATTTCCTATAAAAATAGGAAATTTTTGAAAAATTTTCCTACAAAAATAAGAAACTTTTTCTATATATTTTTAAAAGGGTTCATATAACATTTTGTTCATTCATCCGATTTTCCTTGTTTTAAATTTGTTCGATTTCAGTTGAAAGATATAAACACATTAAAAATAATGAAATAAATTGTTCATATAACAATTTTTGTTATTTTTTATTAAAAAAAGTAGAATATAGACACTCAATTATATATTTAAATATTTATGTACAACGACAAATGCTTTTGATCCAATTGTTAAGATATCGAGCAGAAAAAAAATAATAAAAAACTTTTGTAAAAAAAAAACAATGTTGTTTGTTGTATTCACATTTTCAATTACACCAGTTGACATAAGATATCATTTTTCAAAAAAAAAAAAATTATTTATAAATAATCTCTTCAATTACAGGTAAAATTTAACTCGAAAGATACCCATATTTCATACCGAATTCCCCAAAAACAAAAGAAATCAAAAATGCTCCCATTTTACCCAGTTTTGACCCCTAAATGGAAGAATTTGTAAAAAGTACCAAAAACGTGTACGTTTATTAAAAAAAGGACCGATAAACCGTTGTTACCCCTAATTTGTCCCTTTTTTAGAAAAAAGTACTTAACACATCTTCTATTATTTTTGTAGCTGCTTCAAAACCCATTTTTATTTAAATAGCTTTTACTTTCAAAGAAATGACTCCACTTATGTTTTCGTTTTTACCCTAGTTTTCTAACCAAATTGTACCAAAAACGTGTTCCTGATCTGAAAGCAATTTTATTATTGTTTCTATCCCATTTAGTTTATTTTATTTGGTACTTTTTTTAATTAAGGGGATAATTTAGAATGACTTTGCAGTTTAAAGATGAGTCAGGGTTTCATAATGACTCAGAAGTTTAAGGATGACTAAGAATGACTTTTGTAATCTGGGAAGTCCTAAGTCTAAAGTCAAACATGACTTCTTAGAAATTTTAATGTGTAACCAGACATCTAGAAATTTTTGATTTCAATTTTTTTTTCTGACCCATTGTGGAATATTATTTAAATGAGTAACAAAAATGAAAAATATTTCAAAAAGTGTAAGTATATTAAATGCAAGATAACAATGTCTTTGTCTTCGAAAATTGCGTTTTTATATTTGGTATTAAAAAACGCAAAAAAAGAACACCATCAGCGTCGGTAGACAATTACTTTTCGTACAACCCAATAGCCCAAATTCAGAGAATGATTATGGTATTGACTTACTTCAAACAGGTCTTCAAAACCCAGCTTGCGGCGTCCGATACTCTCATAGCTCTCACGGATGAGATACAAATAAAAAAATCGATTGAGAAAGAGTATCAAAAAGATTAACAATACACACACATTCGAAATGTACTTACATATAAAAGCACCAGTACAAAAGACCGTTAAATTAAATTTTAGAACAAACATTGAAAGCTAAATGTGTCATTCCACAATGTTTTTCAATAAAAGCTTTCGAGATGCATAAAATAAATGAAAGAAAAAATACTCTCTTGTATATTATTTAAGACTAAAATTACAGTATTCAACGTTTTTTTGGGGAACTTATCCGAAGGTAGGAAATTTCCTATTTTTTTAAGAAAATTTTTCAAAAATTTCCTATTTTTATAGGAAGTTTTTCAAAAATTTCCTACTTTTATAGGAAGTTTTTCAAAAATTTCCTACTTTTATAGGAAATTTTTCAAAAATTTCCTATTTTTATACGAAAATTTTCAAAAATTTCCTATTTTTATAGGAAATTTTTCAAAAATTTCCTATTTTTATAGGAAATTTTTCAAAAATTTCCTATTTTTATAGGAAATTTTTCAAAAATTTCCTATTTTTATAGGAAATTTTTCAAAAATTTCCTATTTTTATAGGAAATTTTTCAAAAATTTCCTATTTTTATAGGAAATTTTTCAAAAATTTCCTATTTTTATAGGAAATTTTTCAAAAATTTCCTATTTTTATAGGAAATTTTTCAAAAATTTCCTATTTTTATAGGAAATTTTTCAAAAATTTCCTATTTTTATAGGAAATTTTTCAAAAATTTCCTATTTTTATAGGAAATTTTTCAAAAATTTCCTATTTTTATAGGAAATTTTTCAAAAATTTCCTATTTTTATAGGAAATTTTTCAGAAATTTCCTATTTTTATAGGAAATTTTTCAAAAATTTCCTATTTTTATAGGAAATTTTTCAAAAATTTCCTATTTTTATAGGAAATTTTTCAAACATTTTCTATTTTTATAGGAAATTTTTCAAACATTTCCTATTTTTATAGGAAAATTTTCAAAAATTTCCTATTTTTATAGGAAAATTTTCAAAAATTTCCTATTCTTATAGGAAAATTTTCAAAAATTTCCTATTCTTATAGGAAGTTTTTCACAAATTTCCTATTTTTATAGGAAATTTTTCAAAAATTTCCTACTTTTATAGGAAATTTTTGAAAAATTTCCTAATTTTATAGGAAATTTTTCAAAAATTTCCTATTCTTATAGGAAATTTTTCAAAAATTTCCTATTCTTATAAGAAATTTTTCAAAAATTTCCTATTCTTATAGGAAATTTTTCAAAAATGTCTTATCTTGTTAGTATTTTTTTTTAATTTCTTATTTTTTTAGAAAATTTTTCAAAAATTTATTTTTACCTGAAAATTTTCAAAAATTTCTTATTTCTAAAGAAAATTTTCAAACATTTATTATCTTTTTAGAAATTTTTTTTTAATTTCTTGGTTTTATAGGAAATTTTTAAAAATTTCTTATTTTTATAGCAAACTTTTAAGAAATTTCTTATTTTTATAGGAAATTTTTCAAAAATTTCTATAACCATAAGAAATTTTTTATAGGAAATTTTTCACAAATTTCCTATTTTTATAGGAAATTTTTCAAAAATTTCCTATTTTGGTAGGAAATTTTTCAAAAATTTCAAATTTTGGTAGGAAATTTTTCAAAAATTTCCTATTTTGGTAGGAAATTTTTCAAAAATTTCCTATTTTTATAGGAAAATTTTCAAAAATTTCCTATTTTTAAAGGAAAATTTTCAAAAATTTCCTATTTTAATAGGAAATTTTTCAAAAATTTCCTATTTTTATAGGAAATTTTTCAAAAATTTCCTATTTTTATAGGAAATTTTTCAAAAATTTCCTATTTTTATAGGAAATTTTTCAAAAATTTCCTATTTTTATAGGAAATTTTTCAAAAATTTCCTATTTTTATAAGAACTTTTTCAAAAATTTCCTATTTTTATAGGAAATTTTTCAAAAATTTCCTATTTTTATAGGAAATTTTTCAAAAATTTCCTATTTTTATAGGAAATTTTTCAAAAATTTCCTATTTTTATAGGAAATTTTTCAAAAATTTCCTATTTTTATAGGAAATTTTTCAAAAATTTCCTATTTTTATAGGAAATTTTTCAAAAATTTCCTATTTTTATAGGAAATTTTTCAAAAATTTCCTATTTTTCTAGGAAATTTTTCAAAAATTTCCTATTTTTATAGGAAATTTTTCAAAAATTTCCTATTTTTATAGGAAATTTTTCAAAAAATTCCTATTTTTATTGGAAATTTTTCAAAAAATTCCTATTTTTATTGGAAATTTTTCAAAAAATTCTATTTTTAATGGAAATTTTTCAAAAAATTCCTATTTTTATTGGAAATTTTCCAAAAAATTTCCTATTTTTATAGGAAATTTTTCAAAAATTTCCTATTTTTATAGGAAATTTTTCAAAAATTTCCTATTTTTATAGGAAATTTTTCAAAAATTTCCTATTTTTAGAGGAAATTTTTCAAAAATTTCCTATTTTTAGAGGAAATTTTTCAAAAATTTCCTATTTTTAGAGGAAATTTTTTCAAAAATTTCCTCCTTTTATAGGAAACTTTTCAAAAATTTCTTATTTTGTAGGAAATTTCTCCAAAATTTCTTATTTTTATAGGAAATGTTTCAAAAAATTTTATATTTTTATAGGAAATTTGTGAAAAATTTCCTATTATTATAGCAAATCTTCAAAAATTTATTTTTCGGTAGCAAAACTTTCAAAAATTTTTTATTTTTTATAGGAAATATTTCAAAAATTTCTTATTTCTATAGGAAATTCTTCAAAAATTTCTTGCTTTTATAGGAAATTTTTCAAAAATTTCTTATTTTTAAAGGAAATTTTTCAAAATTTTTTATTTTTTATAGGAAATATTTCAAAAATGTCTTATTTCTATAGGAAATTCTTCAAAAATTTCTTGTTTTTATAGGAAATTTTTTAAAAATTTCTTATTTTTAAAGGAAATTTTTCAAAATTTTCTTACTTTTATAGGATTTTTTTTAATTTCTTATTTTTATATTACATTTTTTAAAAATTCCTTATTGTGATAGGAAATTTTTCAAAAATTTCTTATTGTTATAGGAAATTTTTCAAAAATTTCTTATTTTTATAGGAAATTTTCAAAAATTTCTAATTTTTATAGGATATTTTTCCAAAAATTTCTTATTTTTATAGGAAATTTTTAAAAATGTCTTTTTTTGTATAAAAATTTTTCTAAAATTTCTTATTTTTATAGAAATTGTTTTAAAAATGTCTTTTTTTTTAGAAAGTATTTTAAAAATTCTTATTTTTTTAAAAATTTCTTATTTTGATAGGAATTTTTTTTCAAAATTTCATATTCTTATTGGAAATTTTCCAAAAATTTCTCATTTTAATTGAAAATTTATAAAAATTTCTTATTTTATTTTTTGGAAATTTTAAAAAAATTTCTTATTTTAATGATAAGTTTTTTTAAGATTTCATATTTTTATAGCAAACTTTGGAAAAATTACTTATTTCTCAAAATTTCTTATCTTTTAAATTTTTTTTTTAATTTCTTACTTTTATGAGATCAAATTAGTTAACCTATTGCCTTCTATCTTATATTATAACAAATTTAGACTAGACCAACAAAGAAAAAATTGAGGTACTTTATCTGCAGTTTTACACTTTTTTTCGCTATTAAATTATTGTTACAATTTAACAAATTTTGATTTGCAAATAATAACTTAATAAAATTAGTATAGATTAGAAAACTACTTATTTGCAAATATTTAAGTTTAGAAAATATTTAATAAAAATTATAATTATATTTTCAGATGTAAATGGAAAGCCGTTCACAATTTTTGAGTACATTAAGTCAAAACTTTATTTAAAATATATCACAAGTTTTGACAAAAAAATTTCAAACTCTTTCAACCTTTAAATAGATACCATTTTTTACACTTAAAATTCTCGAGTTACTAGGATCAAATTCCAAACATTTCGGGGTCTTTTCACTAGGCGAAAACTTAAAATGCTTCAGAAGTAAGGCAACACCAGTCATCACCTGCATTATGCCAAAACGCTCGGCAATACAAACACGAGGACCAGCCCCAAAGGCTAAAAATGACATGGAATGTCGTTGATTTTGATTGTCGGATGAAAATCTTTCGGGATCAAAAGTTTCGGGTTCAGGATATATATCCGGATCATGATGTATAGAATAAACGGGTATGAGAATATCTACACCGGGTTGAAGGGTAAGACCACATGGTAGGGTAAAGGTGGAACGGCAAACTCGCTTGTTGGTGGGACCCACAGGGTGTTTGCGTAGGGTTTCTATAAAATAAAAATGTTTCAAAAATTTCTTAATTTTATAGGAAATTTTTCAAAAATTTCTTATTTTTATAGGAAATTTATAATAAAAAATTCTTATTTTTATTGGAAATTTTTCAAAAATTTCTTATTTTTCTAGGAAATTTTTCAAAAATTCCTTGTTTTTATAGAAATTTTTCAAAAATTACTTATTTTTGTAGAAAATTTTTCCAAAATGTCTTATTTTTATAGGAAATTTTTCAAAAATGTCTTATTTTTATACAATAATTTTCAAAAATTTCTTATTTTTATAGGAAATTTTTCAAAAATCTCTTATTTTGATACAATAATTTTCAAAAATTTCTTATTTTTATAGGGAATTTTTCAAAAATTTCTTATTTTTATAGGAAATTTTTCAAAAATTTCTTATTTTTATAGGAAATTTATAATAAAAAATTCTTATTTTTATTGGAAATTTTTCAAAAAATTCTTATTTTTATAGAAAATTAAAAAAAAAATTTTTTATTTTTATAGGAAATTTAAAAAAAATTTGTTATTTTTATATGAAATTTTTCAAAAATTTCTTATTTTTATAGGAAATTTTTCAAAAATGTCTCATTTTGATACAAAAATTTTTAAAAATTTCTTACTTTTATAGGAAATTTGTCAAAAAGGTCTTATTTTCTTGTTTTTATAGGAAATTTTTCAAAAATTTCTTATTTTTATAGGAAATTTAAAAAAAAATTTCTTATTTTTATAGGAAATTTTAAAAAAATTCTTATTTTTATAGGAAATTTTAAAAAAATGTCTTATTTTTATAGGAAATTTTTCAAAAATTTCTTATTTTTATAGGAAAATTTTTCAAAAATTTCTTATTTTTATAGGAAATTTTTCAAAAATTTCCTATTTTTATAGGAAATTTTTCAAAAATTTCTTATTTTTATAGGAAATTTTTCAAAAATTTCTTATTTTTATAGGAAATTTTTCAAAAATTTCTTATTTTTATAGGAAATTTTTCAAAAATTTCTTATTTTTATAGGAAATTTTTCAAAAATTTCTTATTTTTATAGGAAATTTTTCAAAAATTTCTTATTTTTATAGGAAATTTTTCAAAAATTTCTTATTTTTATAGGAAATTTTTCAAAAAATTTTTATCTTAATAGGAATTTTCAAAAATTTCTTATTTTTATAGGAAATTTTTAAAAAATTTCTTATTTTTATAGAAAACTTTTCAAAAATTTCTTATTTTAATAGGAAATTTTTCAAAAATTTCTTACTTTTATCGGAAATTTTTCAAAAATTTTTATAGACAATTTTTCAAAAGTTCTTTTTCATGGGAACTTTTTCAAAAATTTCTTATTTGTATAGGAAATTTTTCAAAATTTTTTTATTTTTATAGGAAATTTTTAATTTTTATAGGAAATTTTTTTTTAAAAATAACTTATTTTTATAGGAAAATTTTCAAAAAATTTTTATGTCTTGAAGTTAATTTTAAAACATACCTTGCACCAACTGTTTTATATAATGCATTTTATTTAAGCTTTCATAGCTTAGACTACCCTCATATTCCTCCAAAACTTCCTTAACATTCTGTCTAGCTCTTTCCTGTACCTCTGGATTCATGGCCAATTCGTACAAAGCAAACGACATGGTACTGGAACTGGTCTCAAAACCTCCAATAAAAAACACAAAAGCCTGAGCTATAATATCTTGCATTTGCATATAGAACTCCCCATTCTCGTCTTTACTATTTTTCAAATTAATTAAAATATCCAAAAAGTCATTACGTTTGATGTTAAGCTTTTCACGCACTTCCACATTTTGACGCACAATTTTTGAATAAAAATCAATTAGTTCCTTGGTAAAAGCTTTGTAGCCCAAAAATTGGAAAAATTTTGGATATGATGAAGATAATGAATCCACTAGAGGATGTGAAGTCCAAAAGGCTTTATCGCCTTTTACACGAAATTCGGTTTGTGGCTCTCTCAGGCTATTGCAGTCTAAACCAAAGGCCACACTGCCTATGACATCAGTGGTAAAACGGGCACATAAATCACGCACTTCCAACTGGGAGTCTTTATTTTCCACTTGCTCTCCAACCACCCTAATAAAACCTTCTCCTATCCCTGCCACAGTGGGAAACATCATCTTCATTTTGCCAGTGGTAAAAGTTGGAGTCATTTTAATGCGCATTTTCTTCCACACGTCGCCAGTTAAACGCACCAGATTTGCTGACAAAGGATCATGATGGGGATTCGAATACATGCCTCTATCGGGAAATGTTTCAAAATCTGTTATAAATATAGTTTTTAGCAAATCAAGATCCCTGATCACCAGTGTTGGAGTTATCAAATTATAAGCTCCCACATAGGACCTATTTTCAGTCTTCATTTTATTGTAGGCATCTTGTATGATAAAGGCAACATGTCTTTTCTTTTTGCCATAGAACTCCCGGAAAGATACTGTCTCCACTTGTCGTCGTTTCCAGTAGCTGTGTTTATTTTTCACCCATATATAGATCGTGGTGATTAAAATGAGTAAAATTGCAATGAATAAACCCATAGTGCAATAATGGATTATTAATGTTTAAGCTTTGAAAGTCTTTTTAATACTGAACGTTTTTTTGGAGATTTCAAAGTTTTTGTAATAAAATTGCAACTGATAAGCGAATTAAAAAAAGACAATTTTCAAAAAAGTTGGAAGACTCTCTATTACTTTGGATCCTCTCTCTATAGCTTGGATCTTTGCATTGCTCTTTCTCATCTAATGTAGAACAATTATAAGCGCTGTTTAATTAAATTTATTGTTTATCATATTTAATTGTTTAAACATTTTTTTAAACTTATATTTGTATAAACATATGTAAGAAATTTGTTGTAGCACTTCCCCTGTTATTGGCGTAGATAGACCTGTCTGTGGAGATGTATCTTTAACCACATTTTACATGCTCAACAAAACAGCTTCCGTAATTCTAATACTAATGCTAATACTAAAGTGTTCCAAATAATAACTTGTTACTAAACCAACTTCTAATAATTGTAGTGTGCAAATTAACCATGATCTTACATACTCAGAACTTTATACTCTATTCAGTGTTGCCACTTTAGGTGTAATTGCACAAAAAGAGTGTTCTAAAAAAAATATGCATTTACTATTTTAGACAAAATTTATCCATAGTGCAAGAAATAATTTATTTTTTGATCAAGTTAGTTTCTATAGATATGTCAGATACTATTATTTTAGAAATTATTAATTTTCAATAGTTATTTCAATCAAAATGGACTGCGAAAAAAAAGTTCGTGAAAATATAATTAAAACTATTCAAAAAAACCCGTCATGGACTTTTAAAAAAATAGCTAAAAATTTGAAAGTTGACCCTCGAACGGTTTCTAATGCCATCAGACGGTATAAGGAAAACCTGAGCTTTGAAAGAAAGCCTGGATCAGGGAGGAAAAAAGGTCCTACAGATATTGGTAAGGCAAAAGAAGTCGAGCGACTCTTTCGAAGAGCGCCTAACACTTCTTTAAGAAAAGCAGCTCGTACGGTGAAATGTTCTACGAATTTTGCACATAGAGTCAAAGCTTATGCTGGACTGAAGACATACAAATTCCAAAAGGTTCCAGATCGCAATGCTATAAAGAACTTAGAAGCAAAAAAACGAGCGAAAAAATTGAAGTCTGATTTTATAAAAAAATACACCTGTTGTGTGATGGATGATGAATCAGACTTTTCTCAACTTCCTGGTCAAGCTTTTTATGTTGCTGATAAACGGGGCAATGTTCGGCAAGAGTTTCGCACAAAAAAACAAACAAAATTCCCTAAGAAGTTTCTCGTGTGGCAAGCTATTTGCAGTTGTGGCAAAAGAAGTAAAGTATTTGTGGCATCTGGCACAATAAACACAGAAATTTATATAAAGGAGTGCCTACAAAAACGGTTGTTACCCTTTTTAAGAGAGCACAGAGTGACTACATTTTTTTGGCCAGGTATCGGGCTCTGGTAAAAAAGGACTTGAAGAACACAGGAAAGCTTTCCAAGAACATGTCCGATTTTAAGCGCAGGTGGAACACATGCTCCAAAAAGGTATCAGAAGCAACTGTAAAATCTTTAATGGGAGGGTTTCCGAAAAAAGTCGATAATTTTGCAAAACCCGAGTACTAAGTAAACATTTTAATGCTAAATGATTTTGTATAATATGTCATTATATTTGTGTATTTTGTAGAGTTTTTATATTAAAAGGTTTGATTTTTATTTAAGAAAATCCAACTACAAATTTTACTTAGAGCACTCTTTATCATGTGTAATTTTTATTTTCATGTGTAGCCGTTGTGTAATTGGCTGCATGTGTAATTCATGTGTAATTTCAATTTTTGTCATTTTTGAGTACTAACAGTTTTCAAAACTTGCATTTTAAAAAATAAATTTATGTGCGTCCCATTCGAAATCGAAATAATGCATATAATGCAAACTTTTTATTCTAACTACATAAGAATTTATGTTTTAAAATCCCAGTGCTTATGGGAAATCAACCATTCAGATTAAAATATATACGTTTATTAAAGAATATGATATATTGGTATTGCTGCCCATGAATCTTTGACCGCAGTCTCTAATTCGGGAAAAAAATTTATACTTCATGATTCATGATCGCGAATTTTATATTCGTCAAATTAAAACAATATTTAATTTAAGTCACGATATTTATTGCGGATTGTTGATCCCAAAATTGCCCAAACTTTTCAATTTCAATCATAATATGTGACCTTTTCCGAGAAAAAGAACCTAGTGTGTTAAAAAACGGGTTTAGAGTTAGCAGTGGATTCTGGTACCTAAAAGGGTTTAGAATAAGATGAAATGAGTTAGATTTCTGATAAAAAAAAATATTTGCTATAAAAACGTACAAAACGAACTTTGGAAAATCGATAAAAATGAGAAAAACATTAATTTTGTTTTTCTCAAAACTTTATTTTCATACACTAGGTCCTTTTTCTCGGAGAAGGTGACATATATGTTTAACAAAAAGATTTTCATTCTTCAGTGTCGATTTGCAAACTCTTGACATGTACTTTTCAATTTTGAAACTTTTGGGCTTTGGACCCAGAAGATTATTGGATAAAAGTTTTTGATTTAAAGAATTCCTTGGAGATAGATTGTTTTCTACTTTGCAAAAATTTATTAATGGTGGACCAATTTTTGATCCTAAAAAAAATGTTAAACAAGAAATGGAAGATTTTCTATATAGTCGTTATGAGTTTCATTTTGTTTATTTTTAAGAGCTAAGTAACGATTTGAAATAGTATGTTTGTTCCCGTACTTTAACGAAACAACCCAAACTTACTCAAATGTGTTCCCGTACAAATTTTTCAATACAAATTGTTGTTTTTTGAGTAATTTCTGACAACTTCGGACTGTTTTGGGTTGTTTCGTTAGAGTACGGGAACAAATATAGTATACATTTATTGTTTTCTTTCCAAGCGTTATGAAATAAAAAAACGATGAATATTAATTTAAAAAACTACAAATTATTTTTTTTAATTTTTAACAAAAAAAAATTAATTAAATCAAATTCAAAACATGTTATTTTGCCAAAAAAAAAAAACATGTGTAATTCCTAATTTCATGTGTAATTTTGGCACGATCCATGTGTAATTTAACATTTGTTTGGTGGCAACACTGACTCTATTCCAATTTCAGTCAATAATTCGCACAATCAGATGATGATACTACTTTTAACAGTAAAATGTTATTAACATATTTGAATTTTTTTTTCTCTCTCTCTCTTTCTTTCTCTGTTTAATTGTTATTTCAATTAGCGTAAAATTGAACAAATAATAATGTATGAATTCTTTTAAAGCAAGTGTGGAAGTATTACAGTAGGTGAAGCAGACTCTGTTATACCCTAAGGCTCTTAAGTGAAATGTGGAGCGATTACAGTGTCTCACAAATGAGCAAATTTGTAAAAACTTGGAAAGCAACCTAGGGGAGGTTATAGGCTTTGGTGAGGACGTACAAAAATCATTTTCAAAAATAAAAATTTCAAGATATTTCAAAAAAACTGTTTTCGGGTAGGTCGTAGTTCTTTGCTAAAACTCTCACATTTGCAAAACTATTCAACAGTTTTGGAAAGTCAAGGGATCAAGCTTTCATAAGTTGTATGCACAGGACTTATATTTTAAGAAATAAGGTAAATTTTTATTAAAATTTTCGCTTATTTTGATTTGATTTTGATAAAAATTTAAGTCACACGCTGAAATCTTATATTCTTAAACGAGCAATAATTGTATGTATATATATATCTATATATATATATAGAATGGCTATCTCGAAAACGGCTCTAACGATTTGGATACAATTTGGACAGTGGGTACCTTTTTTCATGTATAGATCGAAGAAGAAGGGACTTTTGGAACCTTTGCCTCTAAGAGGGTAAAAAGGGGAAAATATTGAAAACGTTATATCTCCTAAAGTAATAGATATAGAAACAAAATTAAAATTACGTTTTTAGCAGCCATAAAAATAAGCGGACAGGTGTTTGGTACTTTTTTGAAACTATGTCCGATAGGGGGTAAAAAAGGGTGAAAATAGTTTTTTTGGTACTTTTTTAACCCACTCTTATATTTTAAACCAAAGAATATAGAAAGGAACTTTGTACTGCAGTCAATAGATGTGAAAGAAATATTGAACACGTACTTGGTACTTTTTTGATTATGGGGCCAAAATGGATAAAAAAGGGATAAAATGATAACTTAACATCTCAAAAGTAATATGAATAGGAATTATGTTAACTGCGTTTTAATAAAATGTACCGAATTCAATTGGTACCAAAGAAGTACCAAATAAGCATATGGAACTTTTTGAAAGTAATGGATAAAAAGGGAAAAAATGAGTTATATACATATTATAACTTTTAAACAAATGAATGTTTGTATGTATGTTCTTTATGGAATAGTAATCTGTGAATTTGATCATATTATGCTCTTTAGCGAAGATGTTGCGGATAAGCCGGCGAAGGTTTTTAAGTTGGTAAGACCAATTTCCGTTAGGTGGCGCCACTGAAAATTACTAAAAATTATTTAAATCGTAAACTGTATATTTGATCATGCTATGATGTTTAGCAAAGTTGTAGCGCATGAGCCGGCAAAGGTTTTTTAGTTGATGTGAATAATTTCCGACAGGTGGCGCTTTTGAAAATTACACAAAGTCAATTTTATCGTAAGCTGTACATTTAATCATGCTATAATCTTTAGCAAAGTTGTTGCACTTGAGCCGACGAAGGTTTCTTAATTGGTACGAAGAAATTTCGACAGGTGGCGCCACTGAAATTTACTCAAAGTCAATTTAATCGTAAGCTGTACATTTAATCATGCTATAATATTTAGCAAAGTTGTTGCGGATAAGCCGACGAAGGTTTATTAATTGGAATGACCAAAGTCCAACAGGTGGCGCCACTGAAAATTACTCAAAATGAATTAAATCGTAAACTGTGCATTTGATCATGTTATAATCATTAGAAAAGTTGTTACGCATAAGCAGACGAAGGTTTCTTAGTTGGTATGAACAACTTCAGGTGGCGCCACTGAAAATTACTCAAAATTAAATAAATCGTAAACTGTGCATTTGATCAGACTATAAGTGAATTAAATCATAAACTGTGCATTTGATCATGTTATAATCATTAGAAAAGTTGTTACGCATAAGCAGACGAAGGTTTCTTAGTTGGTATGAACAACTTCAGGTGGCGCCACTGAAAATTACTCAAAATTAAATAAATCGTAAACTGTGTATTTGATCAGGCTATAATATTTAGCAAAGTTGTTGCGCATGAGTCGACGGAGGTTTCTGTTGGTATGACCAATTTCCAAATTTTTTCAAAATTAGTTAATCTGTAAACTATGCAAACTATGTGTTGATCGGAAAAAATAAATAAAATAATTCGAAATTAACTGAATATTTGCACAAAATGCTTATCATAAAGCTCCGAGCAAGGCTCGGTCAACCAGGTACTAAATATAACATATCATCGTCAAAACGATTCATTAAATGATTCTATATCGATCACGATACTTATAGGATGATCTTAGACCAATATTTTTAACATTACGTTAAGTTACAAACATTAGCCTAAACTTATGCAAACATATTTGATGGAGTAGGGTGTAATAAATTAATAGTTACTCTCTACTTTTTTCTTTACAATAAAATACAAAGTTAAACTTAAGTCTACAACAAAACAATAGTATCTGAGAGATGACGAATTCAATATCTATTTAGTATTTGTTTATATGACCAAATAAGTTTTACTAGTTTCAAGAATACCCCTCCGTAGATGGAGGTGTCTAAAATCCAACATAGACAAAAAAGAGTTAAAGAACATATTTTTTTTTCTAGATTGATAACGACGGCAATAAAATCCCAAAAGTGAACTCTTAAATATCGCTTTTCAAAAACAATTGATAATCGAAAAACTATAACAAAAGTGTGAAAAATTTTGAAAATTTCATAGCCCCCCTTTTGCGGGTATCTAAAGTTCTAGAGAACTTTGAGAGTTTTTGGAGCAGCAAAAATAAGCGTTAAATGAAATTATTTAGTATTAATCGAACAAACGACAAGTGAACATAGAATTAAATAAATATTTAAAAATGTTTTAGTTAAATAATAATAAGAAAAATAAAACAATAACAATTAAATTACAAATACAACAACAAAAATATATAATTACAATTAAACCAAAAATAAATAAAATGAAATTTAATTAAAGTTTTATTGAATCAAAAAAATTTGAATAAAAAAAAATAACACAAAAAAATGTGGGTTATTTTCTTAATATTGGGATTAATCATCTTTTTATTAGTAACTCTTTGCGCCATTGGCTATAAATATATACGTGACTATTGGCATTTCCTGGGTGTACCCCATGAACATCCTAAGCCTTTAGTGGATATAGCCAAGACCCTTAGTAAATATGGCACCTGTAAGCAGTTGATGGAACAACATGAATACTTTCAGAAACTCTATAAACGTTTTAAGGGTACGGGACCCTATTGCGGTTTTTATCATTTACTGGAACCGCGTGTTTTGGTCTTGGATCAAGAGCTCATGCAACAGATATTGGTCAAGAATTTTTCCAATTTTAATGATCGTGGCTGTTATCATAACATGAAAAATGATCCCCTTTCATCGGACTTGTATAGTTTGAGTGGTGAGCATTGGAAAGAGATGCGTTTGAAATTGGAGCCAGTTTTTCAAAAAGCTTATATGAAAGCTTTTCATGAGAGCATTCGTGAAGAGTGTGAGAAAACTCTGTTACTCTTTGAACTAAAAATTCAAGAAGAGAGCCAAAAGACTCAACAAAGAGAAATTGTCTTGGATGTGCAACCTTTAATGCATCGCTATGTCTTGGCGAATATAGCCAAATCGGTTTTTGGTCTTACGCATTCGTTACAGCAAAAATATCCTCTCGATGAATTTGATGCCATGACCCAATTTGCCCTGCACACCCACAAACATGGCACTGTCATAACATCCATCATGTCCCGCTATCCAAATTTGTTTCGTTCATTTAAATTCTCCACCACCAAGGAAAAGGTACACACCTATTTTCTTTCCCTACTCAATGATGTCATGCAGCTGCGTGATAAATATGGTGACTATAAGGAAGACTATTTACAGTTGCTCTTGAATATTATGAGTCAAGAAATGAGCACCCATGAGACCATTGAAAGTCATGCCGAGCCCAAAGAATTAAGACAACATTTGGTCGATGAGTTGGCGGCCCATGCTTTTACTTTTGTAAGAGCCGGCTTAGAGCCTACCGCCAAGACCTTGACTTATGCCTTGTATGAATTGGCCAGAGATCCGGTTTTGCAGCAGCGCGTCAGGGAGGAGGTGATGAATGTTTATGAGGAGCATGAGGAAAGATTTGGCTATGAGTGTATACAGAGCATGAAGTTTTTGGGACAAGTTATATCAGGTAAGAATGCAGGAAATTTTAGTTACTTTGCAGTGGTAAATAACACTGCTCTGCAAAAATTCATTTTTTGTCTTTCCTTTTAATAAAACTATGCGGACTATATGGATCTTGATGCGCTAAACTCAGATCCGTTGTCGGTTTTTTTTCCATCAGATCTGGATTTTTTTTTATGGGCGTGGCAAATTTTTTCGCTTAAATTAGTCAGGTACGGAGACCTATTGCGTCCTAACTCGAGAACGACTCATCCGATTTTCAAAATTAAAACACAATTAAAACAAATCAAGGCATGGTTCTAGCCTAAAGTCAAATACCGGTTCATTGGATATCTCTCGAACTCCCGGTATTCATCTTAAGGCTCTCAGAAATTAAAATTTATTTTAAATAAATTAATCAATAACATTTCCACTTTTTAAAAATCGCTGTACTAAATTTTTTTTTTTTGTAAAAGGTCCATATTTAACCGATTAAAATTTTGAATAGCCTCTAAGGTCTGAATTGATTATGTGACGTGTCGTTAGAAATGCTTTCTATATTCCGAATTGTCTAAATTTGTATCTATTTGCAACTCTTAAATATTTTTGGGAACTCATTTTTTTGCAATTTTCTTAATTTCCTAAGTTTTTCTTCTGTGCACATAATTCTCATTAAGTCGAAAAGTATTCTAGTTTACAACAATGAAGGAAGCTGAATCCAATAGGGTTTTTTCCCCTTGGGTATATTTTTGTAGTCTTGATCTGATTATTTTTCTATTATAATGTATTTAGGCTATTGAGCCAAAGATTTTTTTCATTGGAATATTTTTTTGAATACCCTGACATCCGAGAGCCGCAGCATTTATTCGATATTGTAGAACCGTAGTAAGCCGATCGAGAGCTAAGTTGTTATTTTATATGATAGTTATTTTATAATACCCAGTAGGTAACTGACCGGTAGTCAACCGGCCTACAGACAAAGATCTGAACTCATCTGAGCATTATTTAATAAGACCTTGTATATAGACCAACGAAGAGCCGAAGTATTAATACGTGTAATTGTAGAGCCGAAGTATTAATTAGTAGCTCCTTACTTAGCAGAACGTGATCTAAATATTTTATTTTAATGGATTGTTATTTTATAATACCCCAAAGTCAACCGCCGCCGATCTTAATACTTCCGTTATCTTGTCGGATTATAAAATCCCAGTTAACAGGTCGAGAGTTTAATATATTATCTCATCGGTGTGGGTCAAAGCTTAGAACCGCTGTGTGTAAAACATATTGGTCTGTATAACTTTCGCAAACATAAACCAATCAGAAAGAAAAATATGCTCACTGTACTACGCTATCTCTAATAGTTTAAGAGATATTTAACAGAATGTCGTTTTAAATCTAAGGGATCGATATATTTAAGAAAATAGGCTTTTAATGAACCTGAACATAACTTAGCCTACCTAAGATGAAATAAAACTATATAATACTGAGAATGGCCTATATAAAGGATCGGAGGATCAGGAAATCTCCCTCTGCACATGCAAAGACAATAAATTTCTTTATATATTATTTTCTTTATTAAATCAACAATTTTTTCTTTTTATATTTCAGAAACCCTTCGTCTCCACCCTGTCATACCCTACATTCTGCGCCGGGCCCTAAACAACTACCAGTGCTCCGATCATCCTCAATATCTTATACGTAAAAATATGTACGTAGTCATACCCACCCATGCCATACACAATGATCCAGCCATCTATCCCCAGCCGCACATCTTCAATCCCGATCGTTTTTCTACTCAGGACAATAAACAGCGACAATCTTGCCTTTGGTTGGGTTTTGGGGAAGGCCCTCGCAACTGTTTGGGCCTGCACTATGCCCAACTGCAAATGCGTTTAATTCTGGCGCATTTATTACAAAAATATGAATTTACTCTAGACACTCAGCATCTGGTGGTGTGTTGTCAGGAGGGAGTGGCCTTGAGGGTTAAGCCCTTGCATGAGAGATTTGAGTATGTGGAGTATGAGGGTCGAGAGTCGGCTGTGATGATTTAGTAATAAGAAGTGAGATATAATGGAAGGAAAGAACATTTGGTGGTTAGCTGGGAATTTAGTTATTGTTTGAACAAGTACTTAATTTAAGTTCTTCAAATATTTGCTTAGTGTGATTTTTTTTTAGTTTTAAAGTGAATTAACCAAATTTATGTTTAAATGTTATGAGTTGAATCCAGTATTTAAATAATTTTGATTTTAATTTTTGTTATTTATTTATATGTAAATGTTAAATAAAATATTGAAAAGAAGGTAAATAAAATAATTTTGTTGTTAAAAGTAAAAAAAAAATGAAAATGGATTTAAGTTGTTTTGGCAAAGAAGAGAAAGGGAAAATGTTTAATAAATTATAGACGAACAAGATTAGAAAAAAATAGTAATATAACCCAAATCTCTTCGATTTTTATAATTTAAAGTAAATCAGGGAATCTAGAGCAATACTCTAGTATAAATAAAACTCTTTAAACATGTTTTTAAAATTTTATTTTTCAAAATTTCTTTTTCTTTATAATTATTAAAACTACTTTAAAATAATTTAAAATATGTTGTTTTTTTATAGTAAAATTTTTACTTGATATTTGTAACAATATTTTAAAAACTACTGAAAATATTACTTTTATTTGCATTATTTTTTTTTTGCTTTTTTAAGGGGTTACAAAGAAGGGAAAGTGTTAGATCGCTACTACTTAAGTAAAATTTTTGAACAATATAATAAAACTACAGAATCAACACTTTCACTTTTTGAATATTTTTCTAAAATTTTATTAGATACAATTTTTTGTTAAAGATTTGTCATTCAATTGATATGATTTTGGGTTAGAAGAGGGATTAAAACTTAAAATGTTAAATTTAATATAAACTAAAATTCATTTAAAATTAAAACTAAAATTAATGAAGATTATCAACGGGTTTGAATTTCAAATAACAAAAAGAAATTATACAAAAATGTTTAATTTATTAAAAAAAATTTTTCAAAACTTTTTTTAAAAAAATTTTAAAAATTTTTCTATTTTTACAGGAAATTTTTCAAAAATGTTCTATTTTTATAGGAAATTTTACAAAAATTTCCTCTTTTTTATAGGAAATTTTTCAAAAATTTTCTATTTTTATAAGAAATTTTTCAAAAATTTTCTATTTTTATAGGAAATTTTTCAAAAATTTTCTATTTTTATAGGAAATTTTTCAAAAATTTCCTATTTTTATAGGAAATTTTTCAAAAATTTTCTATTTTTATAGGAAATTTTTCAAAAATTTTCTATTTTTATAGGAAATTTTTCAAAAATTTTCTATTTTTATAGGAAATTTTTCAAAAATTTTCTATTTTTATAGGAAATTTTTCAAAAATTTTCTATTTTTATAGGAAATTTTTCAAAAATTTTCTATTTTTATAGGAAATTTTTCAAAAATTTTCTATTTTTATAGGAAATTTTTCAAAAATTTTCTATTTTTATAGGAAATTTTTCAAAAATTTTCTATTTTTATAGGAAATTTTTCAAAAATTTTCTATTTTTATAGGAAATTTTTCAAAAATTTTCTATTTTTATAGGAAATTTTTCAAAAATTTTCTATTTTTATAGGAAATTTTTCAAAAATTTTCTATTTTTATAGGAAATTTTTCAAAAATTTTCTATTTTTATAGGAAATTTTTCAAAAATTTTCTATTTTTATAGGAAATTTTTCAAAAATTTTCTATTTTTATAGGAAATTTTTCAAAAATTTTCTATTTTTATAGGAAATTTTTCAAAAATTTTCTGTTTTTATAGGAAATTTTTCAAAAATTTTCTATTTTTATAGGAAATTTTTCAAAAATTTTCTATTTTTATAGGAACTTTTTCAAAAATTTTCTATTCTTATAGGAAAGTTTTCAAAAATTTTCTATTCTTATAGGAAAGTTTTCAAAAATTTTCTTTTTTTTTAGGAAATTTTTCAAAAATTTTCTATTTTTATAGGAAATTTTTCAAAAATTTTCTATTTTTATAGGAAATTTTTCAAAAATTTCCTATTTTTATAGGAAATTTTTCAAAAATTTTCTATTTTTATAGGAAATTTTTCAAAAATTTTCTATTTTTATAGGAAATTTTTCAAACATTTTCTATTTTTATAGGAAATTTTTCAAAAATTTTCTATTTTTATAGGAAATTTTTCAAAAATTTTCTATTTTTATAGGAAATTTTTCAAAAATTTTCTATTTTTATAGGAAATTTTTCAAAAATTTTCTATTTTTATAGGAAATTTTTCAAAAATTTCCTATTTTTATAGGAAATTTTTCAAAAATTTCCTATTTTTATAGGAAATTTTTCAAAAATTTTCTATTTTTATAGGAAATTTTTCAAAAATTTTCTATTTTTATAGGAAATTTTTCAAAAATTTTCTATTTTTATAGGAAATTTTTCAAAAATTTTCTATTTTTATAGGAAATTTTTCAAAAATTTTCTATTTTTATAGGAAATTTTTCAAAAATTTTCTATTTTTATAGGAAATTTTTCAAAAATTTTCTATTTTTATAGGAAATTTTACAAAAATTTTATATTTTTATAGGAAATTTTACAAAAATTTTATATTTTTATAGGAAATTTTACAAAAATTTTCTATTTTTATAGGAAATTTTTCAAAAATTTTCTATTTTTATAGGAAATTTTTCAAAAATTTTCTATTTTTATAGGAAATTTTTCAAAAATTTTCTATTTTTATAGGAACTTTTTCAAAAATTTTCTATTATTATAGGAAAGTTTTCAAAAATTTTCTTTTTTTTTTTAGGAAATTTTTCAAAAATTTTCTATTTTTATAGGAAATTTTTCAAAAATTTTCTATTTTTATAGGAAATTTTTCAAAATTTTCTATTTTTGTATGAAATTTTTCAAAAATTTTCTATTTTTATATGAAATTTTTCAAAAATTTTCAATTTTTAGAGGAAGTTTTTCAAAAATTTTCTATTTTTATAGAAAATATTTCAAAAATTTTCTATTTTATAGGAAACTTTTCAAAAATTTCCTATTTGCGTACAAAAATTTCCAAAAATTTCTTATTTTTTAATAAATTTTTTTACAAAATTTCTTCTTTTCATCGGAAATTCAAACCCGTTATCAAAATGCCGAGTTTTTTATTATTAAAAAATTTTCAATTTTCATTAAAAATTAAGTTTTTGTTTAACATTTTGAGAACCCTTAATTTTTTTAAATATTTCAGAATATTTAAAATATTTAATGGAGGGATTTGAGTTTTATTTCTTTGTTAATTCTTTTACATTTGTTATGGTTATAAAATTTAATTAAAAATTTGTGCTTTTAGGGTTGTTATCTTTAAAAATTGTGCGTTTGTTTGTATTAATTAAAAAATTTCATCAAATTTATTACAATTTTCTTCAAATTGATTACAATAATTTGTCAGTTTGTAATGAAACACCTTAAATTCGTTGATCTCTCGCGTTAATTTGAATCGTTGGACTGGAATGTTGTTAACTTTTTTAGTGAAAGGTGTTCAAAACGATATTCTTAATATTTTTCAAAATTTTCAAATTAAGATCTAATAATTATTAATTAAATAATTAATTAAATGTGGCATTTTAAATGCTTTAAATTGTATTTAAATAAATTAAAACTAAAAAAAAACTTTGTTCGCTTGTTTAACTTTTTCAACACTGGCTCTTAGTTAATATTTTTTAAATGAGATTGAAATTCAATATTTCGAATTTCAAAACTTATTTAGAGGGCTGCCTTTTGTGGGTGTAACGGGGTGAGGTTGACGGTGGACTGCGTTTAGCGAGTAAATTTTCACCTCTATTAGGCATTTTACTGCGCATCATTTGCTCATGGACGTACAAGAATATGCCGATATCTCTGTGGCCCGCTTGCCATGCGATTTTGAAAGCAGTGCTGCCATCCTACCCAAACAAGACAAATAATTAAAATTAAACTCAAACCAATATTTTACACCAACTTACCACATCCTGAATCAATGAATCACAATCGGGATGCGTCAGTAAATGTTTTACAATATCACTGCGTCCATGTTCGGCGGCGCACATCAGAGCTGTGCTGCCATCTTCATCTTGTATATTAATATCGGCGCCGGCATTCAAGAGCATCTGTACCATTTCCAGGTTACCATGCGACACAGCTAACATTAAAGCAGTCTGGCAATGCTGTTTTGTATGGATCAAAAATTTTTATTAATTTTCTTTTTTCAGATAATTGAGTCCGTATTACGTACCTTTTTTGCTCGTATATTGACATCAGCCATCTGGAACAGTCGTTCGACGACTGTACGATGTTCTGCACTTTTCAGTTTCGCCAATGAGACGAGCATGACGCTGGTGTATCCTGCGTTATTCATTTGGTTTACATTGCAAACCTTGGAATCCAGCAAAATGGATACGACGTCAAAATTACCATACGAGACTGCGTAATGCATAGCAGTGTTGCCCTGAAACAGAAAAGAGAAAATTAGAAATTATGGCAACACTGAAAATTTTCCGAAAAAAATAATAAAATTTCCTATAAAAATAGGAAAATTTTGAAAAATTTTCTATAAAAATAGGAAATTTTTGAAAAACTTCCTATAAAAATAGGAAACTTTTGAAAAACTTCCTATAAAAAAAGGAAATTTTTGAAAAATTTCCTATAAAAAATTTTTTTTTTGAAAAATTTCCTAAAACAATAGAAAATTTTTGAAAAATTTTCTATAAAAATATGAAATTTTTGAAAAATTTCCTATAAAAATAGGAAATTTTTGAAAAATTTCCTATACAAATAGGAAATTTTTGAAAAATTTCCTATAAAAATAGGAAATTTTTGAAAAATTTCCCATAAAAATAGCAAATTTTTAAAAAATTTCCTATAAAATTAGGAAATTAAAAGAAAAATTCCAACAAAAATAGGAAATTTTTGAAAATTTTTCAATAAAAATAGGAAATTTTGCAAAATTATCACATAAAAATATGAAATTTTCTAATAATTTCCTATTTTTATAGGAAAAATAGGAAATTTTTAAAAAATTTCCTATACAAATAAGAAATTTTTAAAAAATTTCCTATAAAAATAAGAATTTTTTGAAAAATTTCCTATAAAAATAGAAAATTTTCCTTTAAAAATAGGAAATTTTGGAAAATTTTCCAATAAAAATAGGAAATTTTGGAAAATTTTCCAATAAAAATAGGAAATTTTCTAATAATTTCCTATTTTTATAGGAAAAATAGAAAATTTTTAAAAATTTCCTATACATTCAAGGAATTTTTAAAAAATTTCCTATAAAAATAAGAATTTTTTGAAAAATTTCCTATAAAAATATAAAATTTTCCTTTAAAAATAGGAACTTTTGGAAAAATTTCCTATAAAAATAGGAACTTTTTAAAAAATTGCCTATAAAAATAGGAAATTTTTGAGAGATTTCCTGTAAAAATATGAAATTTTTGAAAAATTTTCAATAAAAGCAGGAAATTTTTAAAAAATTTCCTCTAAAAATAAAAAACTGTCGAAAATTTTTCTTTAGAAAAAATTTTGATACCGAAAATTTTTCTTTAGAAAAAATTTTGATACCGAAAATTTTTCTATAGAAAAAATGTTGATACCGAAAATTTTTCTATAGAAAAAATTTTGATACCGAAAATTTTTCTATAGAAAAAATTTTGATACCGAAAATTTTTCTATAGAAAAAATTTTGATACCGAAAATTTTTCTATAGAAAAAATTTTGATACCGAAAATTTTTCTATAGAAAAAATTTTGATACCGAAAATTTTTCTATAGAAAAAATTTTGATACCGAAAATTTTTCTATAGAAAAAATTTTGATACCGAAAATTTTTCTATAGAAAAAATTTTGATACCGAAAATTTTTCTATAGAAAAAATTTTGATACCGAACATTTTTCTATAGAAAAAATTTTGATACCGAACATTTTTCTATAGAAAAAATTTTGATACCGAAAATTTTTCTATAGAAAAAATTTTGATACCGAAAATTTTTCTATAGAAAAAATTTTAATACCGAAAATTTTTCTATAGAAAAAATTTTGATACCGAAAATTTTTCTATAGAAAAAATTTTGATACCGAAAATTTTTCTATAGAAAAAATTTTGATACCGAAAATTTTTCTATAGAAAAAATTTTGATACCGAAAATTTTGAATACTTACATTGGAATCCACCATATTAACACAATATTCTAATAATGGCACCGATAACTCCTCAAAACAATCCAAATAATCCTCGACTTCATTGGGATCTGCCGTCTCAGAGCTGGACAAGCGGAACCACTCTGTTTGTATGGTTTGCTTGGGCGTTTTTAAGCTAAACGAGGAAATAGGCTTAGATCCCAACTTTTTCAATAGGGAATTGTTGATGGTTTTCAAAGCAGTCAGCATTTCCTTAGGGGGTGGGATTCTGAAAGAAAGATATCGGTGTAATATATTTCCCAAAATTTAATTTATTAGAAAAAACTTACTTTTTCCTAGGCTCTGTTTCTTTCATGGCAATTTTTTGTAACAAAGCTTTGGAGGGCAAAGGTTTTTGGGGTAATTCTTCTTCCTCTGCTGTTTTATCTGCTGATTTACTTTCATGACTAGATTTCAGGGGTAAGGGCAAAGTCGTCTTTTTGCGTGCTCCTTGTGAGATTTCTTTGGATGTGGCCGTTTGTGAGGGTTCCTCTTTGATTTGCTTGGGAGTAGCGCCTGTAGACTTTGGGGAAACAGCTGCAGCAGCTACTGGTGCCGGTGAATTGTCTCGCGACCAGCTAATGCTTACCCGTTTTTCTTCTCTAACAATGAGCTCATTATCTCCCAATTGACTGAGGTCATACAGGGATTTACGTGGTGATGAATTCCCTGGAGAGGCATTCGATGATGACAACTTTTCTTCTTCCTCTGAGGGCTTAGGTTTTTCTGTGGTAACTGCTGTAAGACTAACTGGCTGACTGATAAAACATTGAGATTCTCCGGACGATTCCAGTTGTTGTAGTGATGCGGAGGATTTTTCTTGCAAGGAACTGTAAACAAAAACAAAAAACTTAAATTAGTCCCTATATTTTCATTATTTTTTATCCAAATTCTTTTTACGTGAAGACCAGCGCCGAGCAGCCACTTACTATCAGCGGATAGCAAGTAAAACTGCTTAGACTCCAAAACATTAGACTTTCCTATTGTCTAATGTCTAACACAAATTTAAATTTATTTAACTAAACTCCAAACTTATTATTTGCAAATAATACAACAAAATTATTATTTTAGGCCAACAAAAATAATCACATTAAACTGCGAAAGCTTTCAGAACTCAACAAAAACTTAACTGCGAAGGTCATTGCTATTGTTTTGCTTTTACCCAGTTCGGTACATGTACAAGTTAGGGGAGCTTTAAACTGCTACTGCGCAGTACCGAAGGGTTGCCAGGATAAAGTTAAGATGTTTCTATTATAAAAGGATTCAAGGAGTAAATTTTTGAAAATTTTCAATACAAATATAAAATTTTTAAAAAATTTCCAACAAAAATAAAAAATTTTTGAAAAATTTTCTATAAAAAAAGCAAAATTTTAAAAATTTTCTGTAAAAATAAAAAAAATTTATAAAAATTCCTATAAAAAAATAAAATTTTTGAAAAATTTCCTATAAAAATAGCAAATTTTTGAAAAATTTCGTATAAAAAAAGCAAATTTTTGAAAATTTTCCTATAAAAAAAGCAAAATTTTAAAAATTTTCTATAAAAATAAAAAAAATTTTAAAAATTTCCTATAAAAAATAAAATTTTTGAAAAATTTCCTATAAAAATAGCAAATTTTTGAAAAATTTCCTATAAAAATAGCAAATTTTTGAAAAATTTCCTGTAAAATTAAGAAATCTTTGAAAAATTTCCTATAAAAATAAAAAATTTTTAAAAAATTTCCTATAAAAGAAAACAAATTATTGCAAAATTTCCTATAAAATTAAGAATTTTTTGAAAATTTCCTATAAAAAAAAAAAAAAAATTAAGAAATTTTTGAAAAATTTCTTATCAAATTTTTGAAAAATTTAATATAAAATAGAAAATTTTTAAAAAATTTCCTATAACAATAAGAAATTTTGAAAAATTTCTAATAAAAACAGAAAATATTTGAAAAATTTCCTATAAAAATAGACAATTTTTGAACAATTTTGAAAAGTTTCCTATAAGAGTATAAAATTTTTTAAAAATTTCCTATAAAAATAGAAAATTTCCTTTTAAAATAGAAAATTTTTAAAAAATTTCCTATAAAACTAGGACATTTTTGAAAAGTTTTCTATAAAATTAAGAAATTTTTTAAACTTTTCCTATAAAACTATGAAATTTTTTAAAAATTTCCTATAATATTAAAAAACTTTTGAAAAATTTCCTATAAAATTAACAAATTTTTGAAAAATTTCCTATAAAATTAAGAAATTTTTGAAAAATTTCCTATAAACAAAGAAAATTTTTGAAGAATTTCCTATAAAAATAGAAAATTTTTGAAAAATTTCCTATAAAAATAGAAAATTTTTAAAAAATTTCCTATAAAAATTGAAAATTTTTGAAAAATTTCCTATAAAATGAAAAAATTTTGAAAAATTTGCTATAAAATTAAGAAATTTTTAAAAATTTTCCTACAAAACTAGAAAATTTTTGAAAAATTTCTTATAAAATTAAGAAATTATTTAAAAATTATCTATAAAATTAAGAAATTTTTGAAAAATTTCTTATAAAAACAAAAAATTTTTGAAAAGTTTCCTACAGAGTCGTGTGCTGGCACTGGTTGTGTAAACATCGTGAGCGGTATTTTTAAAATTTAATAAAAATAATTTCTGAAAAATAAAAAATCGGAAAAAAATAAAAATTTTGTGATAAATATCAAAAAAGTGATAAATAAAACCTGGATGTTCAAAACAATTATCAGGCGAACATAAAATATAGACGGTCTCTTTGTGTTCAAGAGTCTAATTTTTGAGAAGTCTATAGGAGGCAGCAAGTTGTTTTTATAACAAGTGTTTTTACTTGAGAAGGCAGTAAGTTGTTTTTACAACAAGTGTTTTATTCTTGAGGTGTGTAAAACTTTGAGAATCGCATACAAGGCAGCAAGTAGTTTTATGACAAGTACTTTTTTGCTTGTATCATATAATTGCCAAACAAGTGTATAAGGGAGCAAGTGTTTTTTAGTTGCCATCCAATATGGATGGTGACGAAACTAAACGAAGCCTCAAAAAGAAGAGGCAGAATGACGGAAGTGATGAAAACGAAAGTCTAAATCAAAAATTCAATGATTTAGCTTCAATGAATGAGCAGCTATTAAAGCGACTGAATCTTTCTGAGTCCAAGATACAATATCTGGAGAATGAAAACTCAAGCTTAAGAAATAAATTAGAAGCGTTAATCTTGCAAGAAGAACAAAGATTAAAAAGCCAAAATGAGGATGAATTAGAAAGTAGTCAATATGAAGATGATGATGAGATGCAAGCTGAAGCCCAAGAATGTCCTGAGGCGGCCTCATCAAGTAAGAAGAAACAAGAAGAAGAGATGGTTCCTGCTAGTAAACCTGGAAATAAAAATAAGTTAGGTAATCCAAAACATATTCCTATCATTACCACATACAATATTAACGTCAAGGACATGTCTTTAGTAATTAAAAATCATTTAGGGCACAGTAATTTTAATATTAAAGTTATGAGCAGAAATGCTACCAATATTGGAGTTTGCACTCTTAGCGATTTTGAAAAATGCAAAAAATTATTGGTTGACAAAAAGGTCAACTTTTATACTTATACCCCTAGAGGACAAAGACCATTTTCTTTGGTTATAGAGGGCCTATCGGGGACATATTCCGTTGAAGATGTAACGGTACATTTGAATGAACTCCATATAAATATGGAAATTGTTAGAATAGTCAAACTTTATAATGATAAATGGTTGCTTCAGATTTCAAGAGAATCTGATATTTCTGCAGTTTATAACCTACGGTATATTCTTTGCTGTAGAGTATCTTTGCGCAAATTCAAACGCGGCGCTGTTATTCAGTGTTTTAATTGTCAGCGTTTTGGTCACACCTCGGCAAACTGCAACATGCCATACAGGTGTGTGAAGTGTGGTGAGTCACACGGACCTGGAAACTGTAGGATTCCGGACAAAGATAGTAATACTGAGCAAACTACTGCACACGATCCAATTACAGGTAAAGCTGTAACGAAAATAGGCATCCCGGTTAAATGCGTTAACTGTGGAGTTGAGGGGCACACTGCTAGTTTTCGGCAATGCCCAAGAAGGTTGGAAATTTTAAATAAAATTCAAAGCCAAAAAACGGCTTCGAATAATCAAACTCGTAATTCACCACCGCCTGTTAAGTCCGGTGTTCCTTTCGTCAATGTAAAACCTGGTGTTTCTTATGCATCAGCGTTAGCAGGTAACATTTCAGCAAAATCTGCACAAAAAACTTTGCCATCCTCTAATGATGGTATAACGTTACAAAGTGCAATGTCACAATTTGATGTAATTGATCGTGATTGCAAACGTCTTCTTGGAGGTAGCCTACTCTCATGTCTTAAGAATATTGGTAGCTTTACTAAAGAGTATCAAAATATCAAATCTGACGAAGGGAAATCCAAGGCCTTGCTTGGTATGCTATATTCATTAAGTCATCATGGCTAGACAAATCAAATGCATATTCGTTAATGCAAATTCAATAATTTCTAGACATAAAAGACATTATTCAAAACTATTCTTGGACCAACATAGACCTGACGTACTGCTTATGGCTGAACATGGACTTAGTCCTCGGCATAAGCTGGACATAGACGGGTACGTTATTTATAGACAGAATAGACAAAACGGAAGAGGCGGGACAGCTGTCTTCGTTAGGGATAGTATTAATAGTGAGAGAATCATTATTAATACTGGCTCTATAGAAAATACAGCTGTCAAAATCCGTAGACTAAATGGCGGTACCTTGACATTTGTGTCAATGTATCGCAGACCTGTAGGTACAATGTCAAGAGATGATCTCACACCGATTTTAGATATGGCCAATGAAGGTAACTTAATTGTAGCGGGAGATTTGAATGCCAGACATCCTTTTTGGGGAGACTCAGTTATATGTTCCAGCGGTCGTCGTCTTCACGATCTGCTATTGAATAATCCGAATTTGGTAATTCACCCTACGGACGGGCCAACACGAGTAACTGATGTATCATCCTCATATATTGATGTGGTATTGACTTCTGCCGATATACCTCCGTCGGTGAATGGTGGTGGACTTAAAACAATTGATTTTGAGTCGGACCATAAATCGGTTGAGATTGTTTTTGACATTTCGGACTGCCTAGGTCGGATAAAACCGACCATTCTTAATTATGACAAAATGAACAGAGGACTTTTTAACATGACTTTGAATAGGGAACTTGAAGGTCGTATGCTTCCATTGAACGAGAATGTTGGCGAGCAAGAAATTGACAATTGCGTTGAGACTCTTGAAAGGGCTTTCCAAAAAGCTATGGATATCTCTATTCCAAAAATAGTAGTTGGTAGAAAGGGCCTTCTTAAACTTCCTACAAATATCTTGCGCTTTATAGCAGAGAAGAAGAGGTTACGTCGTCTTGTGAGACGTTGTGGAGACCCTGGAAGGTGTCGTATTCTAAAAGCTGATATTAAAAATTTGGATAAAATTATTCAAGGCGCAATTGCCAATTTTGAGCGCGAAAACTGGAAGAAGTTCCT
This sequence comes from Stomorhina lunata, assembly GCA_933228675.1. Taxonomy (NCBI): domain Eukaryota; kingdom Metazoa; phylum Arthropoda; class Insecta; order Diptera; family Rhiniidae; genus Stomorhina; species Stomorhina lunata. Next base: position 100,251,236 of record OW121744.1, read on the forward strand.
TGGGAGTATACACCTCAATGACAAGACATTTAAGACTATTAGGGCTGCGACTGGACAGAATAAACGGTTGACCATACATGACTTACTAGACCCAGGGAACACCTTGGTATCTGATGACAGTAGAAAAGCTAATCTGCTAGCGGATTACTTCTCTGATGTTCACCAAGGTGGACAACAAACTAACAATGACTTATTTTCAGAGACTGTTTTGGACCGAGTCAATGATTTGCATGACGAACCAATTACAGCATTTGGTCAGTCACTAACAGCTGATGGTAATAATGGGGGTAGTTTTGGCTTTATTCAAGCAGAGATGATGGGTGCTGCCATAAAACGGAGACCAAACAAAAAGTCGAGTGGGATTGATGGTATCCCGGACGTAGTTCTTAAGAAAACTCGAAAAGAAACTTGGCGTTTTATGGCAGTTCTTTTCAATCACTGCATTAATATCGGCTACTTTCCACGTAATTGGAAAAAAGCCATCATTGTGCCAATTCCAAAGCCAAAAACTGACCCTAAGTTATGTAGCAATTACAGGCCAATTTCACTTCTATCTTCCTTTGGGAAACTTTTGGAATTCTTTATTCTTAGTCAAATTAATGACAGGATCGATGAGGGGAATGTTCTTGCTGAATCTCAATTTGGATTCAAGCGTGGTCACTCAACCTCACATGCACTGACAGTCTTTGCTGATTATGTAGCTAGGGGTCTCAATAAGAGATACCCTACTATAGCAGTGAGCTTAGACTTTGCCAAAGCTTTTGACACAGCCTGGCAAAATGGAATTATATACAAGATGATAAATCTTGGATTTGATAGACGTCTTTGCAGGTTTGTGTCAAACTTTTTGAGCGAAAGAAAGTTCAGTGTGAGGGTGGGTGACTGTCGCTCTGATGAAAAATTGGTATCTGCTGGAGTTCCTCAGGGTTCTCTTCTCGGTCCTGTTTTGTACAATATTCTGGTACATGATATTCCAAAGCCACCTGAGGGTGATCTTCTTTTATCTTATGCGGATGATATACTTATTGCTTCTTCAGGTCCACGGGCTCGAAACATTAATTCAAAAGTTAATACATATCTTTCGAAATTGGCGGAATTCTTTAATAAGTGGAAGTTACGCCTAAATATTCAAAAATCGACTGCCATTATTATTAAGGGCAGGAGAAAATATCTTTATCCAAATAGTAGGAAGTTCATTCCATCCCTTATGGTTGGTAATGAGCTTATTACTGTTTCGGATAGGATAAAATATTTGGGCGTAATCTTCCACGAAAATTTTGAATTTTACCGCCATATCGATTATATATTACAGCGCACAAAACGCACTTTTGCGATCTATCGAGGCATTCTTGGTAGACAAGGATGCTTGGATAGGAAAGTGGGTCTGCTACTCTACAGACAGGTTATCCGCCCCCTCATGTCTTATGCCTTTCCAGTTTGGTTCAGAATCTCTTCTGCCCAGATGGAAAGGCTTAGGGTATGGGAGAGGAAAATCTTGGTAGCTTGTTTGTCCTTAAAACGCAAACAAGGACCTGACGGAATATACCGTAGACCATCTAACAGGTCAGTTTATGCGGGGATCAATTTTGATCGTATCGATGGTTACATGATCAGATCGGGCTTGGCATTTCTTGATAAGGCACGTTCTCTCGAGAATGGTCTTATCCAGGAATGTTTTGGCCGCTCTGTTGATGTTGATTCCATCCATCTAATACGGTATATGTCTCCGATAGACCTTCTAACACTAAGAGATGCTAATCTGCTTTATCAGGGTGCAAACTTGTTGTTCTATCACCGTAGGATCAGAACATTAAACATCACAAATACAGTATACAACACTACTCAATAGGGTATTTTTGTAACTTATTCTCCCCTCTTCACCTTTTGTAAATACTTTTCCTCCTATCCTTTCTCTATTGTATATAATTTTCATTTAGTCTTAAGCTATTTTTAAGTAATTATAAGTATAGATATAATCATAAATTTAATAGTATCCTTTTTTCCATTTTTGGGGAACTTTAAATAATATAATATTTAAATAAATTTTGTAAAATAATTGTATTACACGTAACTTAATTAGTTATTGTGCCATGTTAATATTTTAAAAAATTATCTTAGTCCTAGAAAAATACAAATGTATGCAGGGAAATATAATTAGTATTAAAATAGTATTAGAAAAACATGTATAAAAAGAAATTTATGGAAATAAAAAAAACTTGAACTTGAACTTGAACTTGAAAAGTTTCCTACAAAAATAAAAAACTTTTGAAAAGTTTCCTATAAAAATAGAAAATTCTTGAAAAATTTCCTATAAAAATAGAAAATTGTTGCAAAAATTCCTATAAAAATATAAAATTTTTGAAAAGTTTCCTACAAAAAAAAAGGAAATTTTTGAAAAATTTCTTATAAAATTAAGAAATTTTTGGAAATTTTCCTATAAAGTTAAAAAATTTTTGAAAAATTTCTTATTAGGTAAGGAAGAAGAAATTTTTAAAAAATTTCCTATAAAATTAAGAAATTTTTGAAAAATTTCCTATAATAATAGAGAATTTTTGAAAAATTTCCTATAAAAATTAAAAGGTTTTGAAAAATTTCCTATAAAAATAGAAAATTTTAGAAAAATTTCCTATAAAAATAGAAAATTTTTGAAAAATTTCCTATAAAAATAGAAAATTTTAGAAAAATTTCCTATAAAAATAGAAAGTTTTTAAAAATTTTCTATAAAAATAGAACATTTTTAAAAAACTTTCTATAAAAATAGAAAGTTTTTGAAAAATTTCCTACAAAAAAAAAAATCCTATAAAAATAGAAAATTTTTTAAAAATTTCCTATAAAAATAGAAAATTTTTTAAAAATTTCCTATCAAAATAGAAAATTTTTTAAAAATTTCCTATAAAAATAAGAAATTTCTGAAAAATTTTCTATCAAAATAAGAAATTTTTGAAAAATTTCCCATAAAAATAAGAAATTTTTGAAAAATTTCCTATAAAAATAAGACATTTTTGAAAAATTTCCTATAAAAATAAGAAATTTTTGAAAAATTTCCTATAAAAATAAGAAATTTTTGAAAAATTTCCTACAAAAATAAGAAATTTTTGAAAAATTTCCTATAAAAATGAGAAATTTTTAAAAAATTTCCTATAAAAATGAGAAATTTTTAAAAAATTTCCTATAAAAATGAGAAATTTTTGAAAAATTTCCTATAAAAATAAGAAATTTTTGAAAAATTTCCTATAAAAATAAGAAATTTTTGAAAAATTTCCTATAAAAATAAGAAATTTTTGAAAAATTTCCTATAAAAATAAGAAATTTTTGAAAAATTTCCTATAAAAATAAGAAATTTTTGAAAAATTTCCTATAAAAATAAGAAATTTTTGAAAAATTTCCTATAAAAATAAGAAATTTTTGAAAAATTTCCTATAAAAATAAGAAATTTTTGAAAAATTTCCTATAAAAATAAGAAATTTTTGAAAAATTTCCTATAAAAATAAGAAATTTTTGAAAAATTTCCTATAAAAATGAGAAATTTTTGAAAAATTTCCTATAAAAATGAGAAATTTTTTAAATATTTCCTATAAAATTAAGAATTTTTTTTAATATTTCCTATAAAAAGAAGAAATTTTTAAAAAATTTCCTATAAAAATAAGAAATTTTTGAAAAATTTCCTATAATAATAGAGAATTTTTGAAAAATTTCCTATAAAAATTAAAAGGTTTTGAAAAATTTCCTATAAAAATAGAAAATTTTAGAAAAATTTCCTATAAAAATAGAAAATTTTTTAAAAATTTCCTATAAAAATAAGAAATTTTTGAAAAATTTCCTATCAAAATAAGAAATTTTTGAAAAATTTCCCATAAAAATAAGAAATTTTTGAAAAATTTCCTATAAAAATAAGAAATTTTTGAAAAATTTCCTATAAAAATAAGAAATTTTTGAAAAATTTCCTATAAAAATAAGAAATTTTTGAAAAATTTCCTATAAAAATAAGAAATTTTTGAAAAATTTCCTATAAAAATAAGAAATTTTTGAAAAATTTCCTATAAAAATGAGAAATTTTTGAAAAATTTCCTATAAAAATGAGAAATTTTTGAAAAATTTCCTATCAAAATAAGAAATTTTTGAAAAATTTCCTATAAAAATAAGAAATTTTTGAAAAATTTCCTATAAAAATAAGAAATTTTTGAAAATTTTCCTATAAAAATAAGACATTTTGAAAAAATTTCCTATAATAATAAACAATTTTTGAAAAATTTTCTATAAAAATAGAAAGTTTTTGAAAAATTTTCTATAAAAATAAGAAATTTTTTAAAAATTTCCTATTAAAATAAGAAATTTTTTAAAAATTTCCTATAAAAATAAGAAATTTTTTTAAAAATTTCCTATAAAAATAAGAAATTTTTTAAAAATTTCCTATAAAAATAAGAAATTGTTTAAGAGTTTCCTATAAAAACAAGAAATTTTTGAAAAATTTTCTATAAAAATAACAAATTTTCGAAGAATTTCCTATAAAAATAGAAATTTTTTGAAAAATTTCCTATAGAAATAGAAATTTTTTGAAAAATTCCCTATAAAATAAGAACATTTTTGAAAAATTTTATATCAAAATAGAAATTTTTTGAAAATTTCCTATAAAAATATAAAATATTTGAAAAATTTACTATAAAAGTAGAAAATTTTTGAAAAATTTCCCATAAAAATAGAAAATTTTGAAAAATTTCCTTTAAAAGTAGAAAGAGCCTTTTTAAAAATCCTTTTGGGAATTCAAAAACTCTATACCTGACAACACTTTTACCGCTTTCACTCATCCATCAAAAATTAGTTGTTTATTTTGTGTAGACTAGGTCAGTGAGTAATTGTGTTAGCCACTTTAAATTCAACTTTATTCACCTCAAATACATACCAAACGAATAGGGTTAATGTCTTAACTAAATTTCAGTTTTAAAAGTGTTCTTGTCTTTACTTAACTTACCTTGCCATACTTTTCTTCTCCGACACCGGACTGGGTGTTGGTGAGGGTGTTACTGTATAAGTATTTTGCCTTGAAAATTGTCTTCTTACAGGACTAGGGCTGGGTAGATTTTTGGGTCTGGGTATTTTAGATTCGGCTGCTCGTGTGGGTTGAGGACTGGCCAGGACTTTAGAAAAGTCTTTAGCTAAATTTTTAATGGCATCTTTGCAAGAATCACAGTAATTATCGGCACAGGCTATCAAGATGTGGGGCTTGACAATATCACCACAGGCTATATCACGTTTGTGGATTTCCTCGGTATTGCAGGAAGTGGAACTGGTGGTGGCCGGAGGCTGGGTATTAACACCCAATTCCTTAAAGTTCTTTACCTCAGTGTTGCTAGCCTTTGTTAACAAAACGGGTTTAGGAGGTTCCAGTTTCTTCTCCTTAATAGGTGTAGGTGGCGAAATCTCTTCGGTATTGGTTTGTGAGTTACTCAGACGTATTAGATCTCGGGTATCGGTTTGTCGGGAGCTGGTATCAATTTCAAATTGTGTACCAGAATTTTGCATGGTGGGATTAAACTGCACGGCTATTGAGTGCTGGAGTAAGGCTGATGTCTGACTGGCCGTTGTACTCTGCTCTAAAGGTGTGTATTGAGTTCCTGTGGTCTTTCTGGCTATGTTCAATTTCTCATTATCGCCCAAACTAAATGTATTACTACGAGCCGGCATGTCTAACAGCTTAAGAGAGACTGATTTTGCTGATTCTTCTTTTAATTCATCTTCCGTAGCACATGCAACTGAACGTTTCATGACTACACATTTCTCACACAATACATCGGTCACGCGATCATTAGAGCTGCCGACTGATCGTACATCTGGCCTGCAGCTGGTATAACTTTCACGTGTCGTGGGTTGTGCCATAAGACTAACATTGTGTTTTAAAACCTTCTTCTCAGGGGTAGTCTGGGCTCCACTCTCTTTAGTATTCGTTTTTGTCACATACATTTGAGTGCCCACTGTTACCAGATCCTTAAGTCTATCCAGTTTCTTTTGTTCCTCATATTTTCTGATAGACATTTCAATGCGTTGCTCTACCTCAATTTTGGTGAAAAGATTTTCGTGTATACTCTTGGTCACTGCCGCATTACAGGCCACATCTCTTTGTAGCTTATGGTTTGGTATGGGACTTCCCACAGCTATATCCCGGGTAGTCTGTTTGTTGTACATTGTGCCCACATCACGTTTGAGAATGGGCGAGGATTTTGAGTTTCTATCTAAGCCCGTGCTAGACACTTGCATTCTAGCTCCCATGCTTTCCAGAGAGATGGGACTAACGCGCTGCGGCTGGAATTGGACGGGTGATGATATTATTTTGGGGCTTAGAATTGGACTAGGTGAGGAAGAGAAACGTGTGGCCTCTTTGGCCTTTTGTAATTCCTCTTCTTTAGTTTTGACAGTCTGCTGGAGACGCATTTTTTCTTCGCGTAATTGGCTGAGTTCGCTCTGGAAAGGAATTAGGAAAAGTTTATTAAATTTTACTTACAAACAAATGGAGATTTTCATTAAGCTTTTGAAAATTTTTTAAAAAGTGTAAGAAAGACCAAAATCTACGAATTTAAAGCATTCCATTAGATATTATTCATTATAATCTTAAACCGATTTATTTCAAAGCTTTCATACTAAACTTTTAACATATAGAAATAAGAAATGGATTTTTATTTTAAAAGCTTTTGATCATTTCCGAAATCTCTGTTACCAAAAGGTATCTAAAAAGATCTAAGTCTTAAGATTTTAAGGCTCTTCGAATGAACTTGTATAAAAACAACATCATCTTTCTCCAATTTATGTTAAAGCTTTCATACTGAACTTTTAAAAAATTGAATTAACAAAAGATTCTTAGTTCCAAAAGCTTTTGATCATTGCTGAAATCTCTGTTTCCAAAAATTATTAATTATAGGATTTAAAGTTCCCCGCACAAAAAATAATTTTAATTGTAAAAGCTTTTGATAATTTCCGAAAACTTTGTTCCCAAAAAATATCTAAAAATATCTAAATCTTAAGATTTAAACACTCCTCTACTAAACTTCCACAAAAGCAACATATTATCTTTCTTCGGTTTATGTTGAAGCTTTCATACTAGACTTTTAACAAATCAAAATAAGAAATGATTTTAATTCCAAAAGCTTTTGATTATTGCTGTAATCTCCTTTTCTGAAAACTATACAGAAAGATCTAAAACTTAAAACTCGCCGCAGAAATAATTTTAATTCCAAAAGCTTTTTATCGATTTTCGAAATGTGTAATGAAAGAAAGTTCAAAGTTTAAGACTGAAGAGCTTTCAAAAACCTTCACAGGAGTATTCCCTAAACAAAATTACGTCAAAATGATATTCAAAAGCTCCTCTTAAGAAGATTTTATAATTTTTGTTTAGACTTTGAGGGTTTTAAAGATTTCTTCTTCCAAGGACAGTGAAACAATATTTATTAAATTGTTAAAGAAAAACTTTTTAATGTGCCCAAAGTCATGAATCAAAAAGAAGACTTAAAAATCAAAAAGAAAACTTAAAAGAAAAGTTAAAGAATAAAAGGCTTTTAAAAGCTTTAAGCTTTTAAAAGGCTTTAAGCTTATTAAAATAAAAACTTTAATAAATTCTAGAGTGTTTTGATTCTTTCATTTTTCGTTAGTGACAAACATTTTCTACAGAAATTAAGCTTTAATTAACATAACTTTTGAGCCGTTTAATATAAAGCTTTTAATGTTACATGATTATTTTAAAGAATAAACTTTGATTTTTAGAAAAACATTTTTGAAATCGAATTGAAGAACTAAGACAATTTGTAAAAAAAATAAAGCTGCAATGAGCAAAAGCTTTTCTTCAATTCAAACAAAACTTAGTAAAAAGTCTTTTAAAAAAACTTTTAAAATAATCATGTAATGTTAAAAGCTTTATATTAAACGGAAGCCCAAAAGTTATGTTAATTAAAGCTTAATTTCTGTAGAAAATGTTTGTCACTCTAGATTTTGTTTAAATTTTTACTTTAAAATGCTTAAAGCTTTGTAATGCTGTAAACATAAGTGTATTCAAAGCTTTATTTTGTCTTCCAAAAGCTTTTAATAAAGTTTTTGTTTTGTAGAGCTTAAAGCTTTTTCAAAGTTTAAATTTCCCCACAAACAGAATGTGTAATGTTTTAATAAACTTTTAACTTAAGAGCTTTTAAAAACTTTTAAGTGAATTTCTCTAATATTTAATATTTATATGTTATACTTTTGATAGAGCTTTTAAGCTTTCTTAAAGAAAATCTAGTTTTTTACGTCCAATATCAAGCTTTTTAATCAAATGGGTTATTTAACAAAAGCTTTTTCAGGGTTTTGCTTTTCTGTATTGTATAAATAAAACAATTTGCAAGAAATACTAAAGCTTTGGATAAGGAAAAGCTTGACTCGTTTCAAAACAAAACATTATTAAAAAACATCTTAGAACATGAAAACTTATTAAATTTTTTAAAGCTAATACATATTAAATATACACATGTTTATTGAAGAGTCATTTGTAAACTTAACATTCAAGAGCTTTTTCAAATCCTTTAAAGCTTTTGTCTAGTATTAAATATGTGTTCAAAATTTGGTAAAGCTTTCTAAAGCTTTTAAATACAATTTTAATATTTAACTCACCTGCAAATCTGGTATAGCTTTTACTTGTTCTTCTAAATCTTTCATTCGCTTTAAACTCAAGGCCATCTGCTGGCGAATGTTAAACAAAGTTTGGGCATCAGCTGAAGAAGCTGCTGCAGCAGCCGCCTCTTTGCTGGGTGAAACTAAAGGACTCTCCGAAGCTTTTGCTGACTTTGAAGTTACTGTACCATCTGTTACACTGGTACTAACGGCAGTGGGTGAGCTACTTAGCGATAGTTTGGCGGTTAAGGTATGACGTCTTGGTGGCGGCTCGGGAGGTGATAATAATTCCTCAACTGGTGACTTGGCATTGGCGGCCACAGTAGCCTTGACATAGGACTCGTATTGCTGTTCGGCAGGCGATAGTTTCTGTTGAAATGGCAAAGGTTTGCTGTAAATGCCGGAGGCACGCGGGGATTTGTTGCCGGCAACACAGGAATCTGGAAGTACGAAAAATATGTTAAAATTTGATTTTATTTCATTAACGTTAGATTCTTTTAAAGCTTTACAATTTTCTTGAACATTTTGATCTTTTTTCAATAAAACAATTTTTATCTTAAGTCTTTCCATTAACGTGGCTAAGCACAAACTATTAACAAGAATTGCATATGAAGTCAGACAGACCCCAAAAAAACTCGATTTTTTGTTAAAAATTTGAGCAGATAATAACCAAAATGTTAATGCATAATTAATAAGTGTCAAGCTTTTTTTTTTTGTTAAATTAATGCTTTTGTTTCAAACTTAAATAATTCAATTTTTTGAATTTAAATGTTAGGAAATTGTTAGACTAGACTAGTCTATTTTGAGTTAAATCTATAATAATAACAAATTTTTGTTATTTGATCTCTTTGAGCCAAAAGTTAATGTGAAAAAAAGCTTTTATTTGTTTATTATTTTTAGCGTTTCTAAGTTATTTTTATGCTAAAAAAATCTGGTAAGCTCTCCCAAATGTCTTCAATTTTAGGGGTATGCAAAAGCTTTATCAATAGGTTCGTCAGCATTTTACTTATTATTGAACTTAATCAATTCCAAATTCCACTAGTTACTTCTTAAATGTTTCTTATATGAATTGTATTTCTCAAAATCATTGAGAACCAGCAACAAAAAGCTTAATAATGACGAGTTCATTGAAGTGCTAATTAATTTCAATCAATTGTTTAATATTTGCCATTAATTAAAACAAATCTCCCTAGAGATAAAGTTCATTTTCGCATAATTTAATCTTTAATCGGGGGCAATGTTTTAAAAACTCAAAATAATTAAATTTAAAAAGATAAGAGAGTTTATTTGTTTACAGAAGCTTTACACAGAGAAAAAATCCTAAAACAAGTTCATATTTGAACAAAGCTTTTAAGATTATTTACAAAACTTTTATTAAAATCATAAAAAAGATATGTTTAAAAAAAGTTTTCATTCAAAAAAGCTCCTTTAAGATTTTTGAAAAATTTCCTATAAAAATAAGAAATTTTTAAAAAATTTCTAAAAAAAATAAGAAATTTTTAAAAAATTTCTTAAAAAAATATGAAATTTTTATTAATTTTCCTATGAAAATAAAAAACTTTTTGAAAAATTTCCTATAAAATTACGAAATTTTTGAAAATTTTCCTATAAAAATAAGAAATTTTTGAAAAATTTCCTATAAAAATAAAAAATTTTCCTTTAAAAAATAAGAAATTTTTCAAAAATTTCCTATAAAAATAAGAAATTTTTGAAAAATTTCCTATAAAAATAGAATTTTTTTTAATTTTCCTATATAAATAAGAAATTTTTTAAAAATTTCCTATAAAAAAAAAGAAATTTTTGGAAAATTTCCTATAAAAAAAAAAATTTTTGAAAAATTTCAATACAAATAAGAAGTTTTTAAAAATTTTCTTATAAAAATAAGAAATTTTTGAAAATATTCCAAAAAAATAAGAAATTTTGGAAAAATTTCCTATAAAACAAGAAATTTTTGAAAAATTTCCTATAAAACAAGAAATTTTTGAAAAAATCCTTAAAAAAATGAGAAACTTTTAAAAAATTTCCTATAAAAATAAGAAATTTTTGAAAAATTTCCTACAAAAATAAGAAATTTTTGAAAAATTTTTTATTTTTTGAAAAATTTCATATCAAAATAGGAAATTTTTGAAAAATTTTTTATTTTTTGAAAAATTTCATATCAAAATAGGAAATTTTTTAAAAATTTCCTATAAAAATAAGAAACTTTTGAAAATTTTCCTTTAAAAAATAAGAAATTTTTGAAAATTTTCCTTTAAAAAATAAGAAATTTTTCAAAAATTTCCTATAAAATTAAGAAATTTTTAAAAATTTTCTTAAAAAAATATGAAATTTTTAAAAAATTTCCTATAAAAATAAGAAATTTTGAAAATTTTTCTTTAAAAATATGAAATTTTTGAAAAATTTCCTATAAAAATAATAAATGTTTGAAAAATTTCCTATAAAAATAAGAAATTTTTCAAAAATATATTAAAAAATAAGAAAATTTTGAAAAATTTTCTATAAAACAAAGAAATTTTTGAAAAATTTCCTATAAAACTAAGAAATTTTTTAAAAAATTTCCTAGAAAATATGAAATTTTTGACAAATTTTTTTTAAATAGGAAATTTTTAAAGATTTTTGAAAAATTTCCTATAAAAATAAGAAATTTTAAAAAAATTTCTTAAAAAAATATGAAATTTTTATAAATTTTCCTATGGAAATAAGAAAACTTTTTAAACATTTCCTATAAAAATAGGAAATTTTTGAAAAATTTCCTATAAAATAGGAAATTTTTGAAAAATTTCCTATAGAAATAGGAAATTTTTGAAAAATTTCCTATAGAAATAGGAAATTTTTGAAAAATTTCCTATAGAAATAGGAAATTTTTGAAAAATTTCCTATAGAAATAGGAAATTTTTGAAAAATTTCCTATAGAAATAGGAAATTTTTGAAAAATTTCCTATAGAAATAGGAAATTTTTGAAAAATTTCCTATAGAAATAGGAAATTTTTGAAAAATTTCCTATAAAAATAAGAAATTTTTGAAAAATTTCCTATAAAAATAGGAAATTTTTGAAAAATTTCCTATAAAAATAGGAAATTTTTGAAAATTTTCCTATAAAAATAGGAAATTTTTGAAAAACTTTCCTATAAAAATGAGAAATTTTTGAAAATTTTCCTATAAAAATGAGAAACTTTTAAAAAATTTCTTATAAAAATAAGAAATTTTTGAAAAATTCCTATAAAAATAAGAAATTTTTGAAAAATTCCCATAAAAATAAGAAATTTTTGAAAAGTTTCCTATAAAAATAAGAAATTTTTCAAAATTTTCCTTTAAAAAATAAGAAATTTTTAAAAATTTCCTATAAAAATAAGAAATTTTTAAAAATTTCGTATAAAAAAATTTTTTTTGAAAAATTTTCTATAAAAATACGAAATTTGTTTAAAAAATTCCTTTTAAAATAAGAAATCAAAAAAAAAATATCCTATAAAAATAAGAAATTTTTAAAAAATCTCCTATAAAAATAAGAAATTTTTGAAAATTTTATTATAAAAATAAGAAATTTTTTAAAATTTTCCTGTAAAAATAAGAAATTTTTGAAAAATTTCCTATAAAAATACAAATTTTTTTAAAAATTTCCTATAATAATATGAAATTTTTAAAATTTAAAAAAAGTAAGACATTTTTGAAAAATTTCCTATAAAAATAAGAAATTTCAGAAAAAATTTCTATAAAAATTAAAATTTTTTGAAAAATTTCCTATAAAAATACGAAATTTTTGAAAAATTTCTTATGAAAATAAGAAATTTTTGATTTTTTTTTCCATAAAAATAAGAAATTTCCATAAATCACTTAAAAAATTATTGAAAATTTTTATATTTGATTATTATTGATTCCAAATCTTTCATTACTCATAAATGTTCTCATTTGACCACTAGATCATAAAATTTGTTTTATATCATTTTTTTAGAAACATCAAATATTTTTTAAGAGTTCATAAAATATTTCCTGCTACCTATGATTCTTTTTAAAATGTATCAAAAATAGCCTCCAAAGACCATCACTTTTACTAACTGACACTTCAAACAAAATAAATAAACTTTTGAAAACCACCACGAAAATATTATTAATCATTTATTTTGAACCAAAATTGTTGCTACCTAGACAATAAAACGTTTTTGGAAAACCAAAAATATTAACAAAAAGCAGTTTTTTATTAAATAGACACAAAAACAAAATATATTTAAAACCTAAATTTTTTATGACATGACCAAACAACAACAAAAGGTCTTAATGTGTCTAGTTTGACAGCAGTGGCGAAAATTAATGATATTTTTAAATAAATAAATGTTTTTTTAAATAAACTAAAAATTTGAAACAAATAACAGAATTGTCTGGATAGTAAGTATTAATGAAAAGAAAAATTATTCGTACTTAATCCCAGTCTATTGTATTTATTAATTAATTTATTAGAAAATTTATTGATAAAAGCCAAAGAAAATGTTTGTGGGGACAACCAATTCCTCTATGCGTTTCGATGGTTGGTTACGCCCATCATCTTCTTTTTAGAAAGATCGAAAACCTCACATTATTAGCTATTTCGGAAATACAATCATTACGAATTATGTTTGTCAATTAAAGGTAATACTAGATTATAGACTGAACAAAACTACAAAGGTTTTCGATCTGTCTAAAACTAGGTTACTCCTGCTGATTTTTTTGCCATAATGTAATAAAATAAAAATAAGTTTTTGTTATAAAAATAACAATAAGAAGAAGAAAATTTTCTCAAAATTCCTAGCGGGTAAATTTTTCTTGTGCGTATTTACCGGGTCAATAAACATGTGAATAATGTGATCATTGGAACTTTTTTTTAACAACAAACATTTGGCAAAAAAAGAAAAAATATAGCATGAGTAGAAAAGACCATGAAAATGAAAGAAAATTAGAAACAACAAATAGTTTTGGCAATTAGAAGAGAACATTTTTCGAAGACATAAAAAAACTTAAGACTAAACGAGTATATTGTTGCCTAAAATGCAAAAGGGCGTAACTAATTTAAAAATAAAAATTGATTTTTCAATATTTTTGAAAAATTTCTTATAAAAATAAGAAATTTTTGAAAAATTTCCTATAAAAAAAAAAAAATTCTGAAAATTATCCTATAAGAACAAGAAATTTTTGAAAAATTTCCTACAAAAATAAAATATTTTTGAAAAATTTCCTATCAAAATAAGAAATTATTTTTGTTAAAGGAAATTTTTTAAAAATTTCTTATTTTTATAGAAAATTTTTCAAAAATTTCTTATTTTTATACGAAATTTTTCAAAAATTTTATTTTTATAGGAAATTTTTCAAAAATTTTTTATTTTTATAGGAAATTTTTCAAAAATTTCGTATTATTATAGGAAATTTTTCAAAAATTTCTTTATTTTATCGGAAAATTTTTCAAAAATTTCTTATTTTTATAGGAAACTTTTAAAAAAATTTCTTTTTTTTATAGGAAATTTTTCAAAAATTTCTTATTTTCATAGGAAAATTTTTAAATACTTAGTTTTCAAAAATTTATTATTTTTAAATTTTTTTTCCAAAAATTTCTTAATTTTATGGGAAATTTTTCAAAAACTTCTTATTTTTATTGAAAATTCTTCAAAAATTTATTTTTTCAAAAATTTCTTATTTTTATAAGAAAATTTCCTATAAAAATAAGAAATTTTTAAAAATTTCCTATAAAAATAAGAAATTTTTAAAAAATTTCCTATAAAAATAAGAAAATTTTAAAAAATTTCCTATCAAAATAAAAAATTTTTAAAAAATTTCCTATCAAAATAAGAAATTTTTGAAAAAATTCCTATAAAAATAAGAAATTTTTGAAAAATCTTCTATAAAAATAAGAAATTCTGGAAAAAATTCCTATAAAAATACGAAACTTTTGAAAAAATTTCTTATAAAAATAAGAAATTTTTGAAAAATTTATCATAAAAATAAGAAATTTTTGATAAATTTCCCATAAAAATAAGAAATTTTTGAAAAATTTCCCATAAAAATATGAAATTTTTGAAAAATTTTTTATAAAAATAAGAAAATTTTGAAAAATTTCCTATAAAAAAAGAAATTTTTGAAAAATAACCCAAAAAAAATTAAGAAATTTTTGAGAAATTTCCTATAAAAATAAGAAATTTTTAAAAAATTTCCTATCAAAATAAGAAATTATTTTTGTTAAAGGAAATTTTTTAAAAATTTCCTATTTTTATACAAAATTTTTCAAAAATTTTATTTTTATAGGAAATTTTTCAAAAATTTTTTTATTTTTATAGGAAATTTTTCAAAAATTGTTTATTTTTATAGGAAATTTTTAAAAAATTTCGTGTTAATATAGGAAATTTTTCAAAAATTTCTTAATTTTATCGGAAATTTTTCAAACATTTCTTATATTTTTAGGAAATTTTTCAAACATTTCTTATTTTTATAGGAAATTTTTCAAAAATTTCTTATTTTAATAGGAAAATTTTTAAATACTTAGTTTTCAAAAATTTCTTATTTTTTATTTTTTTTTCAAAAATTTCTTAATTTTATGGGAAATTTTTCAAAAACTTCTTATTTTTATAGAAAATTTTTCAAAAGGTTATTTTTTCAAAAATTTCTTATTTTTATAAGAAAATTTCCTATCAAAATAAGAAAATTTTTGAAAATTTCCTATATAAGTAAGAAATTTTTGAAAATTTCCTATAAAAATAAGAAATTTTTGAAAATTTCCTAAAAAAATAAGAAATTTTTTAAAAATTTCCTATAAAGACAAACAATTTTTCAAAAATTTTCTATAAAAATAAGAAATTTTTGAAAAACTTCCTCTAAAAAATTTTCTATAAAAATTAAAAGTTTTTGAAAAATTTCCTATAAAAATAAGAAATTTTCGAAATTTTTCCTAAAAAAAATAAAAAAAAAAAATTTTGAAAAATTCCTATAAAAATAAGAAATTTAAAAAAAAAATTCCAATAAAAATAATAAATTTTTGAAAAATTTCCTTTAACAATAAGAAATTCTGGAAAAACTTCCTATAAAAATAAAAAAAATTTGAAAAATTTCATATAAAAATAAGAAATTTTTGAAAAATTTTCTTTAAAAATAAGAAATTTTCGAAAAATTTCCTATAAAAATAAGAAATTTTTGAAAAACTTCCTATACAAGAAGAAATTTTTGAAAAATTTCCTATACAAATAAAAAATTTTTGAAAAATTTCCTATCAAAATAAGAAATTTTTGAAAAATTTCTTATAAAAATCAGAAATTTTTGAAAAATTTCCTATAAAAATAATTTTTGAAAATTTCCTATATAAATTAGAAATTTTAGAAAATTTCCCATATAAATTAGAAATTTTTGAAAAATGTCCTATAAAAATAAGAAACTTTTGAAAAATTTCCTATAAAAATAAGAAATTTTTGAAAAATTTCTTATAAAAATAAGAATTTTTTGAAAATTTCCTATAAAAATAAAAAATTTTTAAAAAATTTCTTATAAAAATAAGAAATTTTTTAAATTTTTCTCATAAAAATAAGAAATTTTTGAAAAATTTCCTATACAAATAAGATATTTTCGAAAATTTTCTGAAAAATTTTCTTATAAAAATAGGAAATTTTTGAAAAATTAAAAAAAAATGGAAACAATTTCTTATACAATTAAGAAATTTTTGAAAAATTTCCTATAAAAATCAAAAATTTTTGAAAATTTTTTTATAAAAATAAGACATTTTTGAAAAATATCCTAAAAAAATAAGAAATTTTTGAAGTTTCAATAGAAATAAGAAATTTTTGAAAATTTCCTATATAAATTAGAATTTTTCGAAAATTTCCTATAAAAATAAGAATTTTTGGAAAACTTTCCTATCAAAATAAGAATTTTTTTAAAAATTCTTATACAAAATAAGAAATTTTTGAAAATTTCCTGTAAAAATAAGAAATTTTTGAAAAATTTCCTATAAAAATAAGAAATTTTTGAAAAATTTCCTATAAAAATAAGAAATTTTTGAAAAATTTCCTATAAAAATAAGAAATTTTTGAAAAATTTCCTTTAAAAATAAGAAATTTTTGAAAAATTTCTTTAAAAATAAGAAATTTTTGAAAAATTTCCTATAAAAATAAGAAATTTTTGAAAAATTTCCCATAAAAATAAGAAATTTTTGAAAAATTTCCTATAAAAATAAGAAATTTTTGAAAAATTTCCTATAAAAATAAGAAATTTTTGAAAAATTTCCTATAAAAATAGGAAATTTTTGAAAAATTTCCTATAAAAATAGGAAATTTTTGAAAAATTTCCTATAAAAATAGGAAATTTTTGAAAAATTTCCTATAAAAATAGGAAATTTTTGAAAAATTTCCTATAAAAATAGGAAATTTTTGAAAATTTCCTATATAAATTAGAATTTTTCGAAAATTTCCTATAAAAATAAGAATTTTTGGAAAAATTTCCTATAAAAATAAGAATTTTTTTTTAAATTTCCTATAAAAATAAGAAATTTTTTAAAAACTTCCTATAAAACTAAGGAATTTTTGAAAATTTTCTAATAAAGATAAAAAATTTTTGAAAAATTTCATATAAAAAAAGAAATTTTTGAAAAATTTTCTATAAAAAAGAAAAAAGTTTTTTATTTTTTTAAGAAATTCTTATGCCTTTTTGCATTTCAGTTAGCGATATATATTTATAGATAAATTGATATTATAAAAGGTTTTACCCTTTAAAAATAACATAACCTACATTCCTTCCACCAATTCCGATGTAATAAAGCTTTGGCTTTTTTGGCAGTACTAGAGCTGGTTGACTCCTCTTTAATAGAACCCGAAGGTGAAGTTTTCTTCTTGCGTCTTTTTACTGAATTTGTAGAGGCGAACATGATTTGTTATAATATTTGGCTAAATTATTTATTATTTATGACATATTAACGTAAGCGAGCTTTGGCTAACAAAATATTAGTATTGAAAATAAAGCTTTTGAGCATTTTATTAGTTGTAGCTTTTGGTGTCATTTCTTATTTGAATTAAATATTCAATTTTTATTCAAAACGTTTGTCAGTTTTTTGTTTATTTTTCTTATTTTTCGCTGATAAAAAACCTTGCGAAAATATTATCTATTTGTTATCATATTATAGTTTATTTTTATTTATTTAAATGAGTTTTTTATCTATTATATTACTATTATTTATTTCAATTTTTTTCTAAATTAATTTAAGAAGTTTCTAGTCATCTTAGGAACACTTGAAAAAAATTTTTGAAAATATAAAAAGACAAATTTTTTTAAACACTTAACACTTTAATTAATTTGTTAGATATAATATTTTTTATTAAAGGTCATTTTAGTTTTTTTTTGTTAATAAAATTAGCAGCTGCTTTTTAAGGACTTAATTGATTAAGAAAATTTTTGAGAAAAAAAATTTAAAAACTCACTATAAATCAATTCGTTTTTAATTTTTCTTAAAATTGTTATAAACATTTTGTTTAATTTGAATTTTTTTGAATAAAGAAAAAAGCCAAGAAAAAAATTATAATTAAAAAATGTTTAAACTTAAAATTTTGTTGGTAAAATTCAATATTTTATATTTTAGTCGATTTAGGAATAATTTAGTTCTCAAAAAAATTATTTTCGAATCCGTTAATTTTTTCGATTTTTTTTTTTTGAATTTAAAATTTTTTAGTTCGATCGATTTATAATAGTTTTCTAATTTTTAATTTTTTAAAATCCAATTTTCGATCGATTAAATAAATTGATTTTTTTCTTGATTTTTTTTTTCTGTAAATTTTATAATTATTTCTTACACTTTTTCGTTTCACTTTAGTTTTGTTATAATTCCATATTTTCGAAATTTTGTATATATTTCGAATTATTTGTAAGTTTTAAAATTTCGTATTTATTTTATTTTTTCAAATTTTCATTTGGTTTCCGAATTTTATATTCTTGAGTTTTAAGTTCAATTTTATCGATCGTTTTAAAATTATTCAAATTTTTAGTTCCATATTTTCGATCGATTTATGATTTATTTTGCTAAAAAAGATTATTTTCGAACCCATAACTTGTTTTCCTCTATTATAAGTATTAATATTAGGGACACCTTTAACTAAACGTAAATTTTTAATGTCGGTTTATATAAGGAAGCCAATTATAATCATAAGATAATTATGAGTCCCACAAAATACAAGCCCTATTCCCTTATTCAAAAACGAAAAATAATTTTATGACAAATTTTTAAACCAAATTTTAAATACAAAATTCCTAGAATTAGCCTTTGATAATTTTATAGTTCGTTTATGAATTAAGGTGTTAGTTTGTCTTTAACATCTATTTACAAAAAATTGTAAATCAAAGTTAAAACCGATTAAGGTCTTAAAATAGTCCAATTTTCTATGTATTACAGAGCTTTAAAGTGCTAAATATTTCACTACTAATTCTTTGTTAAAGTCCAACTTTAGCCTACATTTGGTCCTATATTTTGAATTGAAAGACTTCATAAAAAAATATTAAAATCATTGTTAAAGTCCAACTTTAGGCTACATGTGGTCCTATATTTTGAATTGACTTCATATAAAAATATTAAAATCCTACGACTGAGCTAAATGCCCTTCCAACAAGATCTTCGGAATTTTGAAAGTTGATAACGAAAAACTAGACAATAATAAAATTGTGATTTGTGCAGACAATGTAAGTTCAAGCTTTGTCCTACGGAGAAGACTATTCGTGGTGGATAAGAGAACTCTGGTTAAGAAAAAACTCGGCCAAGACTCGTACGTCTAAAAGAAGCAATAACTGCCGTAAACATCACCGCTTTTTGTAAAAGAGTGCGGGAGAATCCGAAACACTTAATTTCGCTTTCCTAATAAGAAATCTACCTTTGTCCCATCATTATGGCACTACGTGTCACACAGTTTATGTCACATTAGATGCACGAGCTTTTTGAATGCATTGTAATAGTTATTACCAGGCTCATACCACCAGAAGCCGAAGACTTTTTGCAATGTTCGTAAATATCACGATCATTTGAAACTGGTAAAAACTAATATTAAAAGTAGTCCATTGGGATTTGGATGTTAGAAAAGTCGGTTGATGCCGCTTTCTCAATGAAAATACAAAAACAAATTATACAAGAAACAAAATCAAAATCCAATTTATAGCAACAAAATATACCTTTTGAGAGAACTTAGAAATATAATCTCAAACGCTGGATAAAAAAGTTTTTCTCTGGAAAATTTTTTTCAATAAAAATTATTTTATATAGAAAATTTTTCGCATAAAAATATTTTTTAAAGAAAAATATTCTAAAAAATAAAAATCAAAAATTTGTCTATAGAAAGACAAATTTTTGTTAAAAATATTTTTCCTTAGAAAAAATTTCGATAAAAATATTTTTCAATAGAAAAATTTTCGAAAAAAATATTTTTCTATAAAAAAATTGTCGATAAAAATATTTTTCTATAAAAAAGTCATCCATACAAATATTTTTCTATAAAAAATCTTCCTTAAAAACTATTGGCCAAAAATATTTTTCGATAGAAAAACTTCGAAAAAAATGTTCGATTAAAATTTTTTTCTATAGAAAAAGTTTCGATAAAAATTGTAGATAAATTTTTAACTTTTTATTAAACATTTTTCTATGAAAAATTTTTTTATCAAAAATTTTTCTATAGAAAATTTTTTTTATCAAAAATTTTTGGAAATTTTTATAAAATTTTTTTTATGAAAACTTATTCTATAGAAAATTTTTTAATCAAAATTTTTTTTAGAAATTTTTTTAGAAATTTTTTTTATCAAAAATTTTCTATAGAAAAATTTTTAATATACAAATTTTCTATAGAAACATTATTGATAACAAAATTTTCTATAGAAAATTTTTGATAAAAAAAAAAGTTCTACAGAAAAATTTTTGATAAAAAAAATTTCTAAAAAAATTTCAAAAAAAAATTTTGATTAAAATATTTTCTATAGAAAAATTTTTCATAAAAAAAATCCTATAAAAATTTTTAATATACAAATTTTCTATAGAAACATTATTGATAACAAAATTTTCTATAGAAAATTTTTGATAAAAAAAAATTCTACAGAAAAATTTTTGATAAAAAAAATTTAAAAAAAAAATTTTGATTAAAAAATTTTATATAGAAAAATTTTTCATAAAAAAAATCCTATAAAAATTTTCTAAAAATTTTTGATAAAAAAAATTTCTATAGAAAAATTTTGATAAAAAAATGTTAATAGAAAAATGTTTAATAAAAAGTTGTCTATAGAAAAATTTTTGATAAAAAAATTTTCTATAGAAAGAAATTTGATAAAAAAAATTCTATACCCAAACTTTTGATTAAAAAAATTTTCTATAGAAAAATTTTTTATGGAAAAATTTTCTATAGAAAAATTTTTGATAAAAAAATTTTCTATAGAAAAAAATTTTGATAAAAAAAAATTCAAAATTTTTTTATCAATAATGTTTGTATAGAAAATTTTTATATTAAAAATTTTTCTATAGAAAATTTTTTTATTGAAAATGTTTCTACAGAAAAGTATTTTTCTATAGAAAAATTTTCGATAAAAATAGTTTTCTCTAGAAAAATCTTCGATAAAAATATTTTTCTATAGAAAACTTCGATAAGAATATTTTTCTACAAAAAAATCTTCGATAAAAAATATTCGACAAAAATATTTTTCTATAGAAAAATTTCGATAAAAATGTTAATATAAAAATATAAATATTTTGCTTTACAAACATTCTCAATAAAAAATTTCTATAGAAAAATTCTTAATACAAAAATTTTTTATAAACAAATTTTTGATAAAAAAATTTTCTATTGAAAAAATTTTGATAATAAATTTTCTATAGAAAAATTTTTAGTAAAAAAAAATTTCTATAGAAAAATTTTTGATAAAAAATTTTCTATAGAAAATAATGTTTCTATAGAAAACTTAAAAAAATTTGTATATTAAAAAATTTTCTGTAGAAAATTTTTTTATTGAAAATGTTTCTACAGAAAAATATTTTTCTGTAAAACAATTTTCGACAAAAATATTTTTCAATAGAAAAATTTTCGATAAAAATATTTTTCTATAGAAAAATCTTTGATAAAAATACTTTTCTATAAAAAATTTTCGATAAAAATATTCGACAAAAATATTTTTCTATAGAAAAATTTCGATAAAAATGTTTTGCTGTCGAAAATTGTTCGATTAAAATTATTTTCTATAGAAACATTTTCTATAAAAATAGAAATATTTTTATAGCTAAATTTTTAATATAAACCTTTTCTATAAAAACATAATTGATAGAAAAAAATTTACATTTTTTTTCTATAGAAAAGTTTTTGATAAACAAATTTTCTTTAGAAAAATTTTTGATAAAAAAAATTTTTGATAAAAGAAACTTTCTCCAGAAAAATTTTAAATTAAAAAAATTTTCTATAGAAAAGTTTTTGATAAACAAATTTTCTTTAGAAAAATTTTTAATAAAAAAATTTTCCAGATAAAAATGTTTAATAGAAAAAATTTCCATGGAAAAATTTTTGATAAAAAAATTTTCTATAGAAAAATTTTTAATAAAAAAATTTTTAGTAAAAAAATTCTCTATAGAAAAATTTTTGATAAAAAAATTTTCTATAGAAAAATTTTTTGATAAAAAAATTTTCTATAGAAAAATTTTTGATAAAAAAATTTTCTATAGAAAAATTTTTGATAAAAAAATTTTCTATAAAAATATTTTTGATAAAAAAAAATTTCTATTAAAAATTTTTGATAAACAAATTTTCTATAGAAGAATTTTTGATAAAAAAATTGTTTATAAAAAAATTTTCTATAGAAAATTTTTTGATAAAAAAATTTTCTATAGAAAAATTTTTGTTAAAAAAATTGTCTATAGAAAAATTTTTGATAAAAAAATTTCTATAGAAAAATTTTTGATTAAAAAATTTCTATAGAAAAATTTTTGATAAAAAAATTTTCTATAGAAAAATTGTTGATAAAAAAATGTTTGTTAAAAAATTTTTCTATAGAAAAATGTTTATCAATTCTTTATTCTCCAGAACAAAATCACCAATTAAAGGTTTGTTTATAGCTTAATTTGCAAACAACTTAGTCTTTATTCTATATCGCAAACTCGTTACAACGCATAGTTTGGATAAGTCTTGAATGTGAGGTACTTCCCCTGATGTTGATGGCCTAACGAAGGAAAGGTTGTCCCTAACTACATTTTTTAGTTTTATCAAAAATCTGTAATAAATTATTGTAAAAAATTGGAATTCTAGTGCAATACACTTATATAAAACTTTTTAATTTAATATTTGATATCCAGTCATTTTTAAAAGAATAAAAATTAAAAGAAATTTAAAAAAAAAAATCCTACAAACTTGTCAGTCCATTTTTAAGATTGCCAAACTCTTTTTCATATGCTATCGTAGGTCTAAATAGACCCGTTTTAAATAAATCCTATAGAATTCTTAGGAGTTTTTTAATTTAAATTTTAATACAAATGAAAATGGAATCGTTTGTATATAAAGAAACGTTCGTATATATAGAAACTTTGAAATTGTAGGTTTCCCTTGTAGTTCTTTATGGGTAGATTTACATAATTATTTTCAAATATAAAATAGATAACAATTTAATTTTTTCTATTACTTTTTTTCAATATTTTGTATTATATTTTGTTTCAGTTTTCAAATAAATTTTGATTTTTGACAGATTTTTGTATTTATCTTAATTTCGTGATTGTATTATATATATATATTTGATTTATATGATTTGATTAAATTTTCCAAAATTTCTTTTATTGAATAACACATATATTTTTGAAACATTATTTTCTTAATTTTTTCATTAAATTTGTAATCAATTTCCACTTAAACTTAAATTTATTATAACCGATTTCGTTTAAATTTTATTTTATTTGTGTTAATTTAAAGAAAAATTTTTTAATATTTGAATTTTTTTTTTTTTTTTGAAATGAAAATTTTTCTATATTATTTAGCCATAATTTTAACGTGTTCGTTTCGAAAGTTTTCTACAAACTAAATCTTGAGTCCGTCAAAAGCAAAAAAAAAAAAATAAATAAATCTGCCAAAGAGCAGAAAACTGATATAAAAAAATATAAAAATCGCACATAAAACACTCATTCCAATATTGATGAGAAAATAAAAGAAAAACATAAAAAAAAAATTATTAACAAATATATTTAAATTTTATTATATAGAGTAAAGTCTTCTTTAAATCTGAAAAATTCAAAATTTTAATGAAAACAAACATAAAATTTTGAACAAGAAAAAGCTCTCGAGGTAAACTCTCTTTGTACAAAATTTTAAAGAAAATCATAGACAAACTTTTTTTATAGTCTAACAATGAACTTAATAACAATATTATTAACAAATTCATGATAATAATATTTATATTATATTGTTGCTATAGTAATAGAAAAATAAGTAGAAATACCTATTTTGACTCTCTTCTGTAAAAAAAAAAGCTAGAGCTTTTTTGAACAAATAAAAAAAACAAATGTTTCTACTTCTTTTCAAGATAAGAAATTTGAAATAAATCAAAGCTAGTCTCTGTTTTTACTCATTTTTCATTTAAACAATTGTTATACCCTACACTACGATAATATAGGTGGATCAGGACGCACCAATTGGCTTGAGATCACATATAGGCGTAGTAGCTATTATTACTTCAGTCAATTTTGAAGTGAGGTCATGTTGAAGATAGAGTATGAGATCATGTTAAAATTGACTCATATCTGGCAATGCCTTTCTTAATAGAACCCTCCCCGGAAATCGTTCAAATGATTACAAATATCAAGAATGCTTTCCTAAAGGACTTGTAATCGAGACGAAAACATAAATAAAAATTATATATTAAAGCCGACTTATATCTGGCAATACCTCTCATATTAGACCTAACCCGAAAATTGTTATACCCTACATTATCATAACATAGGTGGGTAAAGATTAACAAATAATCTTGAGATCACAGGAAGGCGAAGTAGCAATTATTAAGTCAATATGAACATGACTGTGTCTTCAGTCGATTTTGTAGTGAGGTAATGTTGAAGATGACTCATTTCTAGCTAAAATCGTCTCATATCTGGCAATACCTTCTATATTACACCCTTCTCCAGAAATAGTTTAAATGATTATAAACATCAAGAATACTTCTCTAAAAGACTTATAATCGGGACGAAAACATATATAAAGGTTTAATGACATATTAAAGTCAGATATAATACCTATAATATTAGACCTATACCGAACATTTGTATGCTCTATATTATATATAATTGGCTTGAGATCGCAATTATTAAGTCAATATCAATATGACCATCTCTCCAGTCGAATTTGTAGTAAGATCATGTTGAAGATAGCGAGTAAGATCATGTTACAATCGAATCACATCTGGCAATACCTTTCTTATTAGTTCCTTTCACGAAAATGTTTCAAATGATTATAAACATCAAGAATGCTTTCCTAAAGGACTTGTAATCGGGACGAAAACATAAATAAAAAATACATATTAAAGCCGACTTATATCTGGCAATACCTCTCATATTAGACCCATCCTGAAAATTGTTATACCCTACATTATCATAACATAGGTGGGTAAAGACTAACAAATAATCTTGAGATCACAGGAAGGCGAAGTGGCAATTTGTAGTGAGGTCATGTTGAAGATGACTCATTTCTAGCTAAAATCGTCTCATATCTGGCAATACCTTCTATATTACACCCTTCTCCAGAAATAGTTCAAATGATTATAAACATCAAGAATAATTCTCTAAAAGACTTATAATCGGGACGAAAACATATATAAACGTTTAATGACATGTTAAAGTCGTCTTATATCTGGTAATACCTCTCATATTAGACCTATAGCGAACATTTGTATGCTCTATATTATATATTATCAATATGATATGTAATATCAATATGACCATCTCTTCAGTCGAATTTGTAGTAAGATCATGTTGAAGATAGCTAGTGAGATCATAGATAGCTAGTGAGATCATGTTACAATCGAATCACATCTGGCAATACCTTTCTTATTAGTTCCTTTCACGAAAATCGTTCAAACGATTATAAACATCAAGAATTCTTCTCTAAAAGACTTGTAATCGTGTAATCTTACAGTGAGATCATGTTGAAGATAGAAAGTGAGATCATGCTAAAATCGACTCATATCTGGTAATGCCGTTCTTACTAGTTCCATTCACGGAAATGGTTCAAATGATTAAAAACATCTAGAATGCTTCTCTAGAAGACTTGTAATCGGGACGAATACACAAATAAAAGTTTAAAAGTAAGATCGACTTTTATCTGGCAATACCTCTCATATTAGACCGATCCCAAAAATTGTTATACTCTATATTACCATAACATAGGTGGGTAAGGACGCCCAAATTGGCTTGAGATCAAGATCATGTTGAAGATAGCGAATGATGTCATGTTACAATCGAATCATATCTGGCAATACCTTTCTTATTAGAGCCATCCCCTGAAATCGTTCAAATGATTATAAACATCAATAATGCTTCTCTAGTAGACTTGTTATCGCGACGAAAACATAAATTTAAGTTTAACGACAATATACATAGAGAGATCATATTAAAATATACTTATATCTCTCATATTAAACTTATCCCCGAAATTGTTATACCCTACATTACCATAACATAGGTAATGACTTGAGATTACAGATAGGCGCAGTAGCAAATATTAAGCCAATATAAACACGCCTGTCTTTTCAGTCGATTCGATTTTATAGTGACATCATGTTAAATATAGCGAGTGAGATCATTTTAAAATCTACTCATATCTGGCAATACCTTTCTTATTAGTTCCTTTAACGAAAATCGTTCAAATGATTATAAATTTATTAACTTCCTCCACGGAAATCATTCAAATGATTATGCACAGAATGCTTCTCTAGAAGACTTGAAATCAGAACGAAAACATACATAAAAGTTTAAAAGTAAGATCATATTATAATCGACTTTTATGTGGCAATACCTCTCATATTAGACCTTCATTCATCATTAGATCATATTAAAGTCGACTTTTATCTGGCAATACCTCTTATATTAGATCTAACCTCGAATTTGTTCAGCTTATCATAAAAACCAACGATGCTTCACTAGAAGACTAGTAGTTGGAACGAAAACAGAAATCAAAATTTAATGACAATATAGTGAGATCATATTAAAATCGACTCATATCTGTTAACACCTTTCTTCTGAGACCTTCCCCGGAAATCGTTCAAATGAATATAAACATGTTTCTCTAGTAGACTTGTAATCGGAAAGAAAACACATCGACTTATATCTGACAATACCTCTTATATTAGACTTATCCCGAAAGTCGGAACGAAAACAGAAATCAAAATGTAATGAGATCATATTAAAATGAATTCATATCTGGCAATACCTCTTATAGCTGACTCTCTCCCGGAAATTGTTTAAATTATCAAAAATATCAACAAAACTTTACTATTAGACTCTTAGTGGTAATGTGAGCATAAATCAAAATTTAATGACAATAGGGTAGACCATACTAAAATAATGTCATATGTGGCAATACCTCTTATAGCAGATCCTCTCCCGGAAGTCGTTTAAATTATCAAAAAATCAGTAAAACTTCACTAATAGGCTCTTAGTCGGGATTTAAACATAAATCAAAATTTAATGACAATATGGTAGACAATATTTAAATCTACTCGTATCTGGCAATACCTCTTATAGCAGATACTCTCCCGGAAATAGTTTAAACTATCAAAAATATCAACAACGTTTTTCTAATAGACCTGTTGGGGTGAGGAATCCGCCTCGCTAATGATTTCCACTAGATTTTGAATAAAAGGAACACCAGATCAATTTCCAAACATAGATTTATTGACCTAATTCTCTTAGATTAAAATTCCTAGACAAATACACAAACATATAACAATAAGTAAAGGAATTATTTTAACAAGTAAATTACACTCACTTTTTGGTATGGAAACCACTAGAAAATGTTAAGAAAATCTTAAGGAGTGAAGACTTATCACCACGCTAGCCAGCTAAGTACAAAGTTTTAAAATATTAAAATAAAATGGAGGAGCTATGTCTAGCGCGCGAAGCCTTTACTCCGAACGGATAATTTTGACATTTCCAAAAATGATTAGATAAATTTTAAATAAGGCTAAGTAAAAAAGCTTATTATTTAAGCGGTTTTGCCAGTGGCGGCAACATTCCCCCCCGCAGTGTGACAAGAAGGATCTTCGATGGCATACTCTTCACGGAAAGCCACGTCTAAAACTGCAAGCTTCGCTACAGGCCTTTCCATGACACCGTTCTTAGTTTGAATCTTCGCACTTCTTACTTGTCCATCTTTTGCCAATCTCGTTTCAAGTACTTTTCCTCGTAGCCAAACATTTCTAGGGAGAGAAGGATCAACAATAATTACCAAGTCCCCCTGACATAAAGTTTTTTGCTTTTCGAACCATTTGGATCTACAAGTTAATGAGGGCAAATATTCAGCCAACCACCTTTTCCAAAATAAGTTCGCGTACTGTTGCGAAATACGCCAATTTTGTTTTTAAACTATGGCGCTGTCATCACAAGTTGACATCGGCTTTAGACCACTGGAACTACCCAATAGAAAATGGTTAGGAGTCAATGCCTCATCATTTTCATTATCGATGGGAACATAGGCAAGAGGCCTAGAATTTATAATGTTTTCAACCTCTATCATCATGCTCAAAAGGAGCTCATCACCCGGGGCCCTTATTGTGTTTATTTTATAAAAAACTGTTTTGACAGAGCGCACAAGTCTCTCCCAAGCACCTCCCATATGTGGAGAAGCTGGTGGATTGAAGTTCCATTTTGTTGTTGTAGTGGTAAAAGTTTTAACAAATTCATCTTGGTTGACGTCTTCAAGAGCTTCTCGAAGTTCTCGTTCCGCGCCAATAAAGTTAGTGCCGTTGTCACTAAAAAATTCAAGTGGAATTCCTCTTCGGGCCATAAAATTTCGAATGGCCAAGATGCACGAACTTGTTGTTAATGAATAAGCAATTTCTATGTGAATTGCTCTGGTCGTCAAACATGTAAATAAACAACCGTATCTCTTCTCCTTATGTCGATTTACGTTAACCATCATGGGTCCAAAGAAGTCCAAGCCTGTATATGTAAACGGCGCCTTAAAAGATGCTAGGCGAGCACGAGGTAACTTAGCCATTTCTGGAACTTGTGGCACCACCTTGTTAATTTTACACCACTGACAATTTCGAGTTATAGATTTAAAAACAGCACGTAGTTTAGAAATCAAATATTTTTGACGAATCTCGTTGATCACCGTTTCGTGGTTAATATGATAATATTTTGAATGGTAGTAAAGTATAATTAAAGTTGTAATGTAGCTTGATTTGGGCAATATGATGGGATGTTTTCGTTCTTCAGCAACATTTGCATTATCAATTCTGCCATCTACTCTTAAAACTCCATATTCGTCCATGAAGGGTGATTTCGTATAAATCTCACTATTTTTCGGAATATTTGTTTTCGATTTTAAAGTAGCAATTTCTGTAGAATACTTTTCAGTCTGAGCTTGCCGGACTAAAAAGTTTTCTGCCTTTCGTAGCTCTTCAAGAGTTAACTCGCCTTTTAGTTTTGCCTCCGATCTACAATTTTCAATGAAGCGGAAAAAATAAGCGGTGGCTCGAAGCATCCTATTCCACCTTGAAAATCTCTTTTCATTTATAACGTTTTCCTTAGCAGATATTATAAACGATTTGTGTACCATTTCCTCAGGTGTAGCATCGTCGAAATTTTTTGCACCTGGCCATTCATCTTGGGGATGATATAAAAATTCTGGTCCCTGGAACCATCTGCTAGTTATAGAAACCCGGGGGATTCGAGCCCACTTAGTGGCTTCATCTGCGACATTTTCTTTTGTTGGAGTCCATCGCCAATCATTAATGGAACTCAGTTCTAAAATTTCAGTCACACGAAAGGCTACAAATTGACTATATTTTCTATGATCAGAATTGAGCCAACTCAAAACTGTTTTAGAATCTGACCAGAAAAATTTATTTTTGATCGTGATTTTGTGATTATCGCAAATAAATTTTCCAAACCTAGCACCTATTAGTGCGGCCATAAGTTCAAGTCGTGGAACCGAAGTTATTTTCATTGGGGCGACTCTTGTTTTAGAACCTATTAATGAACAAAATACTGTTTCATTTTTAACCAGACGAAAGTAGCACACAGCGGCATATCCGTCCTTACTAGCATCCACAAAAGTATGTAGCTGCACATCGATGCCATCGTAATTTAGTAAACATTTTAAATAGCAGCGGTGAATTTTAATTTGTTGGATGTCTGGTAAAATTGAGACCCACTGTATCCATTTTGCCATAAGCTCATCAGAAATTTCTTCGTCCCAATCTGTTTTACACCGCCATACTTCTTGAAGAAGGATTTTAACATACATGATAATATTCCCAATAAGACCAAGGGGGTCGTAGATGGACATTACTAAACGAAGCATTTCGCGCTTAGTTGGTATTTTTCTACAGCAAAATATCTCACTGCTTATAAACCGCGGTGCAATTTTAAACGTAATAACGTCTTCTTTGTGTTCCCAAAACACCCCAAGAACTTTGTCTACTTTGTTTTCTTCATTAAAGTTCAAACATTTTTCACTAGTAGAAGATATGTTGGACACTGTGTTCATCACCTCCTCATTGTTTGAAATCCAATTTCGAATATTAAATCCACATTGTTGGTGAATAAATTTTACCTCCGAAACTAAATCTGTAGCCTCTTGTGGAGTGTCAACCGATTCTAAAAAGTCATCAACATAATGATTTTCTTTTATTGACCTTGAAGCCACAGGGTATTTATTTTCATATTGAGTGGCATTAAAATTTTTAATATATTGAGAAATGCTAGGAGCACACGAAGCTCCGAAAATCATTACGTCCATTACATATACATCAGGCTGCTTAGATTGGTCACAATCACGCCATAAAAATCTTTGAACATCTCTGTCTTCAGGCCTAATAAAAATCTGATGAAACATTTCTTCTATGTCACCACAGACAGCAACTGCTTTCAACCGAAATGAAAATAAAATGGCTGGCAAAGATGACAGCAGGTCAGGTCCCTTTAGTAGAAACGAGTTCAAGGAGACTCCATTCGATTTAGCCGCAGCATCCCAAACGACACGAGATTTACCGGGCTTATTTTTGTTAAAAACTGCAAAAATGGGCAGATACCACTCTTTACCACCACTGTGCGATAATTCTTTACGGTTTAATTTTCGTATATAACCCTTGGAGGTGTATTTTTCAATTGTATTTTTAAAAATATTAAGAAGTTCAGAATCATGCAATAATTTTCGCTCTAAGCATAGCAGACGCCTTAGAGCCATATCATAGCTATTGGGTAAACTCAAAATATCACATTTCCACAGTAGAGGAACCTCAAAATGTCCGTCTTCTCTTTGTCTTGTGTAATTTTTTAAAAGACTAAGGGCACGCTCATCACCTTTACTAACTAGTGGATCTTTACAACAAATCCCTAAGCTATCCAGGGAATAAAAACTCTTCACTAGTTCATCTAACCCTTCATCACTTTCACTGCACTCACAAATATGGTAATTAAATTGCTTACTTGGTTTTGCGTTTGAAGAAATAGCTCCATAAATCATCCATCCAATCTTTGTATTTACTGCTACAGGTTCATGAGGACCACCTTGCCTCATATTTGTAGAAATTCCCAAATTGAAATGGTTGAGGCCAATAAGTATCTTAGGCACAGCATCACTATAGCTTTTTATTGGCAAATTTCTTAAATGATGAAATTTGTTTGCCAATTTTTTATAATCCAGAGACTGTGTGGGTAAATCTAATTTACTTACAGTACATACATTAATCGTCACCTTTTTGTTTTTGTTGTAGCCTGAAATACGTATTGTTAATTTTTTGGAACTGTTTTCACATCTTTCAATACCTCCAGTCCACTTGAGCCATAGGGGGCTAGTCGTCCCAGAAATTTCTAATTCGTCCATTAATTTTTTATCCATTAAACTAATGGAGGAACCTTCGTCAATAAATGCGAAGGTTTTTATATCTTTATTTTTTCCATGAACTGTCACTGGTATTATTTTAAATAAAATTTCTTTCACTTTAGAATTATGTGTATTAATATTTTCACTTCTGGTTAAACTATTTTGATTGTTTATCTTTGGCTCTTGATTGTTGTTATTTGTTGTCCCTTCATTAGAATATCGGTGTAAAGAAGAATGATGATAATATTGACACCCTTCCACTCCACATTGTACTCTTTTCTTGCATTCTCCAAAATGTTTACACAAACAAATTCTACACAGTTTGTGTTCTCTTATTATATTCCATTTATCTCCACGATTAAGAGATAAGTATTTTTGACAAGTAGCAATTGATTTGCAATTGTTGTTGCTACATACAAAACATTTTCGGTGATCTTCATTATGAGTATGTACGAAAGCTTTTTTATTGCTGTTACTAACAGTGTGGGACTTTTGTCTGTTAACATGGGAAGAGCTTTCAACTGTTATACATGTAGCAGAAATTCCAATGTTAAAAATCCAATTGGAGAATTCATACATGTTAGGATTTTTATTTTGATTTAACAGCTGTAATTTTTGTGTACCCCATTGTAATTGAAAAGATGGTGGTAATTTTTGTACTAATTCTTGGAGAAGTGAAGTATTATTGATTTCATTATTTAAATTGGAAGCTTCAATTGTTGCAATTAAACTCTTTACGTTAATTGCAAATGTGGTAAATGAAGGTAAGTTATTTTCATCTACTGGGGGTGTTAATTTAATTCGATTTTTTATAGAGTTTACTATATTTTCTGGTTGGCCGTACAAAAGCTTCAAAATTGACATGACCCAATTGACATTGGATGGGTGTACTAGTACGTGTTGAACTTTTTTTAATGCTTCTCCGGTAAGTGATTTTTGTAACCTTATGAGGTTTTCGGCTTCCGTGAATCCACAGATATTAGTGGACCATTCAAATGTGGACGAAAACAAGGGCCATTCTTCTGGTTGGCCGGAGAAGGCAGGGAGTTCTTTCGGCAAAGATTGACGTGCTTGAAGCTGACCTTGACTCAAGTTTTGGTTATAATCTGTAAATAAATTCGGTGGTACACTTAAAGTGTTGTTTGATGTGGTTGCGTTCGGTGCATTGGAATTGAACGTGTGTTGTGTTGAATGGCCAATGGGGGCCGTCATGTTTTGGCAAGGATTAAAATGATGCACATTAGAAATTATTGGTGGAATGTGGCAAGCCGTTGTGTGAGTTGTTGAAACTTGAGGTTCAAATGGGACCGATTGATAGTGAGGCTGCTGTCGTGATTGAAAGCCACTAGTGGTGGCGGGTCCCGAAGTAAAACTTGATACAGCGGGTGCAGATGACGACATCGTAGCAGCGTTACTTATGTCCGGCAGAATATATGAACGTTTTTGCGGCATATTAATTCCACCTGAATTATTATTGTTAGATGCATTATTTATATAAGGTGGCATGCTTAAATAAACAGTGTCTTCAGGCAGCTGAGCTGCTTGTTTGGTTGTTTTGTTTTTATTTATATTTTCAGGAGCTGCCGGTAAATCAGACTGGACTTGTTCTGCAGAATCAAAATGGTTTGGAAGTTCATTTAACCAGCTGCGAACAGAAAATGAATGATGGGATGAGGCATCACTGTTGACCTCCTGTTCATGTTGGTTTATTATTTGATACTTTTTGGAAATATATTCCATTGAAACAGTACGCTCTTCTTCTAGTCGTTGGAGTTCTAATTGTACTCTTCTGGCTGATTTATTGGAAGAGCGACTTAAGGTGCTTTTAACTGATTCTGCCGGAGGGCTCTTACAAGCAAAACATTTGAAAGTTAGGGCTGATGTTTGGTCTGATGTGGCATTTGTGCATGAAACATGATAGGTTTTTTGGCATTTTGTGCAACTTATCATATTTTGGTCAGGGGGATTAAGACACTTGGGACAGTTTGGCATTTTTTGTTGGCCTTCTAATTCCATTTGTACTTACTGCGAGATTGGCAATGCAGGGCGCTTCTAGGCGAATCTTCAGCTTCGTCTGTTGATTTTATAGGAAACGTGTAAAACTCAAAAAGAATTTTAAAATGTTGGGGTGAGGAATCCGCCTCGCTAATGATTTCCACTAGATTTTGAATAAAAGGAACACCAGATCAATTTCCAAACATAGATTTATTGACCTAATTCTCTTAGATTAAAATTCCTAGACAAATACACAAACATATAACAATAAGTAAAGGAATTATTTTAACAAGTAAATTACACTCACTTTTTGGTATGGAAACCACTAGAAAATGTTAAGAAAATCTTAAGGAGTGAAGACTTATCACCACGCTAGCCAGCTAAGTACAAAGTTTTAAAATATTAAAATAAAATGGAGGAGCTATGTCTAGCGCGCGAAGCCTTTACTCCGAACGGATAATTTTGACATTTCCAAAAATGATTAGATAAATTTTAAATAAGGCTAAGTAAAAAAGCTTATTATTTAAGCGGTTTTGCCAGTGGCGGCAACAAGACCCTTAGTCGGGATGTGAACATAATACAAAATTTAATGACAATATGGTAGACCTTATTAAAATAGAGTCATAATTGGTAATACCAGATATTAGACCCTATCCCGGAAAACATTCAAATTACATAAATATCAAGAATGCTTTACGAAAAGACATGCTTTCGAAATGTAAACATAAATCATACCCTTAAATTTAATGATCATAAAGTAAGATCATATTAAAATCTGGCAATATCTCTTATAGAAGACTCTGTCCCAGAAATTGTTCAAAAAAAAAAAAAACTCATAAATTCTAATATACTCTTATGAAAATTGTTCAAAATTGCACCAATCTCAACAAAATCTCACTAGAAGACTTAAGTCGACACCTAAAAATGAATCATACCTCAAAATTGAGTGACCATATATTGAGATCATATTGAAATCTGGCAATACCTCTTCCGAAATTTGTTCTAAATCACTGATATTAAAATCTGGCAATACCTCTTATAAAAGACTCAGTCCCGGAATTTGTTCACAACAGCTTATAAATTCCAATACCCTCTTATGGAAATCGTTCAAAATATCACCAATCTCAACAAAATCTCAATAGAAGACTTGAAGTCTTCATCTTAAAATGAATCATACCACAAAATTTAATGATCATGTAATAAGATCATATTGAAATCTGGCAATACCTCTCGTGAAATTTGTTCTAAACGACATATAACTTCCAATACCTTTCATTTTAGGCACTCTTATGGAAATAGTTCAAATTATACGATGTTACAAATAACCAACTTTTGTAAAAGACAGAAAAGCGATATAGTGGGGGTTATAGGCCTAGGTGGGGACGTACAAAAACCATTTTCAAAAATTTTGTAACATGTGCAAAATTTCGAGATATTCGCAATAAAACTGTTTTCGGGTAGGTCATAGTACTTAAGTACCTCCAACTCTCACATTTGTAAAGCGATTTTTAAATTTTAAACAGTTTTGTAAAATCAAGAAATTAAGCTGTTTTTTAATTTGTCTTTTTTGCAGATATTCTTAACAAAAAACATACCTTGGATTTACAAATGTATCAAAAATGATATGCTATCTTAAAGCGCAATCTGTTTTCTTTTATTTTCTGTTAAAAAAAAATAAAATCGGATGCAAACTGGCTGAACTATGGGCCGATTACTTAACGAACCTTTTAAAAATCGTTTTTTGCCTATAACTCTTAAACTTAAACGTATTTCTGAAATTATGTTGCACGTCAAGTTAGCTCGTTTCCCGAGTTTTTCAGTGTATCCGAATGCTATCACAAATCTCAATAATTCTACACTCAAAATTTAATGGCAGTTTAAAAGCTGCAATATAGCGAAATTGTAATACTTTCCCTTATAAGCTATAGGGCATCACAACGGTCCGCTTTACCAACTAAAACCATTTTTGATAGCTTCGTTACAAAAAAAATTTTATTACACTCTACTTTTGTTACTATTAATCTGGTTTAGTTTTGTTTTCTTAATTACAGTTTTAATGGTGTGATTAACTTTTTCTTATAATTTTTGCTTTGACGTTTTGTTGAGCTTAAAGCCAACAATAGCAGCAACAACAACAATAAAAAGCTTGTTAACATTTCTTTAAGTTTTCATTTTGTTTGAGGAACAATTATTATAATTTTCCCTTTCAACTGTAACGAATTTTGTTAAAGAGTTATCGTCTAGATTTTCTTTCTAAAGCGGTTTCTCTTAATAGCAAAAATTATAACCCTTTAGGAGTCGAAACTTTTTCAATAGAAAAATTTTGCTATAGAAAAATTTTCGATGGAAAAATTTTTCTATAGAAAAATTTTCGATGGAAAAATTTTTCTATAGAAAAATTTTCGATGGAAAAATTTTTCTATAGAAAAATTTTCGATGGAAAAATTTTTCTATAGAAAAATTTTCGATGGAAAAATTTTTCTATAGAAAAATTTTCGATGGAAAAATTTTTCTATAGAAAAATTTTCGATGGAAAAATTTTTCTATAGAAAAATTTTCGATGGAAAAATTTTTCTATAGAAAAATTTCCGATGGAAAAATTTTTCTATAGAAAAATTTCCGATGGAAAAATTTTTCTATAGAAAAATTTTCGATGGAAAAATTTTTCTATAGAAAAATTTTCGATGGAAAAATTTTTCTATAGAAAAATTTTCGATGGAAAAATTTTTCTATAGAAAAATTTTCGATGGAAAAATTTTTCTATAGAAAAATTTTCGATGGAAAAATTTTTCTATAGAAAAATTTTCGATGGAAAAATTTTTCTATAGAAAAATTTTCGATGGAAAAATTTTTCTATAGAAAATTTTTCGATGGAAAAATTTTTCTATAGAAAAATTTCCGATGGAAAAATTTTTCTATAGAAAAATTTCCGATGGAAAAATTTTTCTATAGAAAAATTTTCGATGGAAAAATTTTTCTATAGAAAAATTTCCGATGGAAAAATTTTTCTATCGAAAAATTTTCGATGGAAAAATTTTTCTATAGAAAAATTTTCGATGGAAAAATTTTTCTATAGAAAAATTTTTCTATAGAAAAATTTTCGATGGAAAAATTTTTCGTTAGAAATATTTTTCTATAGAAAAATTTTCGTTAGAAATATTTTTCTATAGAAAAATTTTCGTTAGAAATATTTTTCTATAGAAAAATTTTCGTTAGAAATATTTTTCTATAGAAAAATTTTCATTAGAAATATTTTTCTATAGAAAAATTTTCGTTAGAAATATTTTTCTGTAGAAAAATTTTCGTTAGAAATATTTTTCTATAGAAAAATTTTCGTTAGAAATATTTTTCTATAGAAAAATTTTCGTTAGAAATATTTTTCTATAGAAAAATTTTCGTTAGAAATATTTTTCTATAGAAAAATTTTCGTTAGAAATATTTTTCTATAGAAAAATTTTCGTTAGAAATATTTTTCTATAGAAAAATTTTAGTTAGAAATATTTTTCTATAGAAAAATTTTCGTTAGAAATATTTTTCTATAGAAAAATTTTCGTTAGAAATATTTTTCTATAGAAAAATTTTCGTTAGAAATATTTTTCTATAGAAAAATTTTCGTTAGAAATATTTTTCTATAGAAAAATTTTCGTTAGAAATATTTTTCTATAGAAAAATTTTCGTTAGAAATATTTTTCTATAGAAAAATTTTCGTTAGAAATATTTTTCTATAGAAAAATTTTCGTTAGAAATATTTTTCTATAGAAAAATTTTCGTTAGAAATATTTTTCTATAGAAAAATTTTCGTTAGAAATATTTTTCTATAGAAAAATTTTCGTTAGAAATATTTTTCTATAGAAAAATTTTCGTTAGAAATATTTTTCTATAGAAAAATTTTCGTTAGAAATATTTTTCTATAGAAAATTTTTCGTTAGAAATATTTTTCTATAGAAAGATTTTCGTTAGAAATATTTTTCTATAGAAATATTTTTCTATAGAAAAATTTTCGTTAGAAATATTTTTCTATAGAAATATTTTTCTATAGAAAAATTTTCGTTAGAAATATTTTTCTATAGAAATATATTTCTATAGAAAAATTTTCGTTAGAAATATTTTTCTATAGAAATATTTTTCTATAGAAAAATTTTCGTTAGAAATATTTTTCTATAGAAAAATTTTCGTTAGAAATATTTTTCTATAGAAAAATTTTCGTTAGAAATATTTTTCTATAGAAAAATTTTCGTTAGAAATATTTTTCTATAGAAAAATTTTCGTTAGAAATATTTTTCTATAGAAAAATTTTCGTTAGAAATATTTTTCTATAGAAAAATTTTCGTTAGAAATATTTTTCTATAGAAAAATTTTCGTTAGAAATATTTTTCTATAGAAAAATTTTCGTTAGAAATATTTTTCTATAGAAAAATTTTCGTTAGAAATATTTTTCTATAGAAAAATTTTCGTTAGAAATATTTTTCTATAGAAAAATTTTCGTTAGAAATATTTTTCTATAGAAAAATTTTCGTTAGAAATATTATTCTATAGAAAAATTTTCGTTAGAAATATTTTTCTATAGAAAAATTTTCGTTAGAAATATTTTTCTATAGAAAAATTTTCGTTGGAAATATTTTTCTATAGAAAAATTTTCGTTAGAAATATTTTTCTATAGAAAAATTTTCGTTAGAAATATTTTTCTATAGAAAAATTTTCATTAAAAATATATTTCTATAGAAAAATTTTCGTTAGAAATATTTTTCTATAGAAAAATTTTCGTTAGAAATATTTTTCTATAGAAAAATTTTCGTTAGAATTATTTTTCTATAGAAAAATTTTCGTTAGAATTATTTTTCTATAGAAAAATTTT
This sequence comes from Stomorhina lunata, assembly GCA_933228675.1. Taxonomy (NCBI): domain Eukaryota; kingdom Metazoa; phylum Arthropoda; class Insecta; order Diptera; family Rhiniidae; genus Stomorhina; species Stomorhina lunata. The sequence goes on from OW121744.1 coordinate 100,289,738, forward strand.
CGTTAGAATTATTTTTCTATAGAAAAATTTTCGTTAGAATTATTTTTCTATAGAAAAATTTTCGTTAGAATTATTTTTCTATAGAAAAATTTTCGTTAGAATTATTTTTCTATAGAAAAATTTTCGTTAGAATTAGTTTTCTATAGAAAAGTTTTCGTTAGAATTATTTTTCCATAGAAAAATTTTCGTTAGAATTATTTTTCTATAGAAAAATTTTCGTTAGAATTATTTTTCTATAGAAATACTTTCGTTAGAATTATTCTTCTATAGAAAAATTTTCGTTAGAAATATTTTTCTATAGAAAAATTTTCGTTAGAAATATTTTTCTATAGAAAAATTTTTTTTCTATAGAAATTTTTTTCTATAGAAAAATTTTCGTTAGAATTATTTTTCTATAGAAAAATTTTCTTTGGAAATATTTTTCTATAGAAAAATTTTCTTTGGAAATATTTTTCTATAGAAAAATTTTCTTTGGAAATATTTTTCTATAGAAAAATTTTCTTTGGAAATATTTTTCTATAGAAAAATTTTCTTTGGAAATATTTTTCTATAGAAAAATTTTCTTTGGAAATATTTTTCAATAGAAAAATTTTCTTTGGAAATATTTTTATATAGAAAAATTTTCTTTGGAAATATTTTTCCATAGAAAAATTTTCTTTGGAAATATTTTTTTATAGAAAAATTTTCTTTGGAAATATTTTTCTATAGAAAAATTTTCGTTAGAAAATTTCGTTAGAAATATTTTTCTATGGAAAAATTTTCGTTAGAAATATTTTTCTATAGATAAATTTTCGTTAGAATTATTTTTCTATAGAAAAATATTTTTGGAAAATTTTTTTTTAGTTTTTTTTGGAAAATCTGTAACATGTGACGCATTAATTTGTTATATTTTTATATTTATTTTTTATAGAAAACGTTTTTTAAATTAATATATTTTGTTGTTGTTTGTATGACGTGGGAAAATGAACTGAAATAGAAAAAACACCATTTGTCTAAATAATATCTGTCCGTCCGTATGTGTTTGACTGTCTTCTCTTGATAAAACCAATTTTTCTAAATTTTCTGTTTCAAAACTTTTGCACGAGTTGAGTAGATTGAAGTGATTCATAGACTCACGCAACTGTTCAAACGATTAGAAAAAAAAATATATCAGAAAAAATAGCATTAAATGATCTAAAAAATAAAATATTAAATAATTGAGAAAAAATACAAGTAAAAAATGAATAACAAGCAATTAATGTTTATTTAATATTTACAAGTATTTTGTCAATTTTTAATTTAAAAAAACATTTACAAGGCAGCTGTTTTTTCAAATAATGGAAATATTATTGTAAAAAAAGTTATGGCCCACCATATTTGTCATTTTGGAAAATTTGTTTGTTTAAATCAATTTTGAATTTTATTTCAATAAAAAAACCAACATAATTTATGCAACCCACTATTTTTACAAAATTTTTTCTATATTTCCAAACAACACAAACTCAATCAACAGCATTTATTTGACTTGAAGTCAATAATTTTGAAAATAAATTTTTATATGCAGTTGCTTTTAAAATTCCTCACTTGCCAAAAACTGCAACACAAAAAAATCCAATTGAAAATTCAAATTTTCAAACGTTATTTTAATAGAAATACAAAAAAGTTTCAAAACACATTTGTTACATTCAATGCGAATTTTTTCCAGTTTAATGTTTTTCTGTCTGCATTTTAATTTAAGTTTTAAAGAGATTTGTATTTTTCAAAATTTTGCATAATCTTTTGGTAAAGATTTAATGTAGTTTTTAAAATGCAAATTTTGTTTTAGATTTGTCAATTCAGAAAAATATTGAATTATTTATAAATTATTTCAAATTAAGGCAAAAATTGGCTATTTAAAGTGGTTGAAATATGTTAATTTTAAATAACAGAGACAGTTAACATAACAGTTAACAGAACTAGAACAGGAACAGCATAGGAACAGAACAGGAAGAGAACTGGGACAGCACAAAACTAGAACACAAAACACAAAAATTTCTTGTAAAAATAGAAAATTTTTGAAAAATTTTCTATAAAAATTAAAAATTTTTGAAAAATTTCCTTTTAAAATAAGAAATTTTCGAAAAATTTTCTATAAAAAAAGAAAATTTTTTAAAAATTTTCTATAAAAAGAGAAAATTTTTGAAAAATTTTCTATAAAAATAAAAAATTTTTGAAAAATTTTCTATAGAAATAGAAAATTTTTGAAAAATTTTCTATAAAAATAGAAAATTTTTAAAAAATTTCCTATCAAAATAGAAAATTTTTGAAAAATTTCCTAAAAAAAAATAGAATATTTTTGAAAAATTTCCTATAAAAATAGAAAATTTTTGAAAAATTTCCTATAAAAATAGAAAATTTTTGAAAAATTTCCTATAAAAATAGAAAATTTTTGAAAAATTTCCTATAAAAATAGAAAATTTTTGAAAAATTTCCTATAAAAATACAAAATTTTTGAAAAATTTCCTATAAAAATAGAAAATTTTTGAAAAATTTCCTATAAAAATAGAAAATTTTTGAAAAATTTCCTATAAAAATAGAAAATTTTTGAAAAATTTCCTATAAAAATAGAAAATTTTTGAAAAATTTCCTATAAAAATAGAAAATTTTTGAAAAATTTCCTATAAAAATAGAAAATTTTTGAAAAATTTCCTATAAAAATAGAAAATTTTTGAAAAATTTCCTATAAAAATAGAAAATTTTTGAAAAATTTCCTATAAAAATAGAAAATTTTTGAAAAATTTCCTATAAAAATAGAAAATTTTTGAAAAATTTCCTATAAAAATAGAAAATTTTTGAAAAATTTCCTATAAAAATAGAAAATTTTTGAAAAAATTCCTATAAAAATAGAAAATTTTTGAAAAATTTCCTATAAAAATAGAAAATTTTTGAAAAATTTCCTATAAAAATAGAAAATTTTTGAAAAATTTCCTATAAAAATAGAAAATTTTTGAAAAATTTCCTATAAAAATAGAAAATTTTTGAAAAATTTCCTATAAAAATAGAAAATTTTTGAAAAGTTTCCTATAAAAATAGAAAATTTTTAAAAAATTTCCTATAAAAATAGAAAATTTTTGAAAAATTTCCTATAAAAATAGAAAATTTTTGAAAAATTTCCTATAAAAATAGAAAATTTTTGAAAAATTTCCTAAAAAAATAAAAAATTTTTGAAAAATTTCCTATAAAAATAGAAAATTTTTGAAAAATTTCCTATAAAAATAGAAAATTTTTGAAAAATTTCCTATAAAAATAGAAAATTTTTGAAAAATTTCCTATAAAAATAGAAAATTTTTGAAAAATTTCCTATAAAAATAGAAAATTTTTGAAAAATTTCCTATAAAAATAGAAAATTTTTGAAAAATTTCCTATAAAAATAGGAAATTTTTGAAAAATTTCCTATAAAAATAGAAAATTTTTGAAAAATTTCCTATAAAAATAGAAAAATTTTGAAAAATTTCCTATAAAAATAGAAAATTTTTGAAAAATTTCCTATAAAAATAGAAAATTTTTGAAAAATTTCCTATAAAAATAGAAAATTTTTGAAAAATTTCCTATAAAAATAGAAAATTTTTGAAAAATTTCCTATAAAAATAGAAAATTTTTGAAAAATTCTCTATAAAAATAGATTTTTTTTTTTAATTATCTATTTTTAAAGGAAATTTTTTTTAAATTTTCTATTTTTAAAGGAAATTTTTTAAAAACTAAATTTAAAAAAAATCGTTATTTTAGAATTTAAAATTTTATTAAAAAAATTATTTTGACAATTTTTCCACCTTTAAATATATTCCATTCTTAGCCGACAACAAAACCGATCCCTTATCCAACAGCAAAGGTATTTCAGTCCGCTCACAAACCATAAACTTAAAGTTATTCAAAAGATAGGCCAAAGCTGCCCTGGTTTGCATAAGACCAAAACGCAAGCCAATACAATTGCGAGGACCGTCACCGAAAGGCAGCCAAGGCTGAGAATTCTCATTATAGCCTTCTTTGACTTCAAAACGTTCGGGCTTAAATCTTTCCGGTTCCGGATAAAATTCCGAGTCATGATGAAAAGCATAGATGGGTATAAAAACAGGCATGCCTTTCTTAATCACATATCGGGAGTGACCGGTGACTTTGTAGTCTTTAAGGGCCAAGCGTGTTATCAGGGGTATTATAGGGTATTTCCGTAAAGTTTCTATGAAGAAAAATTTTAATTTCATTTCATATTTATCTTAAATAAAATTAGCTTTGAACCAACCTTTTATTACCAGACCCATATATTTCAGTTGATGCAGACTTTCATAGTCTATGGCATCATCTTTACAGGCCTCCCGAATTTCCTGCCTTAATTTATCTTGTATATCTGTTTGCAGGGCCAATTCGTATAGGGCAAATCCCAAAGTTGAGGAAGAGGTTTCAAAACCTCCCAAAAAGAACACAAAAGCCTGGGCCGCCATTTGTTCTATACTAAGTTGATTACCGGAGTCTTTCTTTATTTCCGAGAGTATACCCAAGAAGTCTTGGGATTTGACATTATTTTTCTCACGATATTCTACCACTTCTTTAACTATGCGTATAAAAAAATCTGTGATATCCTGAGGCGTCATACACATATGAAGTTTTCGAGCTAAATCGGGAAAGCCTTGCATGAAACCCGATATTAGGGGACCGTGTCTACGCTCGTTGAGAGAACGTAAGCCCATTAGACGAAATTCGGCCTGAGGATCTTCTAAACTATTACATTGTATGCCAAAAGCACAGGAACCTATAACATCGGTAGTAAAACGAGCCATGATATCTTTGATCTCCATTTCAGAGTTCTTGCAGATCATTTCATTTAGGATCTTCACCAATTTGTCGGCTTCCTTTTGTACTAGCGAATACATGGCCTTCATTTTACCCGAACTAAAAGTGGGCGAGAGTTTACTTCTCATATTTTTCCATTCCGCACCATCCAGCAGAAATAATCTGCCCGTTAGAGGATCATCTTTTTCGTTATTGAACAAGCCACGATCGGTGAAATTTTGGAAATCTTTTATTAAAATCGATTTCATTAGATTTGGATCCAAAACCACAACCGAAGGTCGATGTATAAAATAGAAACCACTAAATGGCCCTGAAGCTTTAAATTTTTGGTAGTGTTCAGTTAAGATCTCAGCCATACTATGAGTCTTGCGTAGGCCCTGAAAGTTACCCACTATTAGACTGGGTTTCATGTGGGGTATCTGTTGGTCTCGCCAATAATTTAGTTTGCGTTTTTCATGGTAAAGTAGGAAGGTCAAGAGTGCTATTATAGCGGTTATTAAAATTACGATTATGGACATTTTTCTCCGAATATCTTTTCGCTTGTACCCAACGATTTTATTAAACTAAAGACGATTTGGTCAGAATTATTTTATAAGAATCGTATTTGGAAGATAAGGAAATCAAAGAGAGGGGATCAGATAACAAATGGAACCGATAAGATAGTGAAATGAAAATTTAAGCATTTGAAGAGAAAATTTGAAATTTTTGAAAAGAAAACTTTTATTAACTTTCAAAATTGAGTGTTAATTTTTAGTTCAAAACTTTTTTGCCTTAATTCTACAAATTAATTCACTTTTTATTTCATTTTGCTTATTTTGTATTATTTAAAATAAATTCTATTGAATCTAAAATTATCTCGTTAATGTTAACAAAGCAAAAAAAAAAACGTTTAACAAAAAAATATTCGACATAAAAAATTTTAGCATAAAAAGATTTTGCAACGACACATTTGATGTGAAATGAACGTGATCTTCACAATAATGTTGCGATCGCTTAAATAAAACAAACATCGCAAAAAAAATAGCATAGAAAATGCTTAATTTGCATAAACTGAAAAGTACCAAATGAACGAGAAGTGTAAAATTTTGAATTTGTTATAAAGTAATCAAAGAGTTTTTTTTTTGTGCAGATGTTTGAAAATCACAACAAATCAAAAGTGACTAAGACTATTTTTTTAAGAGAATGGAGCTCAATGAACACAACGGAGGCGATGAAGCGATGAACGGCAAAAATATATATTCTATACAAAGTACCTCGACTTTTTACCTTCTTTAAAGTAGATTGTTGCCCAACAAGAATGCCAATTTGTATACAATTTATATAGATAAAGCTCTAATTCCTCTAACTCACTTTTTTTTTGATCAGCTCTAGTTTTCGAGATATAATTTTTTTTAAAAATTGCATAGTCACACGATTTTGAGTAACATAACTAAAGAACAGTTTAACCCATATAGTGAAAAGAAAAAAAAAACAAAATTAAGCTATAATATTACCTTCATGCTGCCCTAATGTAATATTTACCCCACTCAGTAGTTTTAGAGATATAGCCAAATATATGACAAAAAAAAATTTTATTCAAAAAAAATTTTTTTTTTTTGTTTTTCAAAAATTCATAAAAAATAGAGATATTAACAAATATTCCAATATTTTTCAACAGCAATATAGGCAGTTATGTCTTGCATAAAACGCAATATTTCTTGTTCATATAGACGTAATAGTATTGATTTTATTGTTAATTTTGTGAAACTACAATGTGGTAATTTAAAAACAATAAATTTTTTATTGCTTGTACTTTATTTTGAATAAAACCCACGGTAGTCTATGGATTTTAACAAGCTATAGCTTGCTATATGCATAACATATTTCCCTATATGACTCAAGGAAAATAATGGAAAATTTGATGTCTTCTCCATTTTTATGAATTTTTGAAAAATAAAAAAATGTATTAAAAAAAAATTTTCATCTAAAGATGAGCGATATCTCCGAAACTGCTTCATGGAATCAAAATAATGTTAATGCAGCATAAAGATAATATTGTAGCCTAATTTCGGTTTTTTTATTTTTACTGAAAACAATTAAGCGTTTATAAGTGTCGTTACTATAAATCGCTTAACTACGTAGTCTTCTTAAACAAATAATATCTCCTAAACTAGAGCTGATACAGAAAAAGTGACTTAGAGACATTGAAGCCTCTAATTCAAAAAAATTAAAATTTCCCAAGCTAGAGCTTATACAGAAAAAGGGAGTTATAGGTATTGAATCCCAATATTGGATGCATACTTTTTGTTGGGCTGTGTTTCCATTTTGTAGTTCCTAATCTTCCTACTTTTTTACTTTTTTTACTTTTAATATTTTTTTTTTACATTTTTAAAATTTTTGAAAAATTTCCTATAAAATAGGAAATTTTTGAAAAATTTCCTATAAAATAGAAAATTTTTGAAAAATTTCCTATAAAATAGAAAATTTTTGAAAAATTTCCTATAAAAATAGAAAATTTTTGAAAAGTTTCCTATAAAAATAGAAAATTTTTAAAAAATTTCCTATAAAAGTAGAAAATTTTTGAAAAAATCTTATTTTTCTTATAAGAAAAAGAAATTTTTGGAAAATTTCCTATAAAAATAAGAAATTTTTGAAAAATTTCCTATAAAAATAAGAAATTTTTGAAAAATTTCCTATAAAAATCAGAAATTTTTGAAAAATTTCCTATAAAAATAAGAAATTTTTGAAAAATTTCCTATAAAAATAAGAAATTTTTTAAAAATTTTCAATAAAAATAAGAAATTATAAAAATAAAAAAAATTTGAAAAATTTCATATAAAACTTAGAAATTTAAAAAAAAATTCCTATAAAACTAAGAAATTTTTAAAAAATTTCCTATAAAACTAGGAAATTTTTGTTAAATTTCCTATAAAAATAAGAAATTTTTGAAAACTTTCCTATAAAAATAAGAAATTTTTAAAAACTTTCCTATAAAAATATGAAATTTTTGAAAAATTTCCTATAAAAATATGAAATTTTTTAAAAACTTCCTATAAAAATATAAAATTTTTGAAAAATTTCCTATAAAAATATGAATTATTTGAAAAATTTCTTATAAAAATATGAAATTTTTGAAAAATTTCCTATAAAAATATGAAATTTTTGAAAAATTTCCTATAAAAATAGGAAATTTTTGAAAAATTTCCTATAAAAATAGGAAATTTTTGAAAAATTTCCTATAAAAATATGAAATTTTTGAAAAATTTCCTATAAAAATATGAAATTTTTAAAAAATTTCCTATAAAAATATGAAAATTTTGAAAAATTTCCTATAAAAATATGAAATTTTTGAAAAAATTTCCTATAAAAATATGAAGTTTTTGAAAAATTTCCTATAAAAATATGAAATTTTTGAAAAATTTCCTATAAAAATATGAAATTTTTTAAAAATTTAATATAAAGGTATGAAATTTTGAAAAATTTCCTGTAAAAATATGAAATTTTGAAAAATTTCCTATAAAAATATGAAATTTTTGAAAAATTTCCTATAAAAATATGAAATTTTAAAAAATTTCCTATAAAAATAAATTTCTTATTTTTATAGGAAATTTTTCAAAAATGTCTTTGTTTTATCGGAAATTTTCCAAAAATTTCTTTTTCTTATAAGAAAAATAAGATTTTTTAAATAAATAAGAAATTTTTGAAAAATTCCTATAAAAATAAAAAATTTCTTATAAAAACAACAAATTTTTGAAAATTTTCCTATTGAAGTTAGAAATTTTTTAAAAAATTTATTAAAAATTAAAAAAAAATCTATAGGTGGCGCCACTGAAAATTACTCAAAATGAATTTAATCATAAACTGTTCATTTGTTCAGGCTATGATCTTTAGAAAAGTTGTAGTACATGAGCCAACGAAGGTTTCTAAGTTTGTAAGACCAATTTCCGACATGTGGCGAAACAGAAAATTACTCAAAATTTATTAAGTCGTAAACTTGGATCTTAAGACACCTGCGGTTTAAAATTCTGTCATTGAAAAGAGTATCGAATAAAAGTTCTCGAATTTAAAAGGCTTTATAAATATTTTTAACAAAATGAAAATATTGAAAACACTTACCTCTAGTTGTATAACTCGATCCAGGCGTATCCCAGGACCAACCATTTCTTGATTTCTCTTGATAGCTGTAACTCATGGCCTTGGGAAAGTTATTATTACGATCCAAACTCAAATAGCTATTATTATTCAAGCCCAACTTCAAAATGCTACCACCTCCAGCATCTTCCCTTTGAGCTGCCTTTTTACGCTTCATTGAAGCTCTTTCCAAGGTGCGCTCAAAATCACTGCAAACCTCATCTAAAGCATCGTGGAGAAAAGCTTTAGTCTCCGGAGGACTTACTGCCGGTTTACGCATAGGATAGGGTACATCACTTTCGGCTCCCCGATAAGAGGAGCAGGTGGATGAGGCGGTACCATAAGGTGATTCCGAGCGGGGATAATGAGAATTTTGTGAGCTATAAGCAAATCTGGGCACTGAAGAGGATCTCTGCCGTAAAGGCTGATGATACTGATAGGGTGTCGAGGTAAAGGAAGGTGTACGCTGCAAACTGTGATAGGGTGAATCCAATTCGTTTTCTAGCGGCAGCTGCCAAAGACAAAAATAGATAGAGGAAAACATTAATTTAATTAATTTGAAATCTTTTCATAATTTCAATTACATTTCATTACAGTGATGAGTGAAAGCTGTTTATTAATTTTTGTTGTGTAAGAGATTTTGTTCGTGAGCTATCAAAGGCGGCCATAGGCGGCTCTTTGATGTTGGCAACACGTGTTGAAATTTGCTATAGTTTACTGTTTGGAGTTAATACATTTTGTCACACTTTTCAAATTGGCTGGTCGTCGTTGCTGTTGACTTCATAGTAAGAGTATGTTAGAGATTGCTAGTGAGTCTGTCTGTATTTTTCTTACACTTCAAAGTCTTTTTATGGCCTTTTTGCTAACAGACTCCTTTAGCCTAAGTTTACAGCCTAAATGCAATTTTGTCAGCAATTCGTTGTGGTGATTTAATTTTTCAAAATTATTCCTGTTTTTTTTTTCAACTGTTGAAAATTTTTATGGTACTAATAAAATTTTTATGATTTTTATGATCGTTATTTTTGAATCGTTAACTAAAAGAGATATTGTATGGTCTAGCTAAGCAATTCCAGTCAGGATAATTATAAGTTGGTGGGCTCTTAAATAATACTAAAATCTTTTTCATTGAAGTTGTAAAATTTTTAATTAAATTGATAATTTTATTTGAAATTTAATTTCCGAGCATCAATCGAAAAGTTTCTTAAGAAATTTTCCAATCATAGGTTTTTCTATAGTCCCAGATTCAATTGTAACTCTTTATACAGTTCCAGTATTAATAGCAGGCCTTTCTACAGTCCAAGTATTAATCGTAGGGTTTTTATAGTATCAGTATTAATCGTAGGGTTTCTATAGTCTCAGTATTAATCGTAGGTCTTTCTATAGTCTTAGTGTTAATCGAATGTCTTCCTATAGTCTCAGTATTAATCGTACGTCTTTCATAGTCTCAGTATTAATCGTGGGTTTCTATAGTATCAGTATTAATCGTTTGTCTTTCTATAGTCTCAGTATTAATCGTAGGGTTTCTATAGTATCAGTATTAATCGTAGGTCTTTCTATAGTCTCAGTATTAATCGTAGGGTTTCTATAGTATCAGTATTAATCGTAGGTTTCTATAGTATCAGTATTAATCGTACGGTTTCTATAGTATCAATATTAATCGTAGGTTTCTATAGTCTCAGTATTAATCGTAAGGTTTCTATAGTTTCAGTATTAATCGTACGTCTTTCTATAGTCTCAGTATTAATCGTAGGTTTTCTATAGTATCAGTATTAATCGTGTGCCTTTCTGTAGTCTCAGTGTTAATCGTAGGGTTTCTATAGTTTCAGTATTAATCGTACGTCTTTCTATAGTCTCAGTATTAATCGTAGGGTTTCTATAGTTTCAATATTAATCGTACGTCTTTCTATAGTCTCAGTATTAATCGAAGGGTTTCTATAGTATCAGTATTAATCTTAGGTTTTTCTATAGTCTCAGTATTAATCGTAAGGTTTCTATAGTATCAGTATAAATCGTACGTCTTTCTATAGTCTCAGTATTAAACGTAGGGTTTCTATAGTATCAGTATTAATCGTACGTTTTTCTATAGTCACAGTATTAATCGTAGGGTTTCTATGGTTTCAGTATTAATCGTACATACGTCTTTCTATAGTCTCAGTATTAATCGTAGGGTTTCTATAGTATCAGTATCAATCATGTGGCTTTCTATAGTCTCAGTTTTAATCGTAGGGTTTCTATAGTATCAGTATTAATCGTAGGTCTTTCTACAGTCTCAGTATTAATCGTAGGGTTTCTATAGTTTCAGTATTAATCGTACGTCTTTCTATAGTCTCAGTATTAATCGTAGAGTTTCTATAGTATCAGTATTAACCGTAGGTCTTTCTATAGTCTCAGTATTAATGGTAGGGTTTCTATAGTTTCAGTATTAATCGTACGTCTTTCTATAGTCTCAGTATTAATCGTGGGTTTCTATAGTATCAGTATTAATCGTTTGTCTTTCTATAGTCTCAGTATTAATCGTAGGGTTTCTATGGTATCAGTATTAATCGTGTGTCTTTTTATAGTCTCAGTATTAATCGTAGGGTTTCTATAGTATCAGTATTAATCGTGTGTCTTTCTATAGTCTCAGTATTAATCGTAGGGTTTCTATAGTATCAGTATTAATTGTAGGTTTCTATAGTATCAGTATTAATCGTGTGTATTTCTATAGTCTCAGTATTAATCGTAGGGTTTCTATAGTATCAGTATTAATCGTAGGTTTCTATAGTATCAGTATTAATCGTGTGTCTTTTTATAGTCTCAGTATTAATCGTAGGGTTTCTATAGTATCAGTATTAATCGTGTGTCTTTCTATAGTCTCAGTATTAATCGTAGAGTTTCTATAGTACTAGCATTAATCGTACGCCTTTCTATAGCCTCGGTATTAACCGTAGGGTTTCTATAGTTTCAGTATTAATCGTTAGTCTTTCTATAGTTTCAGTATTAATTGTAGGGTTTCTGTAGTATCAGTATTAACCGTATGTGTTTTCATAGTCTCAGTATTAATCGGATGTCTTTTTATAATCTCAGTATTAATCGGTTTTTCTTTAGTCTTAGTATTATTCGTTGGTCTTTCGATAGTCCCAGTATAAGTCGTAGGTCTTTCTATAGTCCCATTGTTAATCGTTTGTCTTTCAATAGTCTCAGTATTAATCGTTGGTTTTTTGATAGTCTCAGTATCAATCGTGTGTCTTTGTATAGTTTCAGAATTAATCGTAAGCCTTTCTTTAGTCATGGTGTTAATCCTAGATCTTCCTATAGTCCCGGTGTCAATCGTATATCTTTATATAGTCCCAGTAGCCTCAGTATGAATTGTAGGCCTTTTTTAGTCATTTCAAGCTAATACAAAATTTCCTATAATACATTTTTTGATATCTTTAAAATTTTTCACAATAAAATACTGTCATCAACACTTTATCTTTTTCCTTAAAGCCAAAATTTTAAAACAAAAATCAAGGCTATAAATTAATCAAAAAGTCGTACTATGACAATGTGTCAAAACAACCTAAATCAAATACTAAAATATTTAAAAATTAAATAAAAAGGATAAAGTTTTAATAAAATTGACTTCATTGTATTAATAACAAAAAAATTCGTTTTAAAAAAATTTATCATAAAACAAATTAAAACATTCTGGCATATTATCTTATAGTATATCTTCAGGCTTATAACGCCCGCTCACTGACTTGGCACAAATAGCAATAGACTCCTTCAAAAAAAAAAAGGCGACAAAATAAATTTTTCATTTTGCCAATAATACCTTCATATTTCATTTTGAAATCCTACAAGACAAATTTTTTTTTATTCTCTTGTCTAACGTTTGAAAAGGCGGCATAAATTATTTTATTTTGAAAATTTCAGCCTACACTTGAGCGAGCAATTTGAACAATAATCTATACACAAAAATTTCAAATTTAATATTGTGGTGCTAAACCACCAACCAACCACTCAGGCCTTCAACCATTCATCCATAAGACTTATACGAGTACACTCTAATAAACATACCTCCATTAGAGTCTGCTGTCTATCGCTGCTATCCCATTGATCGAATATTGAATCCAAACCCAACATAAATTCCATTGATTTTCGTGATCGTCGTCGGCTGCGTCTCTGTAATTCCTCTTCGGATGGTTTAGCATTGGCCAGCGATTCGCAATAGCGCACAAAATCCAAATCGATGTGATAGCCATAAGGACAACAATTACAGCTGCGTACATTGGCATATTGTGGTAAATTACCTACAGCAAAGAAAGAAAGAAGTTGAAAGATGAAAATGTTTTTTTTTTTAACATAAATTAGTATTATTTTTTCTTTAGTTTTGGTAACATAAAGTAAGTCTTTCTTTTTAGTTTAAATAATATTTATTGTGGTATTTATGCCATAAAAATAAGTATTTGGTTATTTGGGGAGTATTATAATTTTAGATAAGACAGCCAATTACCGGCAATCATTGAAAGAAAGAAAGATCTAAGGTTAAAATTTGATTACTAGAGATCCTGGTATATAAAGCCGTATTGCGGTATATCAAACTAAATAAAATACATATACTTATAACACAGTACGACAAAATCAATTTTTTTTGAATACACATGAGTAATGTTAACAGAATATGAAAATAGGCGTTTTGCTGTAGCATGTCAGAATTTTGAGAAAATCGATTTAAAAGATTCGAAGGACCGTGGAGGTTCACTTGTAACGTAATATTATTATCAAAAGTTCTATAAAAATAGAATGGGTGAACCGATTTAAATGCTTGAGCCAGTTTTGAAAAGGGAGTTAAATTAAAAAAGTGTCAATCGTCAATTGTCAATTGGAACTATGTTAACCCCTACGACTGAAGTTGGGACTAAATAAAGACCAACGATAAAAACTGAACCACATAAAGAACTACGATTGACACTGGGCCTTAATAAAAATCAACGATTGAAACTGGTACTATATAAAGACCTACGATGAAAACTGGAACTATTTTAAGAACTACTATTGAAACTGAGACTATATATTGAAAATGGGACCATAAAAAGACCTACGATTGAAACTGGTGCTATATGAAGATGTACGATTAAAAGTGGGACTATATGAAGACCTACGATTAAAGGTAGGACTATGTAAAGAAGGGGGCTATATAAAGATCAACGATTAACACTAGGACTACATTTAGATCTACAATTGAAACTAGGACCTACTAATGCCCTACGGTTGAAACTATATAGGGATCTACGATAAAAACTAGGTCTATATATATATGGTTGCATCTTGGAATATTCTGATGATTAAAATTGGTATATCAGGAGACCAATGACCTGTTTAGCGTATTGTCCATAGGGACCTCAGAGCGCTCTTTTAGATATAGATATATTAGAAAGGGTTAAGAAGGAGGACCTATAACAGATCCAAAGCGCCATCTAGAGGAGACAAATCCAAATTTAATTCCCTTTTCAAATCTGGCGCAAGCATTTTAATCGGTTCACCCATTCTATTTTAAAAGAACTTTTGATAATAGTATTACGTTACAAGTGAACCTCTTTCGAATCTTGAAAATCGATTTTCTTAAAATTCTGACGTGCTACAGCAAAACGCCGAGACACGTATTTCTTTATTTAAAGCCTATTTTCATATTCTGTTAACATTTCTCATGTGTACCAACCACTGTCGTACTGTGTAATAAACTAATACTTAATTAGGTTCTATGATAAGAAATCAAACTATATAAGCCCCTTCGAATAATAAAGGTTATATTTAAAAGCCTCCGATTATAACCAGGGAATTTGTAGATACCCATTATTGGAATAATAAAGACATCCAATATTTAACTTGTTTTTAATCAAAACTTATGATTAAGAATCGCTCTATATAAAAACCCTACCATTGATACTTGGACTATATAAGGTCATCTGACCAGAAATATGGACCTCAAAAGTTTTTATGATAGAAAATTGGACTATATAATGTGACTGGGTAAATGTAATGATCCGTTTAAAAACTGTATCTTTATAAGATACTATAATCAAAATCGGATTATATAAAACCTAAAGGCATCCGCTTAAAACAGGGACTTCATCAGGACCCTTAAATGAAAATTAAACCTTATTAACCCATATCTATGATGAAAGCTGGAAATAACTAAAGTTTTCCATAAAAAGGGAGGATTTTTTCGGAAATTGTTATGGGAAATCATTATATATAAAGACCAATGATTTAAACTTAGACTATACAAAGTCGTACGATTGAAACTGAGACTCTATTAAGACCAACTATTGAAACTGGGACTCTGCAAAGATCCATGATTGAAACTGGGACTACACAAAGACCTACGAAAGAACCTGGGTCTTTATAAAGACTTACGATTGATACGAGAACTATAAAAACTCCTACGATTAAAATTAGCAATATATAAAGACCTACGAGTTAACTAGAACTATAAAAAGACTTACGATTCTCGGACTATATAATGACCTACAATTAAAATCTGGACTATATAAAGTCCTAGGATTGAAACTGGGACTATATAAATACTTACAATTGGAACTGGGACTATATAAATACCTATGATTGAAAATGGGACTATATAAAGATCAACGACGGAAACTGAGACTATATAAAGATCTACTATTGGAACTGAAACTATATAAAGATCTTCTATTGAAACTCGGACTGTATAATAGCCTATGATCAAATCTATGACTATATAAAGTCCTAGGATTGAAACTGAGACCATATCTAGATCTAGGATTGAAACTGGGACTGTATAAATACTTACAATTAAAACTGGGATTATATAAATACCTACGATTGAAAATGGGACTATATAAAGATCAACGACTGAAACTGAGACTATATAAAACTCTATTATTGAAACTGAAACTATATAAAGATCTTCTACTGAAACTCGGACTGTATAATAGCCTATGATCAAATCTATGACTATATAAAGTTCTAAAACTGGGATTATATAAATACCTACGATTGAAAATGGGACTATATAAAGATCAACGATTGAAACTGAGACTATTTAAAGATCTACTATTGAAACTCGAACTATATAAAACCCTACGATTAAATATGGGACTATATAAAGTCCTAGGTTTGAAACTGGGACCATATAAAGATCTACGAATGAAATGGTGTTATATGAAGACACACGATTAAAAATGGTGGTAAGTGAAGACCTACGGTTAAAACTGGAACTATATAGATACTGCGACTATAAAAAGAACTACGATTGAAACTGGTGATATACGAAAACCTACGATTAAATTGGGATTATATGAAGACCCACGATTAAAACTGGAACTATATTAAGACCTACAATTGAAACTGGGACTATAAAAGACCTATGATTAAAACTGGAACTATATAAAGACCTCCTATTGAAACTGGGACTATATAAAGGCCTACGATTGAAACTGGTGCGTTACGAAGACCTACAACTAAAAGTGGGACTATATGAAGACCGGTGATTAAAACTGGGTCTATATTAAGACCTACAATTGAAACTGGGACTATATAAAAGACCTAAAAATAAAACTGGAACTATATAGAGACCTACTATTGAAACTGAGACTATATAAAGACCAACGATTGAAATTGGTGCTATATAAATACCTACGATTAAAAATGGGACTTGAGACCCACGATTATAACTGGGACTATATTAAAACCCGCGATTGAAACTGGGACTATATAAAGATCTACGATTGAAACTGAATCTATCTAAAGACGTACGATTAAAACTGGGACTGTATAAAGACCTACGACTAAAACTGGTATTATATGAACCCCTACTATTAAAACTGGAACTATATTAAGACCTACTATTGAAACTGAGACTATAGAAAGACACACGATTGCAAGTGGGACTATAATAAGACCTACTATTAAAACTGGTACTATATGAAGACCTACGATTAAAAGTGCGACAATATCAGGACTTACGATTAAAACTGGGACTATATAAAGACCTATATTTTGACCTATGATGGAAACTGGGACTACATAAAGAACAATATTTGATACTAGGACTATATAAAAACCAACGACTGAAACTGTGGCTATATATAAAAAAAAACTTTAACTGGAACCACATGAAGACTTACAAAAAAAAGCTGGGACTATATAAAGAATTATGATTAAAACTTGTACTATATAAAGAACTACGATTGACACTGGAGCTATTTTAAGATCTACGATTGAAAGTGGGACAAATTTGGAACAAAATAATAAAATTGGAACTATATTAACCCCTTCGACTGAAATTGGGACTAAATAAAGACCAACGATAAAAACTGAACCACATAAAGAACTACGATTGACACTGGGGCTATATAAAGATCAACGATTAAAACTGAGACTATATAAAGACCTACGATGAAAACTGGAACTAATTTAAATGGGACCATAAAAAGATCTACGATTGAAACTGGTGCTATATGAAGACGTACGATTAAAATTGGGACTATATGAAGACCTACGATTAAAGGCGGGACTATATAAAGATGGGGGCTATATAAAGATCAACGATTAACACTAGGACTACATTCAGATCTACAATTGAAACTAGGACCTACTAATGCCCTACGATTGAAACTATATAGGGATCTACGATAAAAACTAGGTCTATATATATATGGTTGCATCTTGGAATATTCTGATGATTAAAATTGGTATATCAGGAGACCAATGACCTGTTTAGTGTATTGTCCATAGGGACCTCAGATCGCTCTTTTAGATATAGATATATTAGAAAGGGTTAAGAAGGAGGACCTATAACAGATCCACAAACAAAAATAGGATCACATTAAGAATAACGATATAAAATGGGATAAGTATAAAGTCTGTATTCTCCATTGAATTTTCATTATAAAGAGCTTCCTTCTAGAAATCTCCATAACAAAGAGCTTTCTTTTAAGAAGCATAGCTATGATATAAACAATCGAGTTAAGTCAGAATTGCCACAATTGAAAGCATTCTCCTACTATCTCTAGAACTTTGCAAAGAACTCAGAAGTGCTTGATCCTTATATTTAGAGTGCGAGATCGGTTAAACAGACTCACTATAGTCGATTAGGGTACCATTTCAAGACTGATCATAGAAATTATAACAATACAAAGACTTCAATAAAGGTCAGAGTGACTTCCACTTTGGGAATGACTTTCACTTTGAGAATGACTTGCACTTTAAAAAATTACTTGCACTTTAAGAATGACTTTCTCTTTGAAATGTTTTAGCTAAAATGAAATTTCCAAATAATCGGTCCACTTTTAACTCTAGATCCCTTAGCATTTTAGCTTTGATATCAGATAAATTTTTGTTTATATAACGATATAAAATGGGATAAGTATAAAGTCTGTATTCTCCATGGAATTCTCATTATAATGAGTTCCCTTCTAGAAATCTGCATTAAAAAGAGCTTTCTTTTAAAAAGAATAGCTATGAAGAAGTGCTTGATCCTTATAGAGTGCGAGATCGGGTAAACAGACTCACTATAGTCGACTAGGGTACCATTTCAAGACTGATCATAGAAATTATAACAATACAAAGACTTCAATGAAGGTCAGAGTGACTTCCACTTTGGGAATGACTTTCACTTTGAGAATGACTTGCACTTTAAAAAATTACTTGCACTTTAAGAATGACTTTCTCTTTGAAATGTTTTTGCTAAAATGAAATTTCCAAATAATCGGTCCACTTTTAACTCTAGATCCCTTAGCATTTTAGCTTTGATATCAGATAAATTTTTGTTTATTTCATTGTATATAATAATCTTTTTATTCTGGGGGGTTACTCCGTATCTCGATTCGAAAATAAAATTGTTCGAATTTGTATGCTTAAAGCATTGAGTTTCGAAAAGAATTTCTTTCGAATAGAGTTACGGAGTAACCCCCCTGGATTGCTTTAGACATGTTAACATAATTCTTTTCAATTATATCAAGACATTGCTTTTAAATTTTAGGCTAAATATGCAAATATATGCAAATTATTCATAAACTGCTATAAACCTGAAACTTCAGGCTTTCGTTTTACATACAATTTATATGTCTAGTATTTTAGTGAAAAAAGTTATTCCCTAATGAAAGTCAGATATAATTTTATAAGTATAGCGGATTGTATCGAATCGCTCAACAACAAATTAATTCTTAATAAAAACATATTTCTGCTGAATTTTTGTGAAATATCTGTATATAAATGATTGTTTTGAAAATTTAAGGGCTTAAAAAGTTATAAGGGCACTGCGTTCGATGGAAGCTAAACTGAACACAAGGGTAAATGTCAATATATGACATTAAGCTAAGTCTTTCTTTAGATTTTACTGATATTTGCGTCACTTTAATGAATGTTAATAGTTGATGTCTTAAGGGATATATAGTCCAATATGAAGTAATATTTAAAATAAGGTACCAAAAAGCGTTTCGGGAATATTGTTGCATATAAGGTATCCAAGGTAATGGAGCGATATGGCTTTTCTGCAATTTAGTTCTATATAGGATAATCAAAACAATGGACCGATATTGACCAATTTTAAGCAATAAAAATATTTTTGTCAATTACTTATTCTATAATATAAAGGAAAGATGATTCTGAATCGGTAGGTATTATTTTACTTGAAGATAATATCAGACCAATTTATTTATACGTTATAAGCATCTACATAAAATCTATAAAACCCTTCACGCCTTTGCATATTTTGACTGAAAATTTTTTGAAGAAACTTACTATATATTTCTTGTAATCCATGCAAATCCAATTTGAAGCATTCCAACTTCCGATCTTGTTCATTCAGCTGCTGTTTTCTTTTGAATTTATTATAATACCATAAAATTAACACAATTATTAGGAATAAATTAACAATTATTTCCAACATTTTTGGAATATATAAAATTTTTCTAAAGGATTTTGAAATTATTTAATAAAAATTGTCACCAATTACTGATTCATATTTTCTTCCACATAAAAAAAAAACCACACTTTTACTTTTGCCTTTTCGTTTCGTTTTTAATTTAAGACTAAATAAAAGATTTTCTCTAAAAAAAATGTTCATACACTTTTAATAATTCTATTCTATTTATTTAAATTTTATTATCTCCGGCTTTTGTCTCGTTATTTGTTGATTGAGTAATATTTTTTTTAGGAATATGAAAAAATTTTTAATTTTCTGATCTTTAGAAATATACTAGACCCGAGTAACTAGAGTGGGAATAAAAATGTTTTTTATAGAAATAAAGAGTTAATTAAAATACCTGAGTATTTCGTAAAACAAAACTGAGGAATCTGATAAGACGTTTCGTTACCATTCTTTATCTTAATGAGGTGTTAAAAAAACAGTATTTATTTGAATACAAAATACTAGCAGTGAAGAGGAAGGTTATAAAAGCTTTTTTGTGAAGAAAGCTTTAAAAAGCTTTAAGTTTTTAAACAGTTTTTTTAATTAAGGTTATTTTACGTTATTTAAAAAAATAGGGGTTTAGAGTAAGCTTATAATATTGGTGGGGAATTAGGCAATTTTTCGAACTAAAAAAAATTTTTGTCATAAGACTCCTACTGTAAATTAAATGCTAAAATCAGAAATAAAGAACTTATCAGGTTCCTATATAAATATTTAGTACCTTAAATTCTTAGAATGTTCTTGATAGTGTTCCTGATCATGGTTTGACTCTATAAGCGCCTTTTGTCATTTTTCACATTCATCTTTGTCTGATCGGAAATATTTTCCTTTCCTTTTTCCTCAGCTTTTAAAGAAAGAAAGACATTTTAGAGTCTTGAATAAGCATAAATCGATTAACGAAATTTCCTCATAATCGGTCCACATTTAATCCTAGATCCCTTATCATTTGGGCTTTCATTTCAGATAAGTTTCCTTGTATTAAATTTTTTAAAATTAAATTTTGGAAATAATGATTTCATATCATACATTTTCAATTTTAGGCTAAATATGCAAATATATGCACATAATTTTTACATTGTTATAAATCTGAGACTTAAGCCTTTATTCTGAGATAAAATTTCTTTTCTAGTTTTTCATTGAAATAAGTTATACCCTAATGAAGTAAATTTATAATAATTTGTCTTTTTTGTATATATTTAATACCAAATCTGTTAATGCTTTTATGTATTTTGAACTATTCTAAACATATTTGAATTATTTACTTAATTAGATTGTGTATTTCCTTTAAGATTTTAGACTAAATTTGCAAATTTATGCAGA
This sequence comes from Stomorhina lunata, assembly GCA_933228675.1. Lineage (NCBI taxonomy): Eukaryota > Metazoa > Arthropoda > Insecta > Diptera > Rhiniidae > Stomorhina > Stomorhina lunata. The sequence goes on from OW121744.1 coordinate 100,310,889, forward strand.
CTAATTATATAGCACTAGAAAGCTGTTAATTTAGCCTTTAAATTGACATAAACTAGGCTTTGAAGTTTTTTATTGAAAAAAGCTATAGCCTAATAAACTTTTTGTATTTTTTTATAATCCTTTTTCGTCAGTTTTTAAAGAAAATCTTTTTAGAGTCTTCTATAAGCACAAATCGATTAACGAAATTTCCTAATAATCGGTCCACATTTAATCCTAGATCCCTTATCATTTTGGCCTTAATTTTAGATAAGCTTTCTTTTGTTAAATTTTGTTAAATGGAGCCGTATGCTCCACTGGGAGTCAAGGATAACAGAAGAAAGATATGTTTACATATTTTTTTTATCACATCATATCAATGCTTATTAATTTGAGGCTAAATATGCAAATATATGCAAATAATTTTTACACTGTTATAAACCTGAGACTTAAGCCTTTACTCTGAGATAAAATTTCTTTTCTAGTTTTCCATTGAAATTAGTTATACCCTAATGAAACTAAGGTAAATTAATAATAATTATTTTTTGTATACATTAAATAGTCAAATATTTTAAACATTTTAAAATAATTTACTTATTTAGAGTGTGCATTTCTTTCAGATTTAGACTAAATTTGCAAATGTATGCAAATAAATTATATAGCAGTAGAAAGCCTTTAAACCTCTAAACTGGGCTTTGTAGTTTGTCTTTGTTCTGGATTTTTTCAGTCATCTTAAAATAACTCTCTTTCATTACGTTATTGTTTATTAATTTGAGGCTAAATATGCAAATATATGCAAATAATTTTTACACTGTTATAAACCTGAGGCTAAAGCCTTTAATCTGAGATAAAATTTCTTTCCTAGTTTTTATTGAAATAAGTTATACCCTAATGAAACTAAGGTAAATTTATAATTATTCTTTTTTATATATATTTAAGAGGAAAATCTGTCAATGCTTATTCCGAATTATTATAAAAGATTTTAATAATTTACTAATTTATACTATGCCTTTCTTTTTGGATTTCAGACTAAATTTGCAAATTTATGCAGGTGATTTATGTACCACTGGATAGCTGTTACTTCAGCCTCTTTATTGACATAAACTTGGCTTCGTAGTTTTTCATTGAAAAAAGCTATAGCTTAATAAACTTTTTACAAATTTTTTAATATTATTTTTCGACAAATATTTATCCTTAGAACTGTGGATGTGTGTGTTCTAGCGAGTTTTTTCTAAACAGATTTAAATAATTTACTTATTGATATTATGTCTTTCTTTTTAGATCTTAGACGCAATTTGCTGATTTTAGTTTTGGTTTAAAATCATCCTAGAACCCCATTCTCTATGAATATATAATAAAACATTGACTTTTAATAAAAAAACTTTTTCGTAAAAAGTAAAAATTGATACCTTTTTTTTGGAAAATTTTTGCAATTTTTTCGATCAGCGAAAAATATTTGATTTTGGAAATTTCTCATCAATAAACGATTCAAGATATTTAAAAACAGTTTTCACTGTTTTATTTCCTGAACTATTTGCTGTATGTTGGTATTTTTTAAAAAATTTTGGGGTTCAATAATGAACGCACAATGGGTCAAAAACTAAAAAAAGTCAAAGAGAAAAATGATTTTTATTATTTTTGAAATGAAATAACTTAAAACCCTTAACAGTTATTATAGTAATTAGCATGTTTTTTCTTCGTTTATTCAAGCTCGTTTCAAAATATAGAAAATCAATCATATCAGACAATAATTGAAAGAGCTACACGGTACAAAAGCTTTTTTACTACTGAGGTGGTCTACTTTGACGCCTAATGATTCAGCCTGTGTAAGCACAGGGTAATCTTAATTCGAAAATTTTAGAAAGGTTGGCTACTCCTTAACAATTCTCTCATACTTAGTAATATAATCAGACTTACAGTTTAGAAAATACAGATTTATTACCATTTTTCTTTTGATTTCAAACCACTGTGCCTCGGTCTATATGTAATTTCTTTCACATGTTCTTCCGTCTGGGTATATCTACTTTTTTTTTTTCCAAAAAGTGAATCATAAACCCAAAAAACTCGACTTTATCTTTCAAAACTTTGTTCACACATTTGTAATATTCTATCAACACTTTAGAATTTCACAATTTTTCAAATATATTTTTTTAATTTTGGAAAATCGCCTATGAAAAACATAAATATTTTCGATTAAGAAATCAACTCAAAATTGATTGATTGTTTAAGTTTTTTTTTTGTTGAAGCCTAAGACTTATACATTTTGCTTAAATCCTGCCTTTGAAACTTAATTAACCCATACCAAGAAAAACTCTGTGCTAAGCTCCCTTTATGGCTTAAATTAACAATTTCATTTTCAAATAAAACAGCCAGCAAATTAATAAATTAATTTCATTTTCGTATTTTTCATGTTGTTACATGTCACGCAAACAATTTTGTCATATAAAACACTTTTTTTTCTGTGCGATTGCCTTCAAAAGCGCTCACAGCAAATTACAACATTAAATGTTTAGTATGAATTAACAAAAAAAGGCCCAAAACCTCCCCCTACAAGTCTGATCTTAAGGTCTTTTGCAAAAACCAGACACACAAACGATTACATGTCTCGAGAAATCAAAATAACGCAAAATTATTGCTATGAAAGACAAAATATTGAAAACTCAAAACCAAATGTTCTGTCTCTGTAAAACTAAAGTCGTGTTATGAATTTTAATGATCACACAAAAAGACTTAATGCAATCATCATTGAAAGACAGACAGACGATCGTTTGAATGAAAGGACGGACTTAAGCCTGAACAGTTGGAGTTCTGTCTAAACTGCACAGCAGTTCTTTTATACATTTTTTTTGACTCTTTTCCAAATGAAAATTGTACAAGTTACAATTTTAGACAAAAATTTTTAGCTTCATTAGTGACGTTTATTAAATAAACTGCCAATAAAGGTGAATATAATTTAGTGGCTCTTTACATGTGTTTTAATGCATTTTTCGTTGTGCGTGTTTTGGTTCATTGTTAAAAAACTACAAAAAAAAACTACAAAAAAATAATACAAAAAAAAATTAAAAAAAAAAATTTACAAAAAAAAATTTACAAAAAAAAAAGTTAACAAAAATTCACAAAAAACAGATATTTATGATTGACATTATGGATTTCTGCTTCAGTAAAAAAACTCACAGACATTTGGCAAAAATAATCTCCATTGGAATTCCAGCTGCTTTTACAGTAGAGAATACATTAAATGTGTTAATTTGTATTTCATATATTTTTTACGTTTCCATTCCATAACGCCAGACACGCATGCGCCCACTCCATGATGATGACGACGACGTTGTCGTTGGAATAAGTGTTTGTTTTGTAAATGTTGAAATGCAGTCAAAGACGCCTACACTTTTAGAGTTATATAAATACAAAACCGTTTAATGGAGATTCCTTACTACAGCAAAAAAAAAGTAGCAGTTTGAACAAAGTAGATATTATGTAACATCTAAGTCATAGTTTTGAATTATATAACCGAATCATAATCTAAGATAAAATCAGAGTCAAACAGTCTAAGTCATAAGTCATAGTTTATGTCAAAGTCTAAGTCATAGTCTAAGTCATAGTCTAAGTCATAGTCTAAGTCATAGTCTAAGTCATAGTCTAAGTCATAGTCTAAGTCATAGTCTAAGTCATAGTCTAAGTCATAGTCTAAGTCATAGTATAAGTAATAGTCTAAGTCATAGTCTAAGTCATAGTCCAGCCATAGTCTAAGTCATAGTCTAAGTCATAGTCTAAGTCATAGTGTAAGTCATAGTCTAAGTCATAGTCTAAGTCATAGTCTAAGTCATAGTCTAAGTCATAGTCTAAGTCATAGTGTAAGTCATAGTCTAAGTCATAGTCTAAGTCATAGTCTAAGTCATAGTCTAAGTCATAGTCTAAGTCATAGTCTAAGTCATAGTCTAAGTCATAGTCTAAGTCATAGTCTAAGTCATAGTCTAAGTCATAGTCTAAGTCATTGTCTAAATCATAGTCTAAGTCATAGTCTAAGTCATAGTCTAAGTCATAGTCTAAGTCATGGTCTAAGTCAAAATCTAAGTCAAAGTCTAAGTCATAGTCTAAGTCATAGTCTAAGACATAGTCTAAGTCATAGTCTAAGTGTAAGTCATAATGTAAGTCATAGTCTAAGTCATGGCCTAAGTCAAAATCAAAGTCATAGTCTAAGTCATAGTCTAAGTCATAGTCTAAGTCATAGTCTAAGTCATAGTCTAAGTCATAGTCTAAGTCATAATCTAAGTCATAGTCTAAGTCATAGTCTAAGTCATAGTCTAAGTCATAGTCGAAGTCATAGTATAAGTCATAGTCTAAGTCATAGTCTAAGTCATAGTCTAAGTCATAGTATAAGTCATAGTCTAAGTCATTGTCTAAGTCATAGTCTAGTCATGGTCTAAGTCAAAATCTAAGTCATAGTCTAAGTCATAGTCTAAGTCGTAGTCTAAGTCATAGTCCAAGCCATAGTCTAAGTCATAGTCTAAGTCATAGTCTAAGTCATAGTCTAAGTCATAGTATAAGTCATAGTCTAAGTCATATTCTAAGTCAAAATCTAAGACATAGTCTAAGTCATAGTCTAAGTCATAGTCTAAGTCATTGTCTAAGTCATAGTCTAAGTCATGGTCTAAGTCAAAATCTAAGTCATAGTCAAAATCATAGTCAAAATCATAGTCTAAGTCATAGTCTAGGTCATAGTCTAAGTCGTAGTCTAAGTCATTGTCTAAGTCATAGTATAAGTCATAGTCAAAGTCATAGTCTAAGTCATAGTCTAAGTCATAGTCTAAGTCATAGTCTAAGTCATAGTCTAAGTCATAGTCTAAGTCATAGTCTAAGTCATAGTCTAAGTCATAGCCTAAGTCATAGTCTAAGTCATAGTCTAAGTCATAGTCTAAGTCATAGTCTAAGTCATAGTCTAAGTCATAGTCTAAGTCATAGTCTAAGTCATAGTCTAAGTCATAGTCTAAGTCATAGTCTAAGTCATAGTCTAAGTCATAGTCTAAGTCATAGTCTAGGTCATAGTCTAAGTCATAGTCTAAGTCATAGTCTAAGTCATAGTCTAAGTCATAGTCTAAGTCATAGTCTAAGTCATAGTCTAAGTCATAGTCTAAGTCATAGTCTAAGTCATAGTCTAAGTCATAGTCTAAGTCATAGTCTAAGTCATAGTCTAAGTCATAGTCTAAGTCATAGTCTAAGTCATAGTCTAAGTCATAGTCTAAGTCATAGTCTAAGTCATAGTCTAAGTCATAGTCTAAGTCATAATCTAATTCATAGTCTAAGTCATAGTCTAAGTCATAGTCTAAGTCATAGTCTAACTCATAGTCTAAGTCATAGTCTAAGTCATAGTCTAAGTCATAGTCTAAGTCATAGTCTAAGTCATAGTCTAAGTCATAGTCTAAGTCATAGTCTAAGTCATAGTCTAAGTCATAGTCTAAGTCATAGTCTAAGTCATAGTATAAGTCATAGTCTAAGTCATAGTCTAAGTCATAGTCTAAGTCATAGTCTAAGTCATAGTCTAAGCCATAGTCATAGTCTAAGTCATAGTCTAAGTCATAGTCTAAGTCATAGTCTAAGTCATAGTCTAAGTCATAGTCTAAGTCATAGTCTAAGTCTAAGTCATAATCTAAGTCATAGTCTAAGTCATAGTCTAAGTGATAGTCTAAGTCATAGTCTAAGTCATAGTCTAAGTCATAGTCTAAGTCATAGTCTAAGTCATAGTCTAAGTCATAGTCTAAATCATAGTCTAAGCCATAGTCATAGTCTAAGTCATAGTCTAAGTCATAGTCTAAGTCATAGTCTAAGTCATAGTCTAAGTCATAGTCTAAGTCATAATCTAAGTCATAGTCTAAGTCATAGTCTAAGTGATAGTCTAAGTCATAGTCTAAGTCATAGTCTAAGTCCTAGTCTAAGTCATTGTCTAAGTCATAGTATAAGTCATAGTCAAAGTCATAGTCTAAGTCATAGTCTAAGTCATAGTCTAAGTCATAGTCTAAGTCATAGTCTAAGTCATAGTCTAAGTCATAGTCTAAGTCATAGTCTAAGTGATAGTCTAAGTCATAGTCTAAGTCATAGTCTAAGTCATAGTCTAAGCCATAGTCATAGTCTAAGTCATAGTCTAAGTCATAGTCTAAGTCATAGTCTAAGTCATAGTCTAAGTCATAGTCTAAGTCATAGTCTAAGTCATAGTCTAAGTCATAGTCTAAGTCATAATCTAAGTCATAGTCTAAGTCATAGTCTAAGTCATAGTCTAAGTCATAGTCTAAGTCATAGTCTAACTCATAGTCTAAGTCATAGTCTAAGTCATAGTCTAAGTCATAGTCTAAGTCATAGTCTAAGTCATAGTCTAAGTCATAGTCTAAGTCATAGTCTAAGTCATAGTCTAAGTCATAGTCTAAGTCATAGTCTAAGTCATAGTATAAGTCATAGTCTAAGTCATAGTCTAAGTCATAGTCTAAGTCATAGTCTAAGTCATAGTCTAAGTCATAGTCTAAGTCATAGTCTAAGTCATAGTCTAAGTCATAGTCTAAGTCATAGTCTAAGTCATAGTCTAAGTCATAGTCTAAGTCATAGTCTAAGTCATAGTCTAAGTCATAGTCTAAGTCATAGTCTAAGTCATAGTCTAAGTCATAGTCTAAGTCATTGTCTAAGTCATAGTCTAAGTCATAGTCTAAGTCATAGCCTAAGTCATAGTCTAAGTCATAGTTTATGTCATAGTCGAACCATAGCCTAAGTCATAGACTAAGACATAGTCTAAGTCATAGTCTAAGTCATAGTCCAAGTCATAGTCTAAGTCATAGTCCAAGTCATAGTCTAAGTCATAGTCTAAGTCATAGTCTAAGTCATAGTCTAAGTCATAGTCTAAGTCATAGTCTAAGTCATAGTCTAAGTCATAGTCTAAGTCATAGTCTAAGTCATGGTCTAAGTCATAGTCTAAATCATAGTCTAAGTCATAGTCTAAGTCATAGTCTAAGTCATAGTCTAAGTCATAGTCTAAGTCTAAGTCATAGTCTAAGTCAAAGCCTTAATCATAGTCTAATTCTTATACTTAATTATAATATGATCCTGATCTTAAATTATAATATTGACATATTATAGGGCTTCTGTGAATTGCCTTCACTTAACTTAATCCAAAACCTAGCCATAACTACCGTTTTCCCTCCAAAAACCCATAACATGTCAGTAGTTTCATGTTATTGCCTTAATATGGACCAAGTATTATATTACAACAAAAGCCAACCAAAAACAGAAATAAACGAATTGTGATTAAATTATGATGGACATAAATTCATTAATAATTACAAATTTGTTTAACCAAAATCTAAATGGGAAATTTGCAATGATAAATTATTTTTTAAACGTTTTGCTATAAAAAAAATAAAAAAAGTAAAATATTTATAAGTTAAAAATTTTCTTGTTACAAAAAAAAAATCCTAAAATTTTATATTCTAATTTATGATTTCAATTTTGAAAACTAGTAAAATTTAAATGTATTTTTCCAGTTAAGCTGCAGCAAAATCCTCCGAAAGTAGGTCAAATGTAACACGTTGATATTTTTTAACACTCCCACATTTATAGCAAAGTCAAATTGAAAGCAGACAGACGGTTGGAGGGACGGACGTACGGGCGGACAGATAGACAGTGACAGTGTATTTTAGACAGCTACTGACAGTTACTTCTAGAGTCTTGGAATGAATATCTACGAGTTCTATGATTTTTAATTTGTTTATGTATTTGAAACAAGTTAAGTTGACACCCACACAGTCATTGAGAAAATTATTTATGATTTGGTTTTTATTGCAAAAAAAAATTATGTGGAAAAAATTTTGAAACAGAAAACCCAGTTTTTAAGATTAAAGACTCTCTTAAACTACAAGAATTTCTGGGGAACAGAATATTAGAAATTTAATTGGTTTAGAAAATTGGTATAATATTGAAGCTGTTATATATAAAATGTTTCTTAATAAAATGGTCATTATTATATACAGCAGTCATATGCATAGTAGAAGACATAGTCTAAAATATAGTCTAAGTCATGGTCTAAGTCCAAGTATTAGTCTAAGTCAAAGTCTAAGCCATAGTCATAGTAGTAATCTAAGGCAGAGCCTAAATCATAGTCTAAAGGATAGTATATGTTATAGTCTAAGTCATGGTGAAAGTCATAGTCTCAGTATTAGTCGATGTCATAGTTTTAGTCAGAGTCTAAGTCAGAGTCTATGTCATAGTCTAAGCCATAGTTAAACCATCGTCTAGTTATAGTCTAAGTCATAGTCTTAGCCATAGTCTAAGTCATAGCCTTAGGCATATAGTGTAAGTCATAGTCACCACCTTTCAATTTACATTTATCCATTTAAAATGCTTCAGCAAATAAATCATTTCCCCAAATAATTAACACAAAATCATACGCAAGTCATAAATCATAATGGAAAGCAAACATTCAAATTCAAAAGGTAAAATCAGCAAAATAACCAAAAGAAATTTATGCAAAATTTAAATTTACGACAACAAGAAATTCCTGTCTTTGAACATAAATTTCATTGACTCTCAACTGTCAACTTAAAGTAAGATGAAGAAATAACAAATACAAAAAATTTAATTTCTATATCAATAATAATTATTAAATACGAGATTTAAGCGTTTATTAAAACCGCCCACCCGACAACACCCATATCCGTTGGATTATTATTTATCAATGAATTCAAAGTAAAACTGGCTAGAGCTCAGCTCAATCAAGAGACAAGTTAGTAGTGAATTTTGCTAAAAGCTAAATACAAAATTTATTTAGCTAAAATTACGCTTAATTAAAAAAAAACAACTACAATAAAAAACATAAATAAAAACCATTTAAACAAAGTTTATTGAACGCCCAAAATTTGTTAACAAAATTTTCAGTGAAAAAAACTGAATGAAAAATTTTGTTGAAAAAATTTGTTTGAAATTAACAAAAATTGAAAATTTGAGTAGGCCGAAATTTGTTTGTAAAAGATAAATGGCCTGAATAGTAAAAAATCTTAACGTAACTGAATGTAATGAATTATATTATGGGTATTCGCGATAACTGTTTTTCATTTCAGTTCTAGCAAAAAGGTCTGAAACATAGTTTCAAGCATGTTTTAAGTCACTTTATAAGTCACTTTATAAGTCATACTCTAAATCATAGTCTAAGTCATAGTCTAAGTCATAGTCTAAGTCATAGTCTAGTTCATAGTCTAAGTCATAGTCTAAGTCATAATCTAAGTCATAGTCTAAGTCATAGTCTAAGTCATAGTCTAAGTCATAGTCTAAGTCATAGTCTAAGTCATAGTCTAAGTCATTGTCTAAGTAATAGTCTAAGTCATAGTCTTAGTCATAGTCTAAGTCATAGTCTAAGTCATAGTCTAAGTCATAGTCTAAGTCATAGTCTAAGTCATAGTCTAAGTCATAGTCTAAGTCATAGTCTAAGTCATAGTCTAAGTCATAGTCTAAGTCATAGTCTAAGTCATAGTCTAAGTCATAGTCTAAGTCATAGTCTAAGTCATAGTCTAAGTCATAGTCTAAGTCATAGTCTAAGTCATAGTCTAAGTCATAGTCTAAGTCATAGTCTAAGTCATAGTCTAAGTCATAGTCTAAGTCATAGTCTAAGTCATAGTCTAAGTCATAGTCTAAGTCATAGTCTAAGTCATAGTCTAAGTCATAGTCTAAGTCATAGTCTAAGTCATAGTCTAAGTCATAGTCTAAGTCATAGTCTAAGTCATAGTCTTAGTCATAATCTAAGTCATAGTCTAAGTCATAGTATAAGTCATAGTCTAAGTCATAGTCTAAGTCACAGTCTAAGTCATAGTCTAAGTCATACTCTAAGTCATAGTCTAAGTCATAGTCTAAGTCATAGTCTAAGTCATAGTCTAAGTCATAGTCTAAGTCATAGTCTAAGTCATAGTCTAAGTCATAGTCTAAGTCATAGTCTAAGTCATAGTCTAAGTCATAGTCTAAGTCAAAATCAAAGATATTGTGTAAGTCATAGTCTAAGTCATAGTCTAAGTCATAGTCTAAGTCATAGTCATAGTCTAAGTCATAGTTTAAGTCATAGTCTAAGTCATAGTCTAAGTCATAGTCATAGTCTAAGTCATAGTTTAAGTCATAGTCTAAGTCATAGTCTAAGTCATAGTCTAAGTCATAGTCTAAGTCATAGTCTAAGTCATAGTCTAAGTCATAGTCTAAGTCATAGTCTAAGTCATAGTCTAAGTCATAGTCTTAGTCATAGTCTTAGTCATAGCTTAAGTCATAGTCTTAGTCATAGTCTAAGTCATAGTCTAAGTCACAGCCTAAGTCATAGCCTAAGTCATAGTCTAAGTCATAGTCTAAGTCATAGTCTAAGTCATAGTCTAAGTCATAGTCTAAGTCATAGTCTAAGTCATAGTCTAAGTCATAGTCTAAGTCATAGTCTAAGTCATAGTCTAAGTCATAGTCTAAGTCATAGTAAAGGTCATAGTCTATTCTACCTTGCTCTGAACGTTATTCTAGTATTCCTAAACGATTTTGGTCATGTTTATTAGAAGGTACAAAAATCGACTAGTGGAACCTATCCAAGGGCCGAATAAGTGTCGCCAAACTTATATGAATTTATTCATAGACGAATATCACAAGAAGGTGTTATATCTCTGTTGCTATAGAACATTTCTCTGAATGATATTCTGGTATTCCAAAAGTAGATTATTATAAAATTGGTCGCTACACTAAGGGACATCCTCTAGAAAATGATGGTAATTATGGGCATACGGCAATGGTCACCAAAAGGTACAATATACTATAAGTGGAACCTATCTCCACAAAGAACAGTCTTCAGAGGATCCTTCTCATGATGATAGTCTCCATCGTATGGTCGTACGGTCACCATGATGTACAAAATTGCATCTGTGGAACCTAGCTGACTCTAAAATGAACTAGAATATATTAAAAGAAAATGAAGTTGGACAACATAGGAGGGATCATGCGTTACTGAATTCAGGTCACAGTGATGTACCAGAGAACTGTTCAGGAGACAAGACATCGGACTTTAGACTATGTGAAATAGACTGTGTTAGATGCAAATGATAGGTAGGCGACTGACTGAGAATGTAAACAGTCCAGATAAATGTGAATCCGCTTAGATAGGAAATGTTTGTAACTATTAGGTCATGGCAGATGTTGTTATCAGATGTTACGTTATAGTCGACTAATCAAATCAGAGTCTAATACTAATCTTATCATAGTCAAGTTCACAGTCTAAGTATTTTTCCAAATCTCAAACTTAAACATAGTCCAAATGTCTTTAAAGTAATAAATAAAACTTTTATTTTCACTTTCAATTTCATCAATGAAAAACAGGCATTTATTATTCATTATAAAAAACATAAGAAAAAAAAACTAAAAAATATTTATTAGAAATTTCTCTTGTTTTAAATACTTTGTGACCATAATAAAAACGAAATCAACTTGTATTTATTTGTATGTTATTAAAAATTTATAGTTTTTGTTCAATTTTTTTTTTTTTTTTTGTAACAAATAAGTCCATGGAAAAGTTGCTGCAGGCCAATGGCTATTTATTAAATATTGGTATTGACTAGCTAAGTCATCAATGAATGAATGAATGAATAACCGAATGTTCATAATAACTGACCAGGCTAAAAGAAACCTGTCGAACAAAAACAAACTAAAGAGTAATTTAAGCAAAAAAACCATAACAACAACTACTTTTTAATGAACACCCACGTAATTACTAACACGATAATGATCAATGTTTATGATCATTATTGGGGTATGCATGTATGATATACAAACCATGTTTTCTTTCTTTTAAAAACCTCTTTTTTCAAACACTTTTGAATTAATTAATTTTTATTGAATTTTTTATGATTTATTACCATTTAAATGAATGAGTTTAAAATAATATAAAAATAAAAAGCTCAGGGCCAGGGTCATTTTGTCAGGTAAGAAGACTTAAGCTGCCCACATTCAATGGGTCCAACATGTATTGGAAGATTGCTTAATGATATGGTTAATTATTTATTTAATTTGTTAGAAAATACAAATATTTACTGCCTCAAGCGAATGGGTATCAAATTGCTAATAATTGGTAAAATAAATAAATTTTATGGTTGTTTTAGAAATAACTGGGATCTAGACTTACCATTGCTATCGGAGAAGGCCCTCTGCGAGCGTAATACTAAAGACCTAAAAGGAAAAAAGAAGAAAATAGTTAATCAAAATGTCTTTTTATAAGAAATAAGAAATTTTTGAAAAATTTCCTATAAAAATAAGAAATTTTTGAAAAATTTCCTATAAAAATAAAAAATTTTTGGAAAATTTCCTATAAAAATAAGAAATTTTTGAAAAATTTCCTATAAAAATAAGAAATTTTTGAAAAATTTCCTATAAAAGTAAGAAATTTTTGAAAAATTTCCTTTAAAATAAAAAATTTTTGAATATTTTCTATAAAAATAAGAAATTTTTGAAAAATTTTCTATAAAAATAAAATTCGAAAAATTTTCTATTAAAAATAAGAAACTTTTGAAAAATTTCCTATAAAAATAAGAAATTTTTGAAAAATTTCCTATAACAATAAGAAATTTTTGAAAAATTTCCTATAAAAATAAGAAATTTTTAAAAAATTTCCTAGAAAAATAAGAAATTTTTGAAAAATTTCCTATAAAAATAAGAAATTTTTGAAAAATTTCCTATAAAAGTAAGAAATTTTTGAAAAATTTCCTTTAAAATAAAAATTTTTTGAATATTTTCTATAAAAATAAGAAATTTTTGAAAAATTTTCTATAAAAATAAAATTCGAAAAATTTTCTATTAAAAATAAGAAACTTTTGAAAAATTTCCTATAAAAATAAGAAATTTTTGAAAATTTTCTTATAAAAATAAGAAATTTTTGAAAAATTTAATATCAAAATAAGAAATTTCAGAAAAATTTCCTATAAAAACAAGAAATTTTTGAAAAATTTCTTTTAAAAATAAGAAATTTTGAAAAATTGCATATAAAAATTATTTTTTTTTAATTTCCTATAAAAATAAGAAATTTTTAAAAAATTCCTTATGAACATAAGTAATTTTAGAAAAATGTCATATAAAAAAAAGAAATTTTTAAAAATTTTCCTATAAAAAATTGTCTCTAAAAGTAAGAAATTTTTAAAAAATTTCCTATAAAAATAAGAAATTTTTAAAAAATTTCCTATGAAAATAGGAAATTTTTGAAAAATTTCCTATAAAAATAAGAAATTTTTGAAAAATTTTCTATAAAAATAAAAAATTTTTAAAAAATTTCCTATAAAAATAATAAATTTTTGAAAAATTTCCTATAAAAATAATAAATTTTTGAAAAATTTCCTATAAAAATAAGAATTTTTTGAAAATTTTCCTATAAAAATAAGAAATTTTTATAAAAAAATGAAATTTTTGAAAAAGTTCCTATAAAAATAAGAAATTTTTGAAAACTTTATACAGGAAATTTTTCAAAAATTTCTTATTTTTATAGGAAATTTTTCAAAAATTTTTTATTTTTATAGGAAATTTTTCAAAAATTTCTTATTTTTATAGAAAATTTTTCAAAAATTTCTTATTTTACAGGAAATTTTTCAAAAATTTTCTACTTTTATAGGAAATTTTTTAAAAATTTCTTATTTTTATTGGAAATTTTCAAAAATTTCTTATTTTTATAGGAAATTTTATAAAAATTTCTTATTTTTATAGGAAAATTTTCAAAAATTTCTTATCTTATGAAAATAAGAAATTTTTGAAAAATTTCCTATAAAAATAAGAAATTTTTGAAAAATTTTCTATAAAAATAAGAAATTTTTGAAAAATTTCCTATAAAAATAAGAAATTTTTGAAAAATTTCCTATAAAAATAATAAATTTTTGAAAAATTTCCTATAAAAATAAGAAATTTTTGAAAAATTTCCTATAAAAATAAGAAATTTTTGAAAAATTTCCTATAAAAATAAGAAATTTTTGAAAATTTCCAATAAAAATAAGAAATTTTTAAAAAATTTCCTATAAAAGTAGGAAATTTTTGAAAAATTTCCTGTAAAATAAGAAATTTTTGAAAAGTTTCCTATAAAAATAAGAAATTTTTGAAAAGTTTCCTATAAAAATAAAAAATTTTTGAAAAATTTCCTATAAAAATAAGAAATTTTTGAAAAATTTCCTATATAAAATTTTCAAAAATTTCTTATTTTTATAGGAACTTTTTCAAAAATTTCATATTTTTATAGGAATTTATTTTTAACAATTTTTTATTTTATATTTATAGTAAATTTTTAAAACAATTTTATTTGAATCAAATCTAAAATCTTTCAAATGTTTACTTTTTCTTTGTATTTTCATTTACTAATTAAAATCCTTGTCTTTTCTTAATTAGTAACCAGAAAATTTCCATCATTTGTCTGTAGGTGGCATTTTCTGGTCGTTTCTTCAGTTGGCTACAATTTCTGTCTATAATTTTTCATGGTTTAATGGTAAAAACTAGAAAAATAAAAGATTTATCATAAGATTGCACACAAAGTTGCAAGATGTTAAAAACAGAATCATAATTCCCAAATCTACTTCAAAAAAAAAATCAGAAACATAATTAATGAGACAGTTGTACCCTATCCAATGGCTACGGACGAAGCATAATTTATGGGACTAAAATCGAAACGGAATAATATAAATTAAAATCGAAATTCAATGAACTCCAAAAATTAACTCCAAAAATTTGTAAATCCAAGAATTTTCTAGGAGAAAAATTCGTATTAAGAAAAAAGTTAAATTGCACTCCCACATGCATATAAATAAGTTTTTTGTAGGGCGAATCATATAATTTAGTTAAGGTAACCATATTTTGTTTAAGACAACTAAATAAGAAATTCACCAAAAGCTTGAAGAGAACTAATTAGAAGAGTTTCTAAATACATTCGAATTTACTTTGTTTGTAATATTGCTAGTATCTACCACTGGGGGTACCTTCCCCTTCTAATTTCATATGGTCAAATGTAGAAACTTTATAAATATGAACCAATTTCATTTTTTACTTTTTTTTATTAATTTTTTGGGACTTTTCTTAAAATGAAATTTTGTTTTTTTTTCCAATGTAAACTTTTGATGAGTGATTTACGATTGTATAAACTGACATTTCGGAGAACTAAAACACTGAATAAGAATTATAGACCGCAACTTCATTTTTCTGGTCGTCATTCGACAAAGCATTTGACTGACTAAGTAGGAAAACTAATTTTCCAAGCGTAAAATAAATAAACAAAATTTTATTGCAAGAAAGAAAATCAAAAAACTTCTATAAAAATAAGAAATTTTTGAAAAATTTCCTATAAAAATAGGAAATTTTTGAAAAATTTCCTATAAAAATAGGAAACTTTTGAAAAATTTCCTATAAAAAAAGGAAATTTTTGAAAAATTTCCTATAAAAATAGGAAATTTTTGAAAAATTTCCTAGAAAAATAGGAAATTTTTGAAAAATTTCCTATAAAAATAGGAAATTTTTGAAAAATTTCCTATAAAAATAGGAAATTTTTGAAAAATTTCCTATAAAAATAGGCAATTTTTGAAAAATTTCCTATAAAAATAGGAAATTTTTGAAAAATTTCCTATAAAAATAGGAAATTTTTGAAAAATTTCCTATAAAAATAGGAAATTTTTGAAAAATTTCCTATAAAAATAGGAAATTTTTGAAAAATTTCCTATAAAAATAGGAAATTTTTGAAAAATTTCCTATAAAAATAGGAAATTTTTGAAAAATTTCCTATAAGAATAGGAAATTTTTGAAAAATTTCCTATAATAATAGGAAATTTTTGAAAAATTTCCTATAAAAATAGGAAATTTTTGAAAAATTTCCTATAAAAATAGGAAATTTTTGAAAAATTTCCTATAAAAATAAGAAATTTTTGAAAAATTTCCTATAGAAATAAGAAATTTTTGAAAAATTTCCTATAAAAATAAGAAATTTTTGAAAAATATCCTCTAAAAATAGGAAATTTTTGAAAAATTTCCTATAAAAATAAGAAATTTTTGAAAAATTTCCTATAAAAATAAGAAATTTTTGAAAAATTTCCTATAAAAATAAGAAATTTTTGAAAAATTTCCTATAAAAATAAGAAATTTTTGAAAAATTTCCTATAAAAATAAGAAATTTTTGAAAAATTTCCTATAAAAATAGGAAATTTTTGAAAAATTTCCTATAACAATAAGAAAATTTTGAAAAATTTCCTATAAAAATAAGAAATTTTTGGAAAATTTCCTATAAAAATAAGAAATTTTTGAAAAATTTCATATAAAACTAAGAAATTTTTGAAAGATTTCGTATAAAAATAAGAAATTTATGAAAAATTTCCTATAAAAATAAGAAATTTTTGAAAAATTTCCTATAAAAATAAGAAATTATTGAAAATTTTCCTATAAACTAAGAAATTTTTGAAAAATTTCCTATAAACTAAGAAATTTTTGAAAAATTTTCTATAAAAATAAAAAATTTTTGAAAAACTTCCTATAAAAATAAGAAATTTTTGAAAAATTTTCTATAAGAATAAGACATTTTTTAAAAATTTCTTATAAAAATTGGAAATTTTTGAAAAATTTCCTATAAAAATTGGAAATTTTTGAAAAATTTCCTATAAAAATTGGAAATTTTTGAAAAATTTCCTATAAAAATTGGAAATTTTTGAAAAATTTCCTATAAAAATTGGAAATTTTTGAAAAATTTCCTATAAAAATAAGAAATTTTTGAAAAATTTCCGTTAAGAAATAAGAAATTTTTGAAAAATTTCCTATAAAAATAAGAAATTTTAAAAAAATTTTGAAAATATTCTTACAAAAAATGAAATTTTTATCAAATTTCTTACAAAAATAAGACATTTTTATAAAATTTCTTACAAAAATAAGAAATTTTTGAATAATTTCTTACAAAAATAAGATATTTTTGAAAAATTTCATATAAAATTTAGAAATTTTTGAAAAATTTCCTATAAAATTAAGAAATTTTTGTAAAATTTTCTATAAAATTAGGAAATTTTTGTAAAATTTCTTAAAAAAAATAGAAATTTAAAAAAAAATTGTATATAAAAAATTTTATTCTGATCTAGACTTAAGTGCTTTCTGATTATCTTGATTAGATGTATTTCGAATATCAATTATCTTAACCATTAGCCGCACGCTATGGCATCAAGTGTCTGTCTGTTTTTCTTAAAATAAATCACATGCAATCGATCATTTTGTTCCTTTAGAAAACAAATGAGAGATTAAGATTCTAATTAATCAAAATGATTTTCATAGACAAGATTCAAACAAACACGACAACATCAAGACCCTTTTAAAAACTCAGCACTTTGTCTTCGAACATAATCTTGAAAATTCAAAATATTTTCAAAACATATTAAACAAATTTCAAAATCAAGAAACACGATAACTCC
Organism: Stomorhina lunata; assembly: GCA_933228675.1. Taxonomy (NCBI): domain Eukaryota; kingdom Metazoa; phylum Arthropoda; class Insecta; order Diptera; family Rhiniidae; genus Stomorhina; species Stomorhina lunata. Next base: position 100,328,306 of record OW121744.1, read on the forward strand.
CAAACACAAAAAAAGAACAACAAAAGAAAATTATGGTTTATTTATTTCCTGCTCAAATTAACACTTAAAATATTTTTCCTGTCCAGAAATATTGTCGAGAACAACTTCAGAACAACTGACAAACAAAAACATATCAATATTTAACCGGGGGCCTAACACTCGTTCTTCCACTCATTCATTCATTTATTCATTCAGTCGCTCCCTTCGATCACTTCCACGATCAGTTCGCACTTCAGCGTTTGTTTGACTTTATCACATAAACAATTCAGTGGCGCCCACTTAATCTTTAACGTTCCGTTTGAAAGGGGGAATTAAATTGAAAACAAAAAAAATATTTGAAATAAATTATAAATTCAGCAAATGCTTAGAAACTTCCTAATACTTATTTTTTGTTTAGATAGGGATTTTCTTTAAGGGCAGATTTTTTAAGTTTTTGCTTCATTTAAAATGAAATATGAGCAACTCGTGCTAAAAAGCCCACAAATGCTGGAGAATATTAAAAAAAAGTGGGTCATAAAATTTAAGTGCATTTTATTTTCAAAAATTTCCTATAAAAATTATCATTTATGAAGGAAATTTTTCAAAATTTACTTATTTTTATAGGAAATTTTTTCAAAAATTTCTTATTTTTATGGGAAATTTTTCAAAAATTTCTTATTTTGATAGGAAATTTTTCAACAATTTCTTATTTTTATACGAAATGTTTCAAAAAATTCTTATTTTTATAGGAAATTTTTCACAAACTTCTTATTTTTATAGGAAACTTTTAAAAAAAATTCTTATTTTTAAAGGAAAATTTTTCACAAATTTCTTATTTTTATATGAAATTTTTCAAAAATTTCTTATTTTTATCGGAAATTTTTCGAAAAATTTCTTATTTTTATCGGAAATTTTTCGAAAAATTTCTTATTTTTATAGAAAATTTTTCAAAAATTTCATATTTTTACAGAAAATTTTTCAAAAATTTCATATTTTTACAGGAAATTTTTCAAAAATTTCATATTTTTACAGGAAATTTTTCAAAACTTTCATATTTTTATTTTTTATATTTAAATTTCTTATTTTTAAAGAAAATTTTTCAAAAATTTCTTATTTTTATAGGAAATTTTTCAAAAAATTTCTTATTTTAATAGAAAAATTTTAAAAAATTTCTTATTTTCATAAGAAATTTTTATATTTTTATAGGAAATTTTTCAAAAGTTTCTTATTTTTAAATAAAATTTTCCAAAAATTTCTTATTTTTATAAGAAATTTGTATAGGAAATTTTTTTAGAAAATTTTTTAAAAATTTCTTATTTTTATAGGAAATTTTTTAAAAAATATCTTATGTTTTTAGCAAACTTTTCAAAATTTTTTTATTTTTATACGAAATTTTTCAAAAATTTCTTATTTTTATAGGAAATTTTTCAAAAATTTCTTAATTTTATAGGAAATTTTTCAAAAATTTCTTATTTTTATAGGAAATTTTTCAAAAATTTCTTATTTTTATAGGAAATTTTTCAAAAATTTCTTATTTTTATAGGAAATTTTTCAAAAATTTCTTATTTTTATAGGAAATTTTTCAAAAATTTCTTATTTTTATAGGAAATTTTTCAAAAATTTCTTATTTTTTTAGGAAATTTTTCAAAAATTTCTTATTTTTATAGGAAATGTTTCAAAAATTTCTTATTTTTATAGGAAATTTTTCAAAAAATAACATTAAAGATAAATATTCACAGAAGAATAAAATTAACGAAGAGTTAAAAAATAACAGAAAAATATCCATAAAAATTCTATAAATAAAATCTAGTTCCTAACAGGTACAAATTCAAAATCTTTTAACAATTTGAATAAATATTTGTGTATCTAAATACCAGCATAAGTTTATTAAATTATTAATTCAAATATTCACAAATTCTTTATAATCTTGTTATTATTTACCTCCAAAACTTTTTAACCGCTTCCTGTTCCTGAGGTTGCAAATCTTTAAGTTTCTCCTCGAAATTTTGCCAGCTTTCGGTGTCATTTTCATAAACAGTGACACTCATTTTTGATGAAATTTTTAATTAATTTGATTAAATTTTAATTGAATAGATAATTTTTTTAATTTGATTAAAATTTTTACTTTTGTAATATTTCTTTGAATTTAATTAAATAATTTTTATACTCGTAAGAAGACATGATAGATTTGATTTCGGAAACCATGAGTTATCGCTAAAATTTTAATTTAGTCATAGTTTCAATAATTTTTTGTTGGCTTTTTATCACTATAATTAAATATTTTACACTCTTTCCAGGAATTTTATTAATCACTTGATTTTATTTTAGAAAAATTTCTAAAAGAAGTATTAACAGACAAATATTAGAACTGAAAAAAAAATTAACTTAAATTGAACAAGAACTGAACTAAAACTCAACTCTTTTTTTTATTTCTTATAAAAATAAGAATTTTTTGAAAAAATTCCTTTCAAAAATAAGAAATTTTTAAAAAATTTCCTATAAAAATAAGAAATTAAAAAAAATGCCTATAAAATTAAGAAATTTTTAAAAATGTTCCTATAAAAATAAGAAATTTTTAAAAAATGTGCTATAAATATAGGAAATTTTGGAAAATTTCCTATAAAATAGGAAATCTTTAAAAAATTTCTCATAAAAGTTGGAATTTTTTGAAAAATTTTGTATATAAATAAGAAGTTTTTAAAAATGTTCCTGTAAAAACAAAATTTTTAAAAAAAATTCCTATAAACATAAGACAATTGAAAAATTTCTTATAGAAGTAAGAAAATTCAAAAATTTTCTGTAAAAATAAAAAATTTTTCAAAAATTCCTATAAAAATCTGAAATTTTTGAAAAATTTCCTATAAAAAATAAAAAATTTTTCAAAAATTTCATATTTTTTTCTTTTTATAGATAAATTTTCCAAAACTTCTAAATTTTGTAGGATAGTTTTCAAAAATGTCTTATTTTTATAGGAAATTTTTCAAAAATTTCTTATTTTTATAGCAAACTTTTTAAAAATTTCTTATTCCTATAGGCAATTTTTCAAAAATTTCTTATTTTTATAGGAAATTTTTCAAAAATTTCTTATTATATATTAAATTTTTCAAAAAATTTTTTTTTTTTATAGGAAATTTAAAAAAATCTCTTATTTTTATAGCAAATTTTTAAAAAAAATTCTTATTTTTATAGCAACTTAAAAATTTTTTTTATAGCAAATGTTTAAAAAATTTTTTATTTTTATAGCAAATTTTAAAAAAATATCTTATTTTTATAGGAAATTTTTCAAAAATTTCTTATTTTTATAGGAAATTTTTCAAAAATTTCTTATTTTTATAGAAAATTTTTCAAAAATTTCTTATTTTTATAGGAAATTTTTCAAAAATTTCTTATTTTTATAGGAAATTTTTCAAAAATTTCTTATTTTTATAGGAAATTTTTCAAAAATTTCTTATTTTTATAGGAAATTTTTCAAAAATTTCTTATTTTTATAGGAAATTTTTCAAAAATTTCTTATTTTTATAGGAAATTTTTCAAAAACTTCTTATTTTTATAGGAAATTTTTCAAAAATTTCTTATTTTTATAGGTAAATTTTCAAAAATTTCTTATTTTTATAGGAAATTTTTAAAAAATTTCTATTTTTTATAGGAAATTTTTCAAAAATTTCTTTTTTTTATAGGAAATTTTTCAAAAATTTCTTACTTTTATAGGAAATTTTTAAAAAATTTCTTATTTTTATAGGAAAATTTTCAAAAATTTCTTATTTTTATAAAAAATTTTCAAAAATTTCTTATTTATATAAGAAATTTTTCAAAAATTTCTTATTTTTATTGCAAATTTTTTAAAAATTTCTTATTTTTATTGCAAATTTTTTAAAAATTTCTATTTGTATAGAAAAGTTTTCAAAAATTTCTTATTATTATAGGAAATTTTTAACATTTTTTTTAATTTTAATACAAAATTTTTCAAAAATTTCTTATTTTTATAGGAAATTTTTCTCATTTTTTTAATTTTAATAGGAATTTTTTTACAAATCGTTTTTATCGAAAATTTTTAAATTTCTTATTTATTGTTTTAGGAAAATTTTCAAAAATTTCTTATTTATATAGCAAATTTCTTAAAAATTTCTTATTTTTATAGCAAATTTTTTAAAAATTCTTCAAAAATTTCTTATTTTTATAGGAAATTTTTCAAAAATTTCTTATTATATATCAAATTTTTCAAAAATTTATTTTTTTTATAGGAAATTTTAAAAAATTTCTTTTTTTTATAGCAAATTTTTAAAAAAATATCTTATTTTAATAGGAAATTTATCCCAAATTTCTTATTTTTATAGCAAGTTTTTCAAAATCTTTTTATTTTTATAGCAAATTTTTCAAAAATTTTTTATTTTTATAGCAAATTTTAAAAAAAATTCTTATTTTTACAGCAAATTTTTCAAAATTTTCTTATTTTTATAGCAAATTTTTCAAAAATTTCTTATTTTGATAGTAAATTTTTCAAAAGTGAAAAATTTCCTATAAAATTAAGAAATATTTGAAAAATTTTTATAAAAATAAGAAATTTGGAATAAATGTCCTATTAAAATAAGAAATTTTAAAAAGATTGGCTATAAAAATAGGAAATTTTTGAAAAATTGTCTATAAAAATATGAAATTTTTGAAAAATTTCTCAAAAAAATTTTTAAGAAATTTGCTATATAAAAAAGAAATTTTTGAAAATTTTAATAAAACAATAAAATTTTGAAAAATTTCTTACAAAAATACGATATTTCTGACAAATTTCTAAAAAAAAATTGATCTGGCTTAAATCGAAAAACTGATTTGAAAAAAAAAAAATATCTGGAACTTTTACTATATCTTAAACTGGTCTTAAGTTGTTCTCAATGTGATCTAGAACCAATATCAAACTGATTTCGAATTAATTTCAAAATTATCTGGAACAGATCTTAAACTGATGTTAATATGATTAAGAATTAATCTAAAATTGAGCTACAACTGATCTAGAACTGTTCCAAAACTGATCTAGAATTGATCTCAAAATAATCTTAATCAGTTTAAGAACAGATTAAAATTAAGATCTTTTCTTCTTCTGCTATCCTTGACTCCTAGTGGAGCATAGATCTATAGTTGATCCAAAACTAACCTAGAGCTGATTTGAATCTGACTTAGAAAGAATCTGGAATTAATCTAAAACTGATCTTGAATTGATCTTAAATTAATCTACTATTGATCTAAAACTGATCTTAGTCTGACTTGAACTGATGTCAAATATGATATAACTGATCGAGAAATATTCTGGAATTAATCTAAAACTGATCTTGAATTGATCTTAAATTAATCTACAATTGATCTAAAACTGATCTTAGTCTGACTTGAACTGATGTCAAATATGATATAACTGATCGAGAACTAATCTAAAACTGATCTAGAACGGATTTGAAAATTATATAGAATCAATAAATGTATCGACTAGAAGTTAATTGGAACTGGAAAATCCTCTTGTTATTGAACACTTTTTCTCATGATCACTTTTGTTTTTTCGTTTTTTTTTTTTTGTTTATTTTCAATTTAATTAATTAAATTTCTTATCATTTTCAAAATTTATCATACACTTCAAGACTAACCATATTTTTTTTTAATTTCACTTTTTTCTTAAATAATTAATTAAATTTTTTTTCTTTTTAATAAAATTGCTATCAGTTTATTTTTATAATTATTTCCTTAAATATCTTTTATCTTTTATATTCTCCGTTTTTATTTCAGATCTCTTTTATTTTGTCATTTATAATATTTTTTTTTTTTTTTCTTTATTTTCAGATCAAATAAAATTCTTGAGACGGACGTTGAACGACTACCGCAACCGTCTACCAAATACGTCGAAATCTAACTAAACTTGGCAAAGCATTGGACACTTGAAAAAACTTCCAACTTCTGGTTGAACTTTAAAGTTTTTTATAGATTTTTTTTTATATGTTTAAAGAGCAAAAGATTTATATTATTTCTGTATTATTTCAGGTTGTGTGTGGATTTTATTTTTTTGTAAAGAAATAAAAAAATATTTTCTAAATCATTACACTTCTCAGTTTGAAAATACTATAAAAAAATGGTCCAAAATAAATTTAAAAACTATGTGTAGCTCTCTTGTAATCTTTTTTCGAAAAAAAAAAAACAAAATTATTAAAAATTTTGTTTTATAATGTTTAACCAACTTTTGAGCTTAAGCTTTAACGTTTCAATGATAAATAATTCAAACAAATTTTAGTTGAGTCTACAAATACAATAAATGTATAAAACAGATAGATATTCATTCGTATAGATATTAAATATCAATACTCTTATGTCAAACTGACAGATACCGTATTATTATTATTATTTCTATTATGAAGTCGAGAGAACTTACACACTTCAATTCTCTGCTCATTCAACTCATAATTCAGTTCATTAATTTTTTTACAGATAGTGTTAAATTTGTTGCAATCGACAATTGACAGCTACGAAAAAACTAGTTGTTGTTTTTATTTTATTTGATTTCTTCTCAACTCCAAAACATATAACAAATATTGTTAATTTAAATGGTAGTAAACGATTTGTGAAAACCCTATACTCTTAGCAGGAATCAGCCTTCGTAATTATTATATCTGTGGCAATATGAAAGAGTAGCTTTAGCCGAAAATTTAAGTTTTGAGATACATACATTTTATATAATTTTTCTTCTTTTTGATTTCTCAAATAATTTATGAATTAATCAATGAAAATGAAAGTTATTTTTTTATACCCTTCACCAATAGGTGAAAGGGTATTATAAGTTTGTGATTCCGTTTGTAATTTTTTTATTAGTGATCGTAGACCCCATAAAAATTATACCGATCGACTCAGAATCGGGAGGAGAATCGATTAAGCGATGTCCGTCTGTCTGTCTGTCTGTCTGTCTGTCTGTCTGTCTGTCTGTCTGTCCGTCTGTCTGTCTGTCTGTTGAAATCAAGTTTCTGAAGCCCCTGGAGGATGTTCTTACATAAATTATATATCAGATTTTAGGAAATTCTCCCGCAATGAACGCTATTAAATTTCATTAAAATCGGTTTATAAACACCGAAAATATCGAAAAAATACCAAAAATTAGACGAAAATTTTAAAATTTTTTATTGAAACACACATTTAAATAACAAGAGAAAAAAGATACTCCTGGTGTATATGTGATAATATGTTATATATCAGATTGTAGGAAATAGTTTCCCAAAGCACTCTGTAAAATTTTATCAAAATCGGTTCATAAACAACTGAGATATCGCCAAAACACTGAATTTGATGTATCGCAAATTGCCCAAAGTTCGCATTAGAGAATGTTTGTTGAAAAAATGAAATGCAGAAATAGGAAAAACCATCCTCCGTTAGCACGGACCTACATAAATTTTATATCAGATTTTAGGAAATTCCCCCGCCAAGCACGTTATTAAATTTTATCAAAAGCGGTCCATAAACAATTGAGATATCGCCATAACACTACATTTGATGTACAGCAAATTGCCCAAAGTACGTGTCTAAGAAATTTTGTTTACATTTCGTAAGTATTGTTTCAGCGATATCTCAGGTGTTTATGGGCCGATTGTGATGAAATTTGGCATCGTTCTTTGTGTGAGGATTTTCTAAAATCTATACTCCACAAATCTGATTACGAATACCATTCAAACTGTACCGATCAACTTAGAATCGGCAGGAGAATCGATTTCGCGACCTCCGTCCGTCCGTCCGTCCGTCTGTTTGTCTGTCTGTCCGTCCGTCTGTTTGTTTGTCCGTCCGTCCGTCTGTTTTTTTGTCCGTCCGTCTACCTGTCTGTAATTTTTTCTGCTGTAGTCAAGTTTTTGGAGTTCCTGTTTTGTCGATATCTCAGGTGTTTATTTTGATGAATTTTAATAGCGTCCTTCGCAGGAGATTACCTAAATCCTGATGCATTCGGTAATTTGTGGTAGATATAATTTAGCGTTTAAGCGATGGTATTTTGATCGACAATGATAAAATTCAGGGTGGCCCAATATCCTAAAATTTTGTGTAAAATCCAGGAGCTCCACAAATCTGATTTTAGCAGACAGACACTCTGCATTAATCTTAATTTTGTGTCTGACTTTTGAACATTATGATAACATTTGAGAATGTATTATATATCAAATTATAGGTAATCTTCCTAGGAAGTACAAAAATGCAGCTAACTACATGATATCCGTTCAAAACCTACATATGTATGTAAGTATCTCACATATCAACGAAAATCTAAATTGTTTAATTGCAATTGGGAGAAATCCGTTCACGTTTGACAATTGATCCCTTATAACTTCGGATAAGATACGATGATGACATTTAGTATAAAGACGTTGTACAATATTGATATTCAGGGCGATAGCGCCTAAAATAAACTTTCTAGAGGGACAATATTTGACAAAAGTATTTCTGATCTCTTGAAAAGTTCGATATTGAAAATGGGCGAGCTCTATTCACATTTAGTGAAATCTCCCATATAACCCCGACCGGAAATCGATTTAATGCTGATAAATTAAATCACATTAAAATTGCACAAGGAACTAGAGCAAAACTTTCCAAACATCCATCGGACAGATCGAAAGAACAATACATCCCAAATATTATTGATGAAGTGTTCATTTTAATTAATTAACTAACTTCAGATTAATAAGTAAATCTTTAATAACTTTTCCGACAAAGCTGATATCCATCCATTCAAAAGCTATATATTTCACGTATGTATCTAAAACTAAGAGTGTATACCCTATAATGTTAAGGCTTCTATACATTGACAATCATTGTTAAAGCTTTGACCTAAATCAGTCCGCTTCTCCTAAATCAGTTCCACTTCAGAGTTTTACATAACTAATCAAGAACTTTTATTAGTTGGATAATTCGTACGAATTAAAGTGCACAACCCTCACTGGGCACTGTGTTTTTGGGTTGCATGCCGAAATACTTAAACTTCATCAAATCGATGTGCTATTGCAAATGTAAGGGCATCTACATTTTGAAGCATCTTTTCTGCATGGTTTATCTGGTCTATCGAACTTTATTAAATGTTCGTAAAATATGTGTCTATTTTATTTCGAAGCTACTGGCTGGCTTAAATATGCATTCTCTACTTGTAGTCTAGTAATCATTATCTTTCACAAAGGGACCACTTAAAACCCCAAGTGAAGCTTCCCTAGACATCAGCCACCTGCCCAACCTAACCTTTGGGTGCATAACTATTCTAGATGATGACGCCACCGAAAAGCTTTTCTTTTTCCGACTCTTAATTTTAAAGACTCTTTGCATATAATACTAGTATAACCAAATTTTGCTTGGAATTACATTAAGAACTTTTGCAACACCATTGGTGAAGGGTATCCAAGATTCGGCTAAGCCGAATATACCACTCTTACTTGTTCCTCTATTTTTTCGATAATATATAAGTTCATTTTTTATTTTTTCAAGCAAAAATAAAACTCATTTTTTGACTTATATTTTTTTGAGCAGAAATAAAAGTTTTTTTTAACATTTATTTTACTGAGCAAAAAAAACAGTTATTTTTGACTTTTGACTTTCGAACAGAAATAAAAGTTATTTGTGTTCGAAAAAATAACTTTTATTCACGCTCGAAGTAATAAAAGTAAAAAATAACTGTTATTTTTGCTCGGAAAAACAAAACTTAAAAAATAACTTTTATTTTTGCTCGAAAAAATAAAAGTTAAAAATAAATGTTATTTTTGCTCAAAAAATAAAAATCAAGAAATAACTGTTATTTTTTTTCTAAAAATAAAAATAAGATTTTTAAAAATCATTTAAGAAAATTTTGTCCAAGACTATCAAAATAGTATACTTGGTTTTATTCTCCGACATTTCCTTGAGGTTGCTTTTTTAATCAAAAATACAAAATAACGGTTATTTTCCGTCCATGGAATTAATATATTGGTAACATGTTTATTAGAAAAGGATTTAAAAACAAAATTTATTAAAATCAGAAGATTTTACGCTTTATCTACTTTAGCGCTTTTTTGTAGTTTTATGTAAATGTAAGTTATTTGAAAATAATTACTTAAGTGAAGTTAAGCGATATGGTTATATGATTAAAGAAATATCTGAATATGGAAACAAAAGTAAGTGTACATAAGTTGCTTTGATCAATGCATTATTGATTTAAAAAACTTAAGCTAAAAAGTAAACGTACATAACATTGATAAAAAAAAAACTAAATTTTTTATAACGGACTAAACACATTTAAGCGCCTTTGCTTCTGTAATGCACCATATGTCTTAACTCAATTCTCTCTTATGTCGACTTAAGCTACTCTTCCATATTGCCACAGAAATCACATCAACATAGTGGGAAAAGGTCTACTTAGGATACCTTCCTTATTTAAGTTAGGCATGTTAGCTTGACTGTCCATCGAAGTATGGCAAAGCCAATTATTCGTTTTATGGGGAACATCGACTTGGATTATCTCAAGATGAATATGTCGATGACATCAATCTTTTATAAAGCGATAAAGCACCTCCAAAAAACATAGTGAATTCAATAGTGATCGCAGTTCCTTTGTCGACAAATTCCGTGAAGGGTGGCATGTGAACATCGATGCAGTGCGGAAATTGACAATACAGGGCATTCTTGAACATTAGTTCCACTTCAACACATTCGATTTAGCATTAACTGTTAATTATAAGACAAATTTGTTCTCTTGTTCTTTAATTTATCAATTGTTCAAAAATGGCTCGCTTGAGTATTGTAAAAAAAAACAAGTAAGAGTGGTATATTCGGCTTTGCCGAATCTTGGATACCCTTCACCAATGGTGTTGCAAAAGTACTTAATGTAATTCCAAGCAAAATTTGGTTATACTAGTGTTATATGCAAAGAGTCTTTAAAATTAAGAGTCGGAAAAAGAAAAGCTTTTCGGTGGCGTCATCATCTAGAATAGTTATGCACCCAAAGGTTAGGTTGGGCAGGTGGCTGATGTCTAGGGAAGCTTCACTTGAGTTTTTAAGTGGTCCCTTTGTGAAAGATAATGATTTCTAGACTACAAGTAGAGAATGCATATTTAAGCCAGCCAGTAGCTTCGAAATAAAATAGACACATATTTTACGAACATTTAATAAAGTTCGATAGACCAGATAAACCATGCAGAAAAGATGCTTCAAAATGTAGATGCCCTTACATTTGCAATAGCACATCGATTTGATGAAGTTTAAGTATTCTGGCAGGCAACCCAAAAACACAGTGCCCAGTGAGGGTTGTGCACTTTAATTGGTACGAATTATCCAACTAGTAAAAGTTCTTGATTAGTTATGTAAAACTCTGAAGTGGAACTGATTTAGGAGAAGCGGACTGATTTAGGTCAAAGCTTTAACAATGATTGTCAATGTATACAAGCCTTAACATTATAGGGTATACACTCTTAGTTTTAGATACATACGTGAAATATATAGCTTTTGAATGGATGGATATCAGCTTTGTCGGAAAAGTTATTAAAGATTTACTTATTAATCTGAAGTTAGTTAATTAATTAAAATGAACACTTCATCAATAATATTTGGGATGTATTGTTCTTTCGATCTGTCCGATGGATGTTTGGAAAGTTTTGCTCTAGTTCCTTGTGCAATTTTAATGTGATTTAATTTATCAGCATTAAATCGATTCCCGGTCGGGGTTATATGGGAGATTTCACTAAATGTGAATAGAGCTCGCCCATTTTCAATATCGAACTTTTCAAGAGATCAGAAATACTTTTGTCAAATATTGTCCCTCTAGAAAGTTTATTTTAGGCGCTATCGCCCTGAATATCAATATTGTACAACGTCTTTATACTAAATGTCATCATCGTATCTTAGGCGAAGTTATAAGGGATCAATTGTCAAACGTGAACGGATTTCTCCTAATTGCAATTAAACAATTTAAATTTTCGTTGATATGTGAGATACTTACATACATATGTAGGTTTTGAACGGATATCATGTAGTTAGCTGCATTTTTGTACTTCCTAGGAAGATTACCTATAATTTGATATATAATACATTCTCAAATGTTATCATAATGTTCAAAAGTCAGACACAAAATTAAGATTAATGCAGAGTGTCTGTCTGCTAAAATCTGATTTGTCTAGCTGCTGGATTTTACACAAAATTTTAGGATATTGGGCCACCCTGAATTTTATCATTGTCGATCAAAACACCATCGCTTAAACGATAAATTATATCTACCACAAATTACCGAATGCATCAGGATTTAGGTAATCTCCTGCGAAGGACGCTATTAAAATTCATCAAAATAAACACCTGAGATATCGACAAAACAGCAACTCCAAAAACTTGACTACAACAGAAAAAATTACAGACAGGTAGACGGACGGACAAAAAAACAGACGGACGGACAAACAAACAGACGGACGGACAGACAGACAAACAGACGGACGGACGGAGGTCGCGAAATCGATTCTCCTGCCGATTCTAAGTTGTTCGGTACAGTTTGAATGGTATTCGTAATCAGATTTGTGGAGTATAAATTTTAGAAAATCCTCACACAAAGAACGATGTCAAATTTCATCACAATCGGCCCATAAACACCTGAGATATCGCTGAAACAATACTTACGAAATGTAAACAAAATTTCTTAGACACGTACTTTGGGCAATTTGCTGTACATCAAATGTAGTGTTATTGCGATATCTCAATTGTTTATGGACCGCTTTTGATAAAATTTAATAACGTGCTTGGCGGCGGAATTTTCCAAAATCTGATATAAAATTTATGTAGGTCCGTGCTAAAGGAGGATGGTTTTTCCTATTTCTGCATTCCATTTTTTCAACAAACATTCTCTAATGCGAACTTTGGGCAATTTGCGATACATCAAATTCAGTGTTTTGGCGATATCTCAGTTGTTTATGGACCGATTTTGATAAAGAGTGCTTTGGGAAACTATTTCCTACAATCTGATATATAATATGTTATCACATGTACACCAGGAGTATCTTTTTTCTCTTGTTATTTAAATGTGTGTTTCAATCAAAAATTTTAAAATTTTCGTCTAATTTTTGGTATTTTTTCGATATTTTCGGTGTTTATAAACCGATTTTAATGAAATTTAATAGCGTTCATTGCGGGAGAATTTCCTAAAATCTGATATATAATTTATGTAAGAACATCCTCCAGGGGCTTTAGAAACTTGATTTCAACAGACAGACAGACAGACGGACAGACAGACAGACAGACAGACGGACATCGCTTAATCGATTCTCCTCCCGATTCTGAGTCGATCGGTATAATTTTTATGGGGTCTACGGTCACTAATAAAAAAATTACAAACGGAATCACAAACTTATAATACCCTTTCACCTATTGGTGAAGGGTATAAAAATTTGTTTGTTCTTGGTGAGTCAAAGGACTTGTATAAATTCGGTTAAGATTCATGGATATACTTATGCTTAAGAAACGAAAACAAAAAAACAATCGACTGTAATGCTCGCCGGGTTTTCGGTCGAATGGATGAAGTGGCCACTGTTTCACTTTAACAACCTAGAACTGTCAATTCTGAGAAGTACACGACCTGTTATTTGTCAGAAGTCTTTTAAGGAATTCGTAAAACTAACCCCCGAAGTCGAATTATTATCCATCATGACAATACGAGCTCTCAGATATCTCGTCAAACTAGTCAACTTTTCAAAAGCCAAAACATAGAATTGACGACTACGTACAGGCATGGTAGCCAATAATTCGAGTAAGCTAAATTCAATGGTGCTAATCTAGGGTTGCCAGACACAAATCCTGAAAAAGCTGGACAAAAGGGGAAAAAAAGCTTGACAACTCAAAAATTAGCTGGACATTATTTAGTAATAAAAAAAAACTTGCTTTATTAATTTGCTTCGATGAATCTTTAAATTTTTGATAAACCGAATTGTGAATACCGTAATTAACAGCAGCGATATCGAGAGACGCTGCAGCTTAGGCATCTGAAACAATTTTCAACAGAAAACACATGCTACTCGCTTTTGTCGATGTAATTGATATGATAGGATGCACATTGCGTGATTTTACTGCCGCCTTTTCAAGTATCGAGAAGGAATCTAATAAAATGGGTCTAGTTGTCAACGAATCAAAACCAAATAAGCAGGCAATCCTCAAGAATTGGACCACATGTGATCGCTGTGAACTACAGCTACGAGGTTGTAAAAGAATTTGTTTACCTTGGTACCGCCGTCAACATAAATATAGACATAATTTTCGAAATCAAATTTGCCAACAGATGCTATTTTGGCATAGGCAGACAGATAAGAAATAAAGCTCTCTCGGTAAGGTATTAACCTACGCTCTAAAAAACGCTTATACTAGCCGTGTTATTGCGCACATGGAATTCTAAAATATACTCGGCCTTGGATCTTAACAGGTTTATGATATAGGCCATTTAAGTAAATACAATGGGGAAATTTGATAGAAGGTAATTTTATTACAAAATGAACATAAGACTTAAGTAAAAATAAAAAAAATACACTTTTGCAAAAGTTTTAATTGCGTTCTTTTTCATAAAAATAGTTTTTCTTTAAAAATATTAAAAAAAAATTAAATTCTTCAACTTTTAGCTGGACAAATTTAATTTTCGCTTGACACTAGACAAGCACGAAAAAAGCTGAACAATCCAGTCCAATCCAGCTTGACTGGCAACCCTATGCTAATCGTTTTCTTAGAATAGCTCAAAAAAATTTATTTCCAAAACTACTCTTTGTAATAAAAAATAATTAAGGCTTCTGTTTATTTTCCAAGAAAAAATATTATTAATTATTAATATTAAATATTATTAAATATTTATTTCGCAATCTTCTACATTTTTTATAACGTTATATCTCGGAAACTAAAAAATGGTTAGCACCATTGAATTCAGCATACTCGAATTATCTTTACTCACTAGGTCTCCTTTTGTTGGGGTTTTTAACTAGCACAGTGTTATTTTTGCTAAAATTTTAGGAAGATTTTGAAAATCGTCTAAAAAAGTACAGGGTGGCCCAAAAGTCGCGAACGGATTTGAAAAATTAATAACTTCTCTAATTTAATTATTATTATTATTTTTCTTTTAAGGACTTGTAAAATCAATCTGGGAGATTAATTATGAAAGGTTACCACGTTATCCAGCGAACCAAAATCATAGAACTTTATTTTGAACATCATCAACGATCAATAATTCAAACTCAACGAGCCTATCGTCGTCATTTTAATGTGCGGAATTCACCATCCGAAACAATGATTCGACGCTTAGTGACACGTTTTCAGGAACAAGGCTCAGTGAGGAATCTTCCACGAAGCGGAAGACCACATTCTGTTATTAGTAAAGCAAATATTCAACGCGTTCTGGAGAGTGTTGAGGAGAATCCTGAAACATCAACTCGAAGGCGCTCTGCTGAGCTCGGCGGTTTTTACGCAAAATATTAAAGGGAATTTTACATCTTTTCACATACAAGGTGCAGTTAGTGCAAGAACTAAAACCATGAGATTCCCAAGAACGATTAATTTATGCAGTTTGCTTTCCCCCTTCGGCCTTTTTGGGCCACCCTGTACATATTACTTTTAATGGTTTTAGATAGCAAACTAAAGCAAAATCACATAGGGAATGAAAACGATATCATTTATAACCGATTTGCATCAAAATTTCTCAAAAATCTCTTTATTAGCTGCGAACACGAAAGTTTTATATAAAAACATTTTACTAAAGCATATCGCGAATTTGGCACAAAATTGATTAGGAATAGTTATAGATCTGATGCGCATCAAAATAATCTAAAAAAAATACCATGAAGCTTATTATAAGCTGTACTTATCTGAATCGAGATGATGACCGTTAGACTAGACTATTACAAGTTTTAAGTTTGATATTAACTACGATCTCTTCACTATAATCGGGTGTACAAATTAGACAATTATCGGTCGTTTAGATCACGATAGTGAACCATGATCTAAATTGGTAAGAAGTCTATATGATATATTTATATTATTATGTATTATCTTTCTAAAAATAAAGTATATTATGAAGAATACTTCCTAGGCCGTGATCTTATGATTATTAAGTCTACAGACTATAATTTAGAATGTAATCTAAACTCTGATAATAATTGTTTCCGACAGTCTACATTATGATGTTTATATAATGTTTATGTTTTAATATTTTGTAAACCATTGCCAATACTAAACTAATAGTGCCACCTTCAAGCTCAGTAGGGTACTCACAAATTATTGTTTATTAAAGAGAGCAACTAAATACTTAAATGTCCATAATACGAGTCTTACAGATCTAGTATTTCCCAGCAAAAGCAGAGTATCTATCTCTAAGCATGAGCAGAGAGTTAAGTAGTTCTTCGATTTCAAAACATATCTATCTCATAGATATCTACGCATTGGTACGAACGTTGGTATTAACAACCGATAAGAAAAATGCGTTAGTTTTTCATATTTGTCTCCTCTACACAATTTTATTAGAGTTACACCCTTTCGGATTGTTGTTGTTGGCTGCCTACATACGACAGACGACAGAAAAACATGTTTACAACAATTTTTTAATGTTTTCCTACCTATTTGTTAATAACAATAACAAAAGGTAGTAAAACTGACTGAAATATTAATGAATGCAGTTTATTTTACTATTTAAGTTTAAAGCGGAAGAGATATTAGAGATCAGTTCCCAGTCAGCATTTAGAAGATTATTTTTTGAAAAATCACCCCAATGAGTCTTTTTTAACCAGTTTGGAAGACCAAAAAACGATTTGTCATCTGCGCGATTAAAAAACTAGTCGAAGTAGATTCGCGCTTATGCTTTAGAATTTACTATTTAAAAATACAATAACAAAAAGCATATTCATTAAAAATCAAACATTTAAGGGATTGAAAATCGATAGTTTGTAACGCTATTTTGCAAACAGATTTTGCACAGTTAGATGATTAAAAGGTTAGTCCTATGGTGTTGGTTTTGAAATACTTTTTAACGAGCATAGATAATGGGTGCTGTAGCTAAGTGGGTTAGCACGCCGACTACTAAACATAAGATATAATTTTTAGCCTGAGTTCGATCCCAGTTCGCGGCCGTCGATAAAAAATAAATAAAATAACAAGAAATAGCTCAACTTCTTCAGTGTTCTAAAAATAGACTTTACTTTACCACACTTCATCTCTCTAACACACTCTACATATGTAAAATTGTAAAGGCAATGTTACTTTTTTTTGAATCAACTGAAAAAATAATCAAAATTGAGTAAAAAATGACTCGAAAATGACTCGTAAAAGATTCATAAAGGTACTCATAAAAGATTCTCTCAAGGGAGTCGCGGCTAGGGTACCATTTTCTCCCGAAGGCACAGTCTTTTTCGAATCAAAAATGATAGCATATTCGATTGTTTTAATCGTTCGCTTTGGTCGAAAAATGAGTCAAATATGATCAGAAATTAACAAAAATGCTGACTGGGCATTTTCTCCCGAAGGCACAGTCTTTTTCGAATCGAAAATTATAGCATATTCGATTGTTTTAATCGTCCGCGGCAGTCGAAAAAGAGTTAAATATGATCAGAAAATAGCAAAAATGCTGACTGGGTTATTGCAGCTGTAGTTGTAGTCACTGTTGGGTCTGAGTTTGAATGTTGCTGCAATCATTTGTTTGATTAGAAGATGATGACTAGGTGTGAAATGTGGTAATTAAAGGCCACATATGAATATGTATGTATTAAAAATTTAAGTGGGCTAGAGTTACATACTTCAGTCTAAATAAAGGGGAAGTGGGACTGTATATAAATATAAGATCGTGTGTTTAGAAAAGGTTGAAATAAAAACTAAAAGATTTTTAGGTAAAACTTTTAAATTTTCTAAAAATGTTGGTTGAAACTAATTTCTTTACATTATTACATTTCAAACTTAAGATCATAATTATTAAGTTAACGATCAGCTGTTTCTTTTCGAACCCTCCTAAAGTGTTTCTTGAAATACTTTAACAAATTTCAAAAAATTGTTTATTATTTAGCAATTCATCTGATACACTTTTAACCCAATTTTAAAAGTCATTTTCAAAAAATGTGGTATATTTTTGTATTATTTGTTGACTTAACAAAAAAATAATTTGTTTTTCTACATGAAACTTATGATGACGATAATGATGATGAGTTTAAGAATGACAACGACGACGATGATGATGATAATGACGTTTATAATGACGAACCTTAATCGTAAGCTAAATTACTTTTTTTACACAAAATATTTTCCCCTAAAGTATTTTAGGTTAAAATGCTTGTGTATAAACAAAAAAAATTATGAAGTGCTGGAGAGATAAGATAATGATGGGTTAATTGAAATGCGTAAGAGGGAGATTACAATGAAAGCTACAAGCGACAAAACGACATAATACTCTTTTTAAGGAAAAGTTATTATTATAATCAGAGTTTAGATTATAACTAATATATATATATAAGTTTAGATTATAATATTAATCGTAGTCTTGAAAATAATTGAGAATAAAATTGAGATAATAGTCAGAATCTTAATCTAAATCACTAACAAGATCATCGATTTTATCATAAACTTTATGCTATGATAAAACGTTTTTTAGATCATAATCATTACCATACTATAGATAATTATCTAGGTCATAAATCAGGTGAAAGCCTCTATCATAGTCTAAGTAGTGCATACGACACATCATATACCTACTTCATCAAAATAGATTATAGTGAAGGTTACAGTTTAATGAGTGATTCATAGTCCATATCAAAGCATATCATCTAAGGGACTATAAAAAATGTTTTATTACCTACTAGTTGACCCGGCAAACGTTGTTTTTCTTTCAAAATTTATCCATATAAAAATTAAAAATATAAATAGTCAATTGTCGAAAAAAATTCCTATAATCAGTTTCCGAAAAATTTTCCATAAATAGTCAATTTTCGAAAAATTTCCTATAAATAGTCAATTTTCGAAAAAATTCCTATAAATAGTCAGTTTCCGAAAAATTTCCTATAAATAGTCAATTTTCGAAAAATTTCCTATAAATAGTCAATTTTCGAAAAATTTACTATAAATAGTCAATTTTCGAAAAATTTTCTATAAATAGTCAATTTTCGAAAAATTTCCTATAAATAGTCAATTTTTGAAAAATTTCCTATAAATAGTCAATTTTCGAAAAATTTCCTATAAATAGTCAATTTTCAAAAAATTTCCTATAAATAGTCAATTTTCGAAAAATTTCCTATAAATAGTCAATTGTCGAAAAATTTCCTATAAATAGTCAATTTTCGAAAAATTTCCTATAAATAGTCAATTTTCGAAAAAAATTCCTATAAATAGTCAGTTTCCGAAAAATTTCCTATAAATAGTCAATTTTCGAAAAATTTCCTATAAATAGTCAATTTTTGACAAATTTCCTATAAATAGTTAATTCTCGAAAAATTTCCTATAAATAGTCAATTTTCGAAATATTTCCTATAAATAGTCAATTTTCGAAAAATTTCCTATAAATAGTCAATTTCTGAAAAATTTCCTATAAATAGTCAATTTTCGAAAAATTTCCTATAAATAGTCAATTTTCGAAAAATTTCCTATAAATAGTCAATTTTCGAAAAATTTCCTATAAATAGTCAATTTTCGAAAAATTTCCTATAAATAGTCAATTTTCGAAAAATTTCCTATAAATAGTCAATTTTCGAAAAATTTTCTATAAATAGTCAATTTTCAAAAAATTTCCTATAAATAGTCAATTTTCGAAAAATTTCCTATAAATAGTCAATTTTCGAAAAATTTTCTATAAATAGTCAATTTTCGAAAAATTTTCTATAAATAGTCAATTTTCGAAAAATTTCCTATAAATAGTCAATTTTCGAAAAATTTCCTATAAATAGTCAATTTTCGAAAAATTTCCTATAAATAGTCAATTTTCGAAAAATTTTCTATAAATAGTCAATCTTCGAAAAATTTCCTATAAATAGTCAATTTTTGAAAAAATTCTTATAAATAGTCAATTTTCGAAAAATTTCCTATAAATAGACAATCATCGAAAAATTTCCTATAAATAGTCATTTTCGAAAAATTTCCTATAAATAGTCAATTTTCGAAAAATTTCCCATAAATAGTCAATTTTCGAAAAATTTCCTATAAATAGTCAATTTTCGAAAAATTTCCTATAAACAGAAAATTTTCGAAAAATTTCCCATAAATAGTCAATTTTCGAAAAATTTCCTATAAATAGTCAATTTTCGAAAAATTTCCTATAAATAGTCAATTTTCGAAAAGTTGCCTATAAATAGTCAATTTTCGAAAAATTTCCTATAAATAGTCAATTTCTGAAAAATTTCCTATAAATAGTCAATTTTCGAAAAATTTCCTATAAATATTGGAGAAATTTTTGTCGTATAAGAAATCGTACTAAAACCATTATACGCAATGCAAAACGTAAAGCACATGCTAACTTTTTTAAAGATAAAAACTCGGCGCAAGTTTGGAATATTCTTAGTGCGAATGGTATTAGTAAGCCAGAGTCTGAAATTGATGTTGATGTTAATTACTTAAACCGTTATTTTTCTTCTAACCAGGGTGATGTTTCTATGGTTGACTTTAATACCATTGACTTTTCCAATAATGTTGGATTCTCTTTTCGTTGCGTTTCTCTTGATGAGATTTTTATCGCCTTACAATCAATAACATCTAATGCAATTGGTTGTGATGGTTTTTCAATAAAGTTCTTAAAGATAGTTTTTCCTTATGTTAGTTCTTACATTTTGCATCTAATTAACACAATTTTAACTTCGTCTACATTTCCTGCTGGTTGGAAAATTGGTAGAGTAATCCCCATTAAAAAAGTTGGTGACTCAAATGAAATTTCTAACCTGCGTCCGATTTCTATTTTACCTGTTCTTTCCAAGTTGGTTGAAGTTTTGATTAAAAATCAGCTCATGGATCATATTGAAGAAGTTTCTTTCCTTAGCAATGCACAATATGGATTTAGACGTGGTAGAAATACAACATCACTTTTACTTGGTATGACTGATACTATAAGAAAATCTTTAAGTGAGGGCAAACTTAATATTTTGTTGTCAATGGACCTTACTAAGGCATTTGATAAAGTTGACTATAGCATTTTAATTTCTAAATTACGTCATAAACTTGGTCTTTCGGTTATGGCTTGTAAGCTCTTCTATTCATATCTTGTGGATAGATATCAATATGTTTCAATTGACAATAAAGTATCAGATATTTTACCTGTCCGTAGTGGGGTACCCCAAGGTTCAGTGCTTGGTCCTTTATTGTTTAATATATATCTTAATGACATATTTAGTAGCTTTAATTTTGCTTCTTGTATTCCCTTTGCGTATGCAGATGATCTGTTTTTTCTTTTTTGTGGTGAGTTCCAGTTTCTGGATGTCATGCAACAAGTTATTACTTATACTGCATCGAATATAAATAATTGGATGCATGGTAATAAATTTACGATTAATGTTCTGAAAACAAAAGCTATGTCTTTTGGTACACCTTCTATTGAACTCAACATAAATTTCAATGGTGTTAACGTTCAATATGTTGATTATATCAAATGTCTTGGTTTGATGTTAGATACTAAGCTTAACTTTGATAGGCACATTAATTTTGTTATATCGAAAGTTAATTACACGTTGAGAAGAATTTACAATGTTAATTTAATTTTGCCTATGAATGTTAAGTGCTTAATAATTCATTCGTTAATAATGCCAATTTTTTTGTATGGCATTGAAATATATAGTGGTACTTTTGGCTATAATTTAAACATTCTAACAAAATTGTTTAACAAGGTAATTCGTTACTTATATTGCTTGCGTCGGCGAAATCATGTATCAGAATATGTAGTCAGATTTTTGGGTTGTTCATTCTTAAACTATGTTAAATCTAGACTTCTGTTTTGCTTTTACAAAATATATACAAATAATAGTAATCTACATATCACTTCCTTTTTTTCCTTTAGTCGATCTGAACGCAATCGACAAATTCTTATTCCAAAATTAACATCTATGTTGGAAAGATCTTTTCATGTTCGTATTGCACGAATTTTTAATTGTCTACCAGATTTTCTTAAAAACTTTACCTATTCATATGAAGCTTTTAAATCCAAAACTTTGATTTTACTTCAAAACAATAATTTATAATTATACAATTATTTTATTATACTTTACGCAATTGTTATTTAAAATTTTTTGCTCTTTTCATTCTTTATATATTATCTAGTTTATTATATAGTTTAATATTTAATATTTTTTATGTTTTATACTTTATTTATTGATTAGTTATATAGTACATTTTTACATTATAGTAGAATTTTTTGTTAACTTTATATATGGCCCTTTGGGCTCAGTTAAATGTAAATAAATAAATATTCGTATTGAAATATAAATAGTCAATTTTCGAAAAATTTCCTATAAATAGTCAATTTTCGAAAAATTTCCTATAAATAGTCAATTTTCGAAAAATTTCCTATAAGTAGTCAATTTTCGAAAAATTTCCTATAAGTAGTCAATTTTCGAAAAATTTTCCTATAAATAGTCAATTTTCGAAAAATTTCCTATAAATAGTAAATTTTCGAAAAATTTCCTATAAATAGTCAATTTTCGAAAAATTTCCTATAAATAGTCAATTTTCGAAAAATTTCCTACAAATAGTAAATTTTTGAAAAATTTCCTATAAATAGTTAAGTTTCGAAAAATTTCCTATAAAAAGTCAATTTTCGAAAAATTTCCTATAAATAGTCAATTTCTGAAAAATTTCCTATAAATAGTCAATTTTCGAAAAATTTCCTATAAATAGTCAATTTTCGAAAAATTTCCTATAAATAGTCAATTTTCGAAAAATTTCCTATAAATAGTCAATTTTCAAAAAATTTCCTATAAATAGTCAATTTTCGAAAAATTTCCTATAAATAGTCAATTTTCGAAAAATTTTCTATAAATAGTCAATTTTCGAAAAATTTTCTATAAATAGTCAATTTTCGAAAAATTTCCTATAAATAGTCAATTTTCGAAAAATTTCCTATAAATAGTCAATTTTCGAAAAATTTCCTATAAATAGTCAATTTTCGAAAAATTTTCTATAAATAGTCAATCTTCGAAAAATTTCCTATAAATAGTCAATTTTTGAAAAAATTCTTATAAATAGTCAATTTTCGAAAAATTTCCTATAAATAGACAATCATCGAAAAATTTCCTATAAATAGTCATTTTCGAAAAATTTCCTATAAATAGTCAATTTTCGAAAAATTTCCCATAAATAGTCAATTTTCGAAAAATTTCCTATAAATAGTCAATTTTCGAAAAATTTCCTATAAACAGAAAATTTTCGAAAAATTTCCCATAAATAGTCAATTTTCGAAAAATTTCCTATAAATAGTAAATTTTTGAAAAATTTCCTATAAATAGTTAAGTTTCGAAAAGTTTCCTATAAATAGTCAATTTTCGAAAAATTTCCTATAAATAGTCAATTTCTGAAAAATTTCCTATAAATAGTCAATTTTTGAAAAGTTTCCTATAAATAGTCAATTTTCGAAAAATTTCCTATAAATAGTCAATTTCTGAAAAATTTCCTATAAATAGTCAATTTTCGAAAAATTTCCTATAAATAGTCAATTTTTGAAAAATTTCCTATAAATAGTCAATTTTCGAAAAATTTCCTATAAATAGTCAATTTTCGAAAAATTTCCTATAAATAGTCAATTTTCGAAAAATTTTCCTATAAATAGTCAATTTTTGCAAAATTTTCATATAAATATTCAATTCTCGAAAAATTTCCTATAAATAGTCAATTTTCGAAAAATTTTCTATAAATAGTCAATTTTCGAAAAATTTCCTATAAATAGTCAATTTTCGAAAAATTTCCTATAAATAGTCAATTTTCGAAAAATTTCCTATAAATAGTCAATTTCCGAAAAATTTCCTATAAATAGTCAATTTTCGAAAAATTTCCTATAAATAGTCAATTTTTGACAAATTTCCTATAAATAGTTAATCCTCGAAAAATTTCCTATAAATAGTAAATTTTCGAAAAATTTCCTATAAATAGTAAATTTTCGAAAAATTTCTTATAAATAGTAAATTTTCGAAAAATATCCTATAAATAGTCAATTTTCGAAAAATTTCCTATAAATAGTCAATTTTCGAAAAATTTCCTACAAATAGTAAATTTTTGAAAAATTTCCTATAAATAGTTAAGTTTCGAAAAATTTCCTATAAAAAGTCAATTTTCGAAAAATTTCCTATAAATAATCAATTTTCGAAAAATTTCCTATAAATAGTAAATTTTACAAAAATTTCCTTATATATTAAATTTTTGAAAAAATTTCCAATAAATATTTAATTTTTGAAAAATTTTCCAATAAATAGTAAATTTTCGAAAAGATTCCTATAAATTTTCAATTATCGAAAAATTTCCTATAAATAGTGAATTATCGAAAAATTTCCTATTAATAGTCAATTTTCGAAAAATTTCCTATAAATAGTCAATTTTCGAAAAATTTCCTATAAATAGTAAATTTTTGAAAAATTTCCTATAAATAGTCAATTTTCGAAAAATTTCCTATAAATAGTAAATTTTCGAAAAATTTCCTATAAATAGTCAGTTTTCGAAAAATTTCCTATAAATAGTCAATTTCTGAAAATTTTCCTAAAAATATGGGAAAAGAATTTATATGTATTCTTATCTCATAATAATCTTGGATATAAATTGAAATTGACAACGTGTAAATTGTGGAGTGTTATATGTAAAACCAAAATATTTTGCGGTTAACCTCATAATGTCTACTACTTTTATTGTAACAAACAAAAATGTTTGTTCAAAACTGTTTATTTAAATAAATCTTACAAAAGATTAATTAGCATTTCAGCTGTGAATTTTTCAGCAGTTAAGAGATATTTGCTATAAGATTTCTGTAAAGAATAAAATATTGAGTTTCAACATATAAATAACTCTAACTCGGTATGAAAGAATTTTAATAATTTTATAATTTTTTTTAAATATGTCAATAAACTTGTTTGTGTTAAGTTATTAAACAAAATGATTTATTTATTATTATTTCAAAAATTTAAATTTTAGTCTTTATTTAAAATTAATTTCTTTAATTTGAGGTAATTTTTATACATAAATATTTGATTTCATTAATTTGATAATTTTTGTAAATTTGTTAAAATTTATAGTTTTATAAATAATGAATTTTTGGGTTAACGTTCAAAATTTGCATAATTCTACATAATTTGTCTTCGAAAAACAATTTTGAAATTTTTGTTTATGTTTTTTAAATAAATTCTAAAGAATTTCAAAAATTAGTGCTAACAAACAAGAAATAATTTAGGAAATAAATTACAAAACCAAAATTCCAAAAATAAAAAAGTCAAAACTTTTTAAAATCCAGACAAAAAATCTATTTTTCTGTTGCCATTATTATTATTCACATAATTTATAAATTTTTCTTTAATTTTTTTTTTAATTTTTCCTTACCTCTTTATACTTAGGCTGTCACGTTTCCCAATTCCCTCTATCTAGAAAATTACCAAATCGCACTTCCCTTTCATCTCCAACAAAAAAACATCCAAATGATGACAAACATATATTTTAAATCTGGATATTCTCATCATGTCACAGACATCAAATGTGTTTTATTTTCGATTTCGGAAAATGTCACTTAAATGGACTGCTTTTGTTTTATTTTAAACACTTGTTTTTCATTTCAAAAGAGTCACTCTTCTTTTGTAAACATACAAAAAAAATCACTGAAGCGATCAGCGATCGCTGAAAAAGTGACACACGATTTGATGCATTAAAACAGACACATTATAAGCGACAGACGACCTTATACAAAAACAAAAAAAAATCAAAAACACTCCTATAAAAATGAGACATTTTTGAAAAATTTCCTATAAAAATAAAAAATTTTTAAAAAATTTCCTATAAAAAAAATAAATTTTTGAAAAATTTCCTATAAAAATAGGAAATTTTTGAAAAATTTCCTATAAAAATAAAAATTTTTCAAAAATGATCTACAAAAATAAGAAATTTTTGAAAAATTTCCTATAAAAATAAGAAATTTTTGAAAAATTTCCTATAAAAATAAGAAATTTTTGAAAAATTTCCTATAAAAATAAGAAATTTTTGAAAAATTTCCTATAAAAATAAGAAATTTTTTAAAAATTTCCTATAGAAATAAGAAATTTTTGAAAAATTTCCTATAGAAATAAGAAATTTTTGAAAAATTTCTTATAAAAATAAGAAATTTTTGAAAAATTTCCTATAATAATAAGAAATTTTTGAAAAATTTCCTATAGAAATAAAAAATTTTTGAAAAATTTCCTATCAACATCTTTTTGAAAAATTTCCTATAAAAATAGGAAATTTTTGAAAAATTTCCTATAAAAATAGGAAATTTTTGAAAAATTTCCTATAAAAATAGGAAATTTTTGAAAAATTTCCTATAAAAATAGGAAATTTTTGAAAAATTTCCTATAAAAATAGGAAATTTTTGAAAAATTTCCTATAAAAATAGGAAATTTTTGAAAAATTTCCTATAAAAATAGGAAATTTTTGAAAAATTTCCTATAAAAATAGGAAATTTTTGAAAAATTTCCTATAAAAATAGGAAATTTTTGAAAA